>CABFOW010000250.1:240747-278111 GCA_902141385.1 Timema californicum
TCATAGTATAGTAACAGATGTGTATAACGGTGCTGGAAAAAAAATTAGTCTTTATGTTGAATGTAGACTACTAGAAAGAAAACAACATAAAATTAAGCTTAATTTTTTCGCTGTGGAATAGTGTTTGCTAAATTAATAATAATAATTATTATTAAAGAATTTTGATAGATAAGTATTTAATCTATTTAGTCAAGTGTAAACTTACAAATATTTAAGGGTATTATTAATGAGTATAACCTCTAATTATTATAATATTTTACTTTTACTTAATTAAGTATTCCATCAAGCTATTGACTAGCTTCAGTGGCCACATTCCCGATCTAACGCGCTACTCTCACAGTAGACTATATTTCAATGACGGGGAGGTCGAGGTTCAAATCTCGGTCGGATGTATTAAGGTTTTTCTCAAAATGGTTTTTCACTCTCCCCCACGCAAATACGGCTACACTCACTCTAAATGTAACCTTCATAATCCCTAAAACCATTAGCGTAATTAGTACATAAGCGTATAACCCGAACGGGTGCTAAAAAAACAACCTACTACCTGACGTTGGCCCATTATAGGCTATAGAGGAAGGACTCCTCGATTACAAATTACCGGCAGGTCATAATGCCGAAAAAGGGGGAGAGTGATATTTTCCGATGGAGACATTTCATTTACTCAAAATCTTCGAGGAAACAAGTCAGACTTTAACACAATACCTTATTTCAACACTGATTGGGTAATATTTTTGTTTAGTGCCTTATTTCTCTCATGTGCTTGACATTTCATTAACAGTTTGGTAGAGTTACCATATCTTCTAAAGAAAAAAAAAAGGACATTTTTTTTAAATTTCTTCAAATGTATAGGAATATCATGATTTTTTTAGGCTTAGGGTTTAGAGGGATATATAAGTCCAATAAACATAAACTATGTGTAAATAACCGTTAAAATAAACACATCGCTTTGACTATCAAACCCTTAAATATTGTATTTAAAATTTAAATTAGTTACACAATATTTATATTATATTTGAAAGAAGGCAATAAAAAAGGTGATTGGAAACATATAAAAGGAAATAACACAATGCTATAAATGGAAGGAAGACAATATGGCTTTTACAATTAAAAGAAGAACTCAGTTCACACTTTACATTGCTGCCATTTCACAAAACAGGTAGTAACTGCCTCTTGAAGAAAATCGATCGTTACCACCCAATACCCCGACCTAGTTTTCATTCTATCGGAACCGGTTTGATGTCACTGTTATTAATATAGAAAGAAGATGAGGCACTTTTTTAATTAACAAAATTTAAGATAAATATATTCTGAGATAATACAAAGTGATGCCGAAACAATTATAAGATTAGTATAATGTCCCTCATATGAGCTCCATCGGACGTCAGGCAAACCTCAGCACGTTGATGTCCATCTCTTTCTTCAGCATATATCGTCTAATTGTTTCCACCCCACCCTGTATCTAATCAAGTCACTATTTTTACCTTCTTGTGACCCCTCAAAGAGAGGAAGTATTGTGATAATCAAAAAATTGATTTCGAGATTTTGATGGATGTCGAACCCGAAGTGGTTTTCGCGATGCCGCTGGTCTTCTGTGTCTGTATCTCAGCGTAGGACCGAAACTATTTTACTGATCGAGTTTAAACCTGGCATTTAGAGTTTTTATAAGGTTACCCAGAGTGATTTTTGAAACTGTCCATCTGGCCCTTGAATTAGGGGTAATTTATTGACAAGTAAATTTGATCAAAATCGGCTATAAATATTTTAATTAAAATTCGTATCAAGGCAATGTCTAACATAAAAAAAATTCTAATCTTTTCTGGAAAATGATTTAGAGGGTACCTTACATATCTTCGCAACTATTAAATATACTTAGTAACTTATTTTTATTACTATTATTTAAAATAAAACTCTTAAACTGAAATATATTTTTATGAAAACCGTGCCCCTGTTCTCACAATATTTTTCTGTAACGGTGTATAATATTTCATGTATGCTCTTTGGTGGAATGTGATGATCTTTATGACACTATGTTTCTGCAACAATGTATATTATTTTGTTTAAAATATCTTACGGATTTTTTAAGTCAATGTCTTCCCTTTTAGGTAAAGGCCAGAGAAAGTTTGTGCGTTTCATCGTACCATATATTTTAATTCTTGGCAACATCATTGATTAAAAACCCGAGCAGTTAAAAAAAAACTCCCTTTACGTCTCAAAGAGAAAGAGGGAATGTGCGGAGAGGTAAGACCCTCCGGGCTGTACGCAGTTTAATCATGATGTGTTAATTGGTTAGGGTTGAGTAGGGTAAAATTGAAAGGAAAAGTACTCACATTGGCATGGGGAGAAATGGATAACGGGTATGATAAACCATTTAGATAAAACGATTTCCAATCTACCTGGCAAATATTTAGTCCTCAACCTTCCTGCATCATAGTGAACCAGATCATACGAGCCTGACATTTATTCCGCACGCTCACCGATACGGGTTTTAAGAAAATTTTAGCTCAAATTTATGAAAACAGATATTTTTTAAGGAAAATTATAAAAAATATAGTTCCCATGATTAAATACACAAAAAAAAGTTCCCCATAAATATTTAATGAGCTTTCATGTGAGTTCACTTTCTCTAGGTTTGTTCTAGTGGGGCTCAATTTAGTGATTAAATTGAATTGAAATAATTCAGGAATGCCCCCCCTACGTGTTCGATTAATTATCAATTAAATTTAACCCTTCCTTTTGGCCAAACTTGTTACACCTTTACACGCTTAGTGAAGCCGCGAAACAGAATCAAAATATTAACATCGTGATAAGAAGTAGCGTGAAGCTAAACGTTTTTAACACCCTCGATATGTAATTTGAAAATTATTGTTGGGTAAGAGAGCATTTTGTAGATTACAGCACAATAGAGTCCTTTTCATATGTGAGGTCATTATAAACAGACAGCCCTGCTTCCATCCCCCGTTCGATCAATAGTTGAGTAACACACAAATCACCCCCCGCCCCCTCTCTCCCAAACACAAGCTCACACCAACCTATATGACCACACTGAGCGCTAATAAGGCCCTATAAATCAACCTCAATAGCTTATTAGAACCCTTGCACTAATTCAGTCCGGTTTATCACACACGCGAAAGAACACACACGTGCAAACGCACGGATAGAAACAAATGAAAACCACAACTCGTTTTAACATATTCCATGGCGTGGCAATAAATACATAAGTTGTCAGAGATTTGTCCGATTAAAAATGAACCAACTAACAGCATGTAATCAATTGATACTTTTGTTTTGTGTGATTCGGGAACGTAAGTTATTATATTTTAGCACCGCGTCTTATTACCCGTTCGGCTTATACGCTTAAGTACTAATTATACTAACGGATTAGGAATTGGGAAGGTTGAATTTAGAGGAAGTTAACCCGTATTTGCGTGGAAAACCATTTAGGAAAAACCACACCCAGTTCACCCGACCGAGATTTGAAACTCAATATCCCCGTCTGAGGTGGCCTAGCTCAACACGACTGGCACGTTAGCTAAACGTAAGTTATTAATATAAAACAAAAAACCTACCATGATCATCACGATATTTTTTTTTTTAGAAAAAGCTAAAGTGGAAGATAAAATTAAGGGTTTCAAAATTCCTGAACTTTTCCAGATTTTCCTCAAGATACATACGATTTTCCAAGGGTGATATATAATTTGTGACACTAACAGTTTTTCACAAAAAAATATTCTTTTATGTCTCTTGTTTTAGGGAAAAATTTGAAATATATCGGTTTAAATTGTAACCACAGAAATGTCTAGGAAAATCATTTGGGTCATTAACATTCTGGCCGGGTATGTTGTAATTTTTTTCTTCTAAATCGTTTTCTACTATTCTTACAGGCAAATGCGGACATATTTTATTCAAAAATTCTACCTTCCTCCACCCTTCCTTATGAGTGTAAATATACGGATATCTTGGATGGGTAGTAAGACGCGATGCTACATATCAATCTATCCCTCTCTCTCTCTCTCTCATATCTATATGTGTATACAGAGGGATAGATTGATATGTAGCATCGCGTATTATTACCCATCCAAGATATCCATATATTTACGCTCATAAGGAAGGATGGAGGAAGGTAGAATTTTTGGATAAAATATGTTCGCATATATATTTAAAAAATCGTGAAGCATCGAAGACTGGTTTTTGATATTTCATTTAGTAGCATGTCCAGTTAAAAATAATAATCATATAAAATCACTCTAAGAGACATAAGCTGACATCTCTAGGGCAACGTTTGAAAGTTCTGAATATCTTTAAAAAATAAAAATGGCCACAATAAAACTGTTTTTACACCTACTATTCCGACTAAGTTCGTCTGAGATATATCAACTTCTGTCAGGAGGCGAGAAAAGCCTCAGATCAAACAGAAAGTGGATAATATCAAAAATCTGCAGAAAGTGAGATGACAAGAGATTGGCTTCCAGCCAGTCGCTGTTTATCTGCGTAGGGGGTTATAAATCTAGTCCACTTTAATTCGCCATGATCTCAAATTAGTCATTACCAATTTTCATAAAACAAAAATTATATTTGTAGCCTTATAAAAAAGACTTTTAAGACAGTACATAAAAAACGCCCCCTCCCCCTTCCCCTCCCCCCACGTAGGTGATGATCTATTCCAGTGGGTCAAGCTCGACATAGATGCCGTTGGCAAGATGAGTATGGTAGCGGGGGTGTAGTTTTTACCACAATGATTTGGGTGCATTTTTAAAATCAAAATACCCTGCTCATTTTCATCTCATAGATTAAACCACTAAATAACCGTGTGATAAACTGTATTAAAAAGCTCCATGGCGTGAATCGGCAAGTGACCTAAACCAAATGAGCGGCCACATCCGTTAATGATGGTAGTGCTAACATTTGTGGATAGAGGGTATCATGTGGTCAGCACAATAAACTCAATAAACTCTCTAATCTTTAATATCAGTTTTCTCGACTGGAGCTGCTACTTAGTTATTCAAATAGCTTATTTGTCTTCCCGAGGTTAAGTTTGACTCCGTTCCATACCCATTGCTTTATAGGAAAATTCTGGAAGAGCCGTGGATTGAACCCAGAACCTTTTGACCTGTAGTAAGGAACTCTGACCACTAGGCCACAGAGTCAGTCGATTAATTGTATCAACTATTTTTAAAAAACAGGTATCTGAAAACACATCTAATTTCTGTTAAATGAGGCATTTGAAGTGAACTTTTTAAACCGAAATAATTTATAAGCTCAAGACTTACAAACTAACGTAACCAAATGCAGTACGTATAATAATTGCACACCCATCTCTTGCGCCTATATAATTACTAATTGGTTAACAGAACAAACACGTAGACAAATGGTAATTAACTTCGTAAATATCACATGGAATCGAACCAAGTTCTCCAACGTTTGTGCTCCACCATATAGGCTACATTAAATTACCTTCCATCAAGAAGTTGTGAGTTTATCTGCAGAACGTACCCCTGTGACATATTCACTAATATGACAGAGTTCCCGATCTCACAAAAGAGTAATTTAGGTCTCTAAAATAAAAGGTTTTGAGCTATTGATTTGAAAAAATAAGAATAATAACCAACACAAAATATCTGAACTGTCGATAGATTTAATTAATATAAACATTGTAATTTGGTCAAAAAGAAAGATCACCTAACCGATTTTTTTGTCTGTATGTGACGACTAATTTCTATTTATATATATTTGAGAAGATAAGTGGGCTGCGTTTAGTATTTTGTAAAAAAATAGATTTTTTTCCCAGCCGATATGTCTAAATATAGTATGCCGAATTGTTTATAAAGTAAGATTTTTGTAGGAAGAAACTTTAAAAAATATATATGTGATAATATTTTACTATATTGTTAATGTTATTTTATAAGAATTGATAATATCTAACAAGAATGACAGCTGCATATGACCATGAATACTGCATGACGCTGCCTTTAAGATGTGATGGAAGGGTACAAGAGAAAAGGCTAGTGTTTTAGCAGTTTTATGGTAAAACTTTTTTTTTTTGCTAAAGCAAATAAAATGTTGCTACAGTACAAACGGAGATTTAAATTTTCTTCCCATGTTGATGTCAAAAGTTCCTGAATATCTGTCATGAGTGTGGTGGCATTATCTAACACACTTTTTAAACGAAGAGAAAAAGTTATCATTAAACTACAGGATACGCTTGACAAATATTCAAGAAATTTTGAGGTCAACATGTGAAGAAAATTAAATTCTATGTCTGTAGTGGAGCAATATTTAATTTATTTTGGCAAAAATCCCGACTTTTTCTCGCGTCTAGCTTCCATCCCACCTTAACTCGCGTTCTTTAAGTTCACACCTTAGATTCTATGTTTATCACTCCTAAACCCGAAAGGTCAGTGAGAAGCTACGATCTGGTATCTTGTACCCACCAAAATATACCAGATCAGAACATGCTTCTGATGACGATGATTACTCAGAAATTCATATAGGTCACAACCTTGAGAATTATTTCAAAAGGAAAATCGAAGCCAGAGAATCGATTCAGTAGAAATTCAGGAGGCCTTAGTCAGGGGTGGTCACATTTGGTTTATTTGGTCTTTTACACCGCGTATTACTACCCAATGTCCATCCGGGTTAAACGCATTTTAATTTCTCTGATGGGGTAAGTATGAGAAAGGCAGACTTATACCAAATGCACCCACATTTTTGTGGACGGATATTTTGATTTATAGTGTTTAAAAAAAATGTACACTATTTCTTCCCTGAAAAGTTTGTAAGCTTACCTTGACAAGCTATAATATGCTGCAGTTTATTAGATAGGGCCATTGTGTAATCAGTGTAGGTAAGACTGCTACCTTTCAGGGTAGACGGAGTGTACATGAGGCATAGCTATATTATAATTAGGGGTGTGCGAGAGTGCTCGAAAATTTGAGCTCGAGTAGAGTTTTATTAGCGGCTTGAACTCGAACCCAAAGATTTTAGACAACTCGAAACTTTTTGTGAATATTTGGAACTTTTTATTCTTTTTCGAAAACTCCAGAGTTTAATTTATTCAATTTTAAGATATTGTTTCGAAGAAAATAGTCCATCGATATTTCCTTTTGTCTAACTAAACAAAATTGTACAATTATGTTAAATACATTTAAAAATCAAAATTTGTGTTACTATATTATTTATTTTACAAAAAAAAAATCATTTTGAAAAAATAATAAAATTATAAAATGATCTATTACAGAAGTACTAATTGCAATATTTACAAACTGTTGTGTATAATTCAAACTTGAAAAAAAAAATCGATGTTTTCATTCAAATTCGATTTTAAATGAAAAAGACCTACTCGCACACCCCTAATTATAATTCATGTAAAACAAACATATATTAATTGCTATCTGGAACAAACCTTTTTTTGGAAACAAACTTATCGGCTTTGACCAAATATACTGTTTAATTAAATGAAAAATAAAAATTAAACGTAAGCTTGTTTTAAAAAACTAATTTGATTTAAGTGGTCATTATTTTACTACTGTATGCATAAAAGGGTTTAAAAAATCGACACCCGTACAAGTGTTCACGAGTAAAAATACGTCAGATATATATTTTGGTCTAGTTTACCAATGATGAGGAGGTAGGGTTTGACTCCCGTTGGGTATCAAGATTAATGTCCTCCTCACCATACCCTCTAAATTGTTTCCCTCTACCCTTCCACGAGAATTCGAGAACCTTTCCTCTCAAATCCTACAGTCCCAGTCCCTGCCCAAATATGCGGATATCCCGGATGGATAATAAAACTGGGCGGAAAGGGGTGATGGAGGGGTAGGGAATTAAATGTGACCAATACTAAAAAAAATAATTCAATTTTTTAAAAATCATCGATTCAAAATCTACCTTCCATTCAAAACGTAAAAAAAAAGTCAAGGTCTTACCTGGACCGTCCACGACCTGGCCTTGCTCGTCGCCGTCGTGGCCTTGCTGTTGCTACTGCCTGTCTTGACGCTGGTGCTCTGCTGGTGTTGCTTCTGTTGCGCGGCGGCCTGCTGTTGCGTCTGTTGCATGATCTGGTGGATCAGGTCCAGCTGCTGTTTAGTTAGGCCATCGTTGTTCGCGGTTTGGGAGTTGCTGGACGTCTGCAACGAGGTCTTAAGGGTCAAGGATAAACATCAGAGAGGAGAGTGTTTAGAAACTGGACAAATTAACAAACGGATCGCACCACGGCGAGAAAAAGTGACGTAACTCAAAATTGTGTGATTTTGAGTTAAGACTACAAGAATATGCAACAAGATAGCCTTCATCGTCAGTAAAAACGACAAATATATAATTATAAATTTGACCGCCAGAAGATAACTGTGTCACTTTTCTCTTGATCCGATTTATCACTAATTTCAGCATAACAATGTCACTCCATAGTTGAAACACTTAAGTTTATGTTTGTTGGAGAAGAAAGATGACATATTTTAGCATAACTGACTAAAATGAGCAAAAAGAAGAAGCACAACTATTACCAAGAGAGTCACAAATAAGAAACAATACATTTAGATGAGCAATAAAAGGGACTCAAGCTAAAGGATTTATTTTAATCAACCTTGTGACCTCACCAAGATAACAAGAAATAATCAAAACATCTATAGTATATATTTTAAACGTATATTCCACATTATTACCATTAATTTACTTCTCTAGATGTTAGATCATTGTTGGCATTTTCATACAACTTCTTTCTTTACTTCTTTTGAAAAATAATTTTTTTTGAGTTGTGACACTTTTCTCATTGGGCTGCAAAATATGACCAACCCGCCCCACCCTTCTCACCCCACCTATTACATCGATGGGCACGTGGCCAAAGGCGTATTATTTATTTTTGATGGTGACTGGTGAGTTCAGGGTTTAGATTCTAGTTGGGTGCCTTTTACTAATTGGTTTCCCTCACTCCTTCCACGAAAATGCGAGTACACTTCATATAATGCTAACATCTTCATCCTTCTTCCTATTAGTGTTTATTGTTATTGCTCTAGTTTGAAATATTTATATTGGATTTTATGAACGTACTGTTTATATAAGCACACACCTTACAAACTAACTTAATTATAGAGCCAACAAAATATACAATCCTCAGACCATCACTATGAAAGGGGGAAGCCCCTATTTTACTAATTATGTATTATTATTATTATTTGTCATGTCGGGACTAGAACGACACCACTATTATCTTAGTAGGAAGGTGTATTAATGACCTAGTTAGTGTCGAACTTGTATTATTTAGATTTTAATAAGAAGTTATTTATTTATTAACAGCTCTAGACCAGAGGGATTAGGAAGGTATTTTGGAGGACGTGCACTCGTATTAGCATAGAGAGAAGATGGACGAACCGCAATAATAAAACAAAGGTGAAAACCCCACTATTAGTGCACCCAGCTGAAATTCGAACCTCGATCTTGCACTCGAGTCTGTTAAGAAAGTGACTGCCTTAGACCAAAGGTTACCAACCTGGGGTCCACGAAAATTCCTGTGGGGGTCTGTGAAATTAATCTAGATTTTAATTATTTTAATTTGTATTTTAACACCATATAAAAATATTCGCTAATCACAATTTTCTCGCACATATTTTGTTTACATTACTGTCCGATAAAACATATTTTTTATTTGAATAATATGAAATGGGTTGCGTAGAAAAATAGAAATGTGTGCGTAGGGTTTTTAATTTCACCTCGTATAGCGGAGAAGATTTAGAGGGGGCCACGGTGATTTATAATTGGCTTCAAGGGGTCACTTGCTTCGGGGGCCGCATGGTCTAAGGCGTTACTCTGGCAATAGACTAGACTACTGAAGATGGGGATATCAGGGTTCAATCCCGATCGGTTGCACTGAGAAAAGTTTTTCCTAAATGGTTTTCCACTCACCCTATACGCAAATGCTGGCACATTTCGTCTACATTCAGCCTTACTAATCCCTAACATACAAATGTAATTAATACAGAGGCGTACAACCCGAACAGGTAGTAAGACATCGTGCTAAAAAAAATCTAGGGGTTCGTGATATGGAAAAGGTTGGGAATCACTTTCTTAGAACAGTGTGATCCAAATGGCGGTGCGCGAGCCAATTGCAGCCCACTTTCACTGAAATGTGGCCCTACCAATATCCTAGAAGAAAATTAAGATGAAATCTTCGGTGGTGGATGTGAAATAGCTTGATGAATTAAATAATATGTTTTCATAAAATGGTCATAACTGCATTCTACTATGCAATGATTTGATTAATAAAACTATATGTAAATATATATTTATAATGCTAAGTTGTTTTGTGAAAGTCTGCATGCGTGCATATTTAATAGTACATATTCGGGAGGGTGATACACTTTTTTATATGGCAGTAAAATTTGAAAGATTCTACAAACCAAAGATACAATAAAGTATTGAAATAATTGTTTATTATGTGTTGTTTATAGGCCTGTATTAAATTGATGGGATGAATAAATATATCTTCGGCCTGCGGTGCAAAGTGATAATCAGATTATACCCTTGGGGTGAAAAAGCGTTGGACCACCCTGCCCCATACCAAACGATCACCGAAGCGGTTGTTTTGATCTTTAAGGGGGGGGGGTGAGGAGAGAAGGGATAGAGAGGGAATATAATGTCCAAATTCCAGCTCCTCCCCTGCCTCATAGGTGCACCAATGGTATATATATTTCTATATGTACACACACATATAATGATAAATATATTAACAACTGTGTAAATGAGGTTAAAAGGCTTTAAAAAAAGCTTAGACAGTTTACAAAACATTTCTCCTTCTTAAAGTTTGAAATGAATAAACGGGTTGAAAACCACAAGTATAAAATAACACGCCAGTTATAAAGAGAAGGTAAAGAGGGCGGAAAGGAGAAAATTCAACAGTAAAATGTTTGTTATGAGAACACAATTTCGAAATAAATAGCACGCCCAACACGAAGAAGTGAATGGGATAGTTTAAAAGCTTTACTGAGAATATTTCTTTATGAAAGCAGATCTCACAGAAATATTAATCTCACGCAAAACAAAGATTTATCCCGCCTCACAAGCAAAATATAAATCGCTCTGTAACTTTGGTGAGTTTTTTCCCCCCTTCTGATTTAAAACTCACGAAATGAACGTTATTACTCTTCACGCCCCATTTTCTCTGTTTTAAAAGTTTTTTTTTTATTATTATTTATGACCCACTTAACTCTCATAAAGTAGAGATATATTTATTTGCAAATGGGCAGCGAATTAAAGCGCCACATAGACAAAATTAGTTCGGTTTTATAACTAGGTCACATAGAAATAGGTTAAGAGAAAGGGGGTGAGTTCCCATTTTTTGTTTCTTCATTTAAGCTATTAGACGTTAACTGCAATAAATTTCAGTACACACGGCTAAGAATCAAACCCCGATCTCTCCATCCCAGTAAAATCTGACCTGACTTACTCGATGCCTTAGCCAGCATGTCCAACTATGTGGGTTACACGCAAATCAAAGTTGACAGAAGCAATAAAGTCAACAGAAATAAAATGTAAGAATGATAGTTGACTTGAAAGGTGGAAACTAACATTGTATAACTTTAAATATATTGATTTGTAAACTTTTGAAATCAAAGGTGACCTGGTGGTCTAGGGGTAAAGTGTCGGACTTCTGTACTGGGAGTCCGGGGTTCAATCCTCGGTCCCAGCACAGATTTATCTGATTACCAAACCCTTCCTTCACCTCTGACAAGACATCTTGTGAATGTGGGGAATGCCAGCTCTCCACCGTGGTTCGGATTCCACGTTAAACTGTAGGTCCTTCATTTCATCTCACAATCACCCTACCATTACACATTAGCGTAAGTGCGTATAACTCGAACGGGTAGTAAGACGCGGTGCTAATACTAATAATAATAATAATTTTAAAATAAATAGGGGTATACTCCTATTTTTTATAAGGAGACAGAAAAGGTACTAGATGTCTTTTTATGTTTTCATTCGTAAAGTAATGTTATTTGCAGCTGACACTTATGGTGGATAATAAAATAATACTAATAATATTGTAAAATGTTAACAATGTTTTACGCGGAAAGAAGTTTGTATTTTTTCTAACTTACTCTGTACCAAAAAATCTTACGAGAGCTAAGTGACTTATACTAAAACATATAAAGAAGCATAATTAGGAGAATGGATTTCAACGGAATACACCTGAAATCAACCGAATCGAGAATGAGAAAACGCAGTGTGACAAAAATAAACATTATCAGTGTAACCGAATAATAGCAAACATGCCTACAACCTGAACAGGTAGTGAGACGCGGTGATAATAAAAATAGTAAATATAAAACAGCTTCATCTAGAGTCGAAATCAAGCATCCAGCGCACAGCTAACAAGAGATTGGGCATCATCGTTGCACTATTTCCACCACTTTCGGTGTTTTCAAATAGTAAAAAACAAAGAGCACTATCAGGAAATCACCAAATCCTTTCAAATATTTGGTTACATTTGCTGTATCCAAAATCGCATTCCAATGACAACATGCATTGCTTGTGACGTCATCAGCACATTATTCTTAGTCGTTATCATAATGCGCACCTAGGCGACCAGTTCTAGACATCCCTCCCACTTTCTTTTAACTCTTTGGAAGGAGAAGGGTCATAAATAATTTTCAAGTAAAAACAATTATATGCCTTTAAAAAAACGCCTGCGGTTTGGAAAAAGACTTACCAAAAACATTTTGACATCTCACCACAAGTGTATTTATTTAGCAAACCGAGAGTTAAAAAATGGCATAAAAGTAGGTCTTCACAGTACAGTTTTACGATTCAGTGCAGTTAGCCAGGATTAGAGCAGGATTAAAAATACAACAACGTACTAACCAGCTTTTCACATACTCTCCAAAACCTAAATAAACCACAACCACCAAGCGGTATAAGAGGTTAGACACGTTTTTCACCCGGTCACCGGTTGAATGGGTGTCTGGTCAAGGGTTCGTATAGAGGTATGACCTAATGGGTAGTGTTTCAAATGTGACTCATTGCTGTGGTTTGATAAATAATAATTAATGATAAATAATAATAACGATAAATTTAGATGAGGAATATAGCTAGAAAAAGCTTTTACAATATTGGTTAAGAGATGGGAGCAACTATTTGCATGTACTTTGACTGTTAATTAAATTAAGTGCAGATCCAACGTGCATTGGTACCGTCTGATTTGGTTTGCTGCAAGGTGGGGGAGATTGGTTTTTCGAATCTCTGACGAACTAAAAGAGGTATTTTTTAATAAATTGTTTCATATACTTTACCCACGCAAATGAGGGTACAATTGCTCTAAGAAATCTGCTTCATACATCCTAGCTCCCGTCATTGCAAATATTCAAATATCCCGGACAGTGATACATAGAACACATTAACAGAATAAAAAACACATTCACAGACTACAACAGAACTCGACATATTAGTTAAGAAAGTAAGTTTAATATCATAGAAACAGCCTTTGTATTGTGACAAGATATTCCCTAATCTGATAACAGGATGGATGTCTTAGCTTTTTTCGTCGTCATCTGGAATCAAACAAGAGTCCTTTAGACACGAATTAGACTACTTTGCTCACAAAGCCATAGGGGCCGAAGCAACCCCCCGCCCCCCCAGCCACGCACCACACACACACTGCCAAGGTAAATGAGTTGACTACTCTGGACATTACAAACAAGAAACTAGTATGAGCGAACTGAAAGGGACTATACCGTCACGCCCTAGTTTCCGTGACAAATGCGCTGCCCCCCTTCCCAACCCTCCCCCCTCCCCACAAATAATGTAATCAGAGAAGAGCTGTGCGCAGCTAGCAATCGAATGGCAGAGAGCCAACACACAATCGTACAAGTTAAATCGGAATTGAGCTGAATATGCACGTTTTAACAAGAGTTGGGGGGTATAGGGGGGAAAATTGTAATTTTAGGTTGGGATTTAAATTGTTTGGTCCCAGCCAAAACCTATAAATCAATCTTGTTGGAGGAGATCCAAAATATAGAATAATAAGAAACAATACACCACTTATTTCTACTTGTGAGTTTAATTATGTTGATATTATAGATTTCATGAGCATTCAATTGTATAAGGTTTAAATTAATAATCAATAGAAAGGCGTTCACAAATTGTAAATATATTTAATAAGACAAATAGAAAATCACAGAGAGAGAAAACATGAAACTATAGAAAAGCGCGTTCTCAAACTATAAAATAGACAATGACAAATGAAATAAAGTGTACGGTGCATTGCACAGACTTTCGCTCTCTTAGATCTTAAAATAGAGACATTTATTAAATACCTGTAAGATTCATGAAGTGAAATATTATACACTGTTAGAGAAACATGAAAAAACCGGTGCGCACGAATTGCCGAACAACTCATCCGAGCTCTCTAATAGCTTTACACGAACTGCGGAGTAAAAACTACATTCATAATGAACACATGTTCAAAATGAAACATGGAGGTTAGGTAAGGCTAGGTTATGTTAGGCTAGGCTAGGTTAAGTTAGGTTAGTGGTTAGGAGTTGAATGGTATTACAGGTTGTTCCACAATTCATGTGGATCGGCTGAAAGGCATATTTTACTATGCAATTCGAGTGGGCCCTAAGTGAATGTCAGCTGACAGGTATAACTTATTACGCAATTCGAGTGCTCTTGAGAAATAAGGACATCTCTGTCTACTAAAGAGCATAAGTTTTTTTAGCACCGCAACTTACTACTCGTTTGGGCTATATGCTTAAGTATTAATTACTCTAATGGGTTTGGAATTGATATGATTGGATTGAGAGGAAGTGAACCCGCATTTTTGTGTAAGGAGAGTGGAAAACCATTTTAGGTAAGACCACCCAACCAGATTCAAACCTTGATCTATCTCCCCGTCCTCGGAAGTCTATCTCAACATGAAACCAGTGCGTTAACTAACTATGCCACCAAGGAGCAGAACAGTAAACTACCCATCTATCAGACCTCGATTTAAAAGATATATTTGCTTATGACTCAGAAACGAAATCAATTTTTAATAAAAGGATTTTATTTTTAATAGTTATACAGCTTTTTTTATATATGTTATTTAGTATCTCAAAGAGCTTCTGAGATATGATCAAAATTAGAAATATCCGCTGATACCTGGAAGAACCCCCCAGGTCATTATCCTGGGAAAATGGGATGCAGCATTTTGTTTGTAATTTTAAACAATGCCTAGATACAAATTTTAATCAAAATTGTTAATAGCTGATTTTTTTTAGCATCGCATCTTACTACCCGTCCGGGTTATAGGCCTATGTATAAATTACACTAATGGTTTAGATATAAGGAAGGTTTAATCGAGAGGAAGTGTGCCCTCATTTGCGTGGAAGGATAGTGGAAAACCATTTAAGGTAAACCCCTCTCAGGGCACCCGACCGGGATCGAATTCCGATCTCCCACTATTTGGAAGTTTAGCCCAACACAAGAGTAGCGCGTTATAAAGAGCCGACTCCAATCAAAGTGATTTAATCTCATTTTGATCTTCAGTAAACAAGCCCTAGTTTTAGGGTTGGATAAATTATTCCAAAAACCCCTCTGGGGGACATGATAAAAACCCTAGATACCTAAGTTTCAGTATAATCGGTAAAATGATCTCGGCTTTAGGCCGGGATACAAACAGACATATGGCATAGCAAAAACAACTTTTTCAGATTCAGGGGCCATGAAAAGACTACATCCATCAACATCTCAAATTAATGTGTTTTTTTAGGATCATAATTCTTTCTCCCTCCGAAGCGTTGCGAGAGAGTAAAATAACCAAATCTATAAAAAATTAAAAAACCTTTGGAAGAAATTAACGGAAATATAGTACAGTGACTTGTCGAGAGAAGACGGTATTTATAAGTAAAACAAGTTGGGAATGAACCACGGACTCCACAACGAGTCAGTGTTATTAATGTCTTGTTTCTTTTTCACCGCACCTTAGTACCCTTTCATGCTATAAACATTAATTACGCTAAAGGGGGAAGGGATGAGGAAGGTAAGATTTAGAGAAAATGTACCATAATTTGCGTAGAGAGAGAGAGAGAAAGAGAGTGGGAAACCATTTAGTTAAAACAACCCTCAGTATACCCGAACAGGATTCGAGCCCCATCTTACCCGTCACCATCAAACCAGACTAAATGATCTTGTCATTTCGTTGCCCCATTGAAGAGACCAAATCTCTAAAAAGGTTGTTCAGAGATAAATGAGAAATTAATTTGAAAATAATAAGTATAAATAGAAAACAACTTGAAGGTGATTTTGTAAATAAATGAATGTACAGTACATACACTAAATGTGTGTGTTGGGTTTGTTCTGAACAAATAAGAGTAATTTTTAAACATGTATTTAAACATTGATGTGACACAAATTATCTTAACAATATAACCTAGAGTAAACTAAATTATTTAAGGTGGGGATGTAGGAAACGCGAGCTAAGGTTGTTTTTGCAGTTTCTGTAAAAAAATTTTTTTTTGCCAAACTAAATAAAATATCGCTCTAGTAGAAACATAAAGTTTAATTTTTTTCACATGGTGATATCATCAGTTGTTGAATATTTGTCAGGAGCAAAGTGGTATTAGATGACAAACTTTTTAAATTAAAAATTATTATCATTAAATTTAAATAAATTCTTATGAGTTATTCAAGAACTGCTTATATAATAATGTGAAGACAATTAAAATCGATGTCTACGTAATGAAGCAAAGTTATATTAACTTTGGCAAAATATAAGTTTTGCTATTAAAACTGCAACACATTTTCTCGCATTAAACATAGTGCAGTATAGATAAAATGGAAGAGTAAAATTGGCAGAATATTTTTGTCACCAACTCAAAGTATTTGATTTTTGAGTTATAAGAATTCTTGTACTGAACATATACATCCTATCCTCTCCTAAACATGTTATCCTCACTCATAATCAAGATCTTTGATGCATTTTCAGTAAGATAATGACCATCTCCCTCTGAAGAACTTTAGTTCTAGCACCAGTGGGGTGGAAATCAAGTATTAGGGTGGGCCGTCGATTGATTCCAAGTTGTTATTATTATTATTATTATTATTATTATTATTATTATTATTAGCACCGCGTCTTACTACCCGTTCGAGATATACGCACTTACGCTAATTTGAAATGGTAGGGTGATTGTGAGATTAAATGAAGGACCTACAGTTTAACGTGGAATCCGAACCACGGTGGAGGCCTGGCATTACCTCACATTCACAAGATGTCTTGTCAGAGGTGAAGATTCCAAGTTCATTGTAAGTGAGGTCACAGACGTTGATGAACAAGATGGTATGGAAACATTATTATTGAATCACGTGATCAGACACTCACCTTGCTGGAGTTGGGGCTGGGGGCGGTCGGGTCGGTAGCCAGCAACTGCTGCAGCTGGCTCGGGGACTTATTGCTGCCAGGGGTGGCGGTGGACGATGAGGTAGACGTGGAGGAGGGTGACGACGTTGACGCGGGGTAGGACGGGGGTGGCGCGGGGGCGTTGGCGGTAGAGTTGGCTTGCGGCGACGACGATGACGACGAAGACGAGGAGGTGGGTGGTGGGGGCGGGGCGTATTGGATACAAGAGGCGGCCAGGGGCGACGACTCGTCCCCCGTGCTGGTGCTGCTTGACGCGCCGCTGCTACTGCCGCTGCTGGAGGCGGCAGACGTCGATCCGCTGTGGTGGTTCTCCGTGTGGCGTCGCAACGAACGCGCGTCACAATAGGACTTGCCGCATCCATCCGCCTTGCACTCGTAGGGCTTCTTGTTGCGGTGCGTCAACATGTGCCCGTTCCTGTAACAACAAGGCTGCGAGTTGGGTGCGCGCTAGCGTGTTCGCCTTATAGCCGGGGTTTCGTGAGTTTTTAAATGAAGAGAAAAAGTTGTCATTACATTCTAGGATTCAAGAACTATTGAGGTCACCTTGTAAAGAAAATTAAACCCTGTTTGACCTCGAGAATTAGTTGATTTCTTTTGACGAAAAATATGTTTTGATATTTTTTTAAAAAAGGGTGCAAAAATATTGCTCTAACTTGTGTTTTCATACATCCCCCACTTAAAGGAAAGCCTATCACTACAGAAGTACCCCCACCCAAAACTGTTTATCTAGAAAGTTAGCAAGCTTACCTCGCTTATTTCCACTATGATATAACCTATAAAATTATTACGGTAGTGTAATAAATCACGGTAAGACTACTATCTTTCAAGAAGCACTAAGAATACAGTCGAACGTAACCAATCGGTCCGTCAGGTTTCATGTTTCAAAGTCCCTGTAGTGTACAGTCCGGTTTACTCACAGGTGGTCCTGCCTCTTGAACGCCTTGCCACACATGCTGCATACGTACTTCCGCTCGTCGCTGTGGGTCAGTTTGTGCTTGGCCAAGGCGGACGCGTTTCCGAACACCTTCCCGCAGACCTGCGTACACAAACAAACAAAAAACCGACCTTAGTACAAGTAACAACATCCTTCATTCCGACACAGAAAAATATATTTGTACAGTTTAGTTTTCATAGGACGATCCTTATTTGACAGCTAGGAAAGCTAATAGATCTTATTTACTCTACGGCATTAGGAACTCTTAAAGTTCACTGCCACACTTACAAAAATCTTTTACTTAATACATAATTTGAGAAGAGCCATCATATGAAAATTGAAGTATAGCAGGATTCTAGTAGAAAGGATCTTTTAGAAAATACAAAATTTACAATATAAGGTACTTCATTCTTAACCTAATAAAATGCTTAAAATTTCCGTTAAGACCTTTAGAATGCTAATGCATAGAAACAAGTCATCGGAACTGTCGCAGATATATCTACTATATCCAAAAAAGAGAAAAGGACCAATATTCAACATATAAGAATGATATAAAGTTATTTTTAAAATATTCATTCAATTTCATATTTAGAAATAATATTATATTTATCTAAATCACATCACATCATAGTGTCAACATTTAGTTGTTAAATTTATTGTTCAACCTTTAATCTAACTTAAAAAAAGCTTCATTTATTTAATGTATTAAAATCACATTCGTTTTTAAGGAGTTAAGGTGGGTATTTAGGAAACGCGAGAAAAGGGCAGTGTTCTCTTAGTTTTTATAGCAAACCAATTTTTTGATCAAAATGAATCAAATAGTGCTTCAGTACAAACATAAAGTTTAATTTTTTTCGCATGGTGATTTCAACAATTGTTGAATAACAGCCATGAGAATTGTGGAATTATTTAATAAACTTTTTAAATGAAGAGAACATTTTTTCATGAAATTCCAGGACACCCTTGACTGATATTAAAAAACTGTTGAGGTCACCTTGCGAAGAAAATTAAACTTCATGTTCGTATAGAAGCAATATTAAATTTCATTTGACCAAAAAAAAGTTATTAAAACTTCAAAAACACTGCCCTTTTCTCACGTTACCTGCATACAACCCTAAAAAACACTTTAAATCATTTCCATATCCAAATAAAAAAAATAAAAAATATTTTGTGAATCTATATTCTAACAATTACTATATAGGGGTAAGGTGTCAGACTTCTGTGCTGGCGGCCGGGGTTCAATCCTCGATCCCGGCACAGATTTATCTGATTACAAAACTCTTCCTTCACCTCTGACAAGACATCTTGTGATGTGGGGAATGCCAGGCCTCCACCATGGTTCGGATTCCACGTTAAACTGTAGGTCCTTCATTTCATCTCACAATCACCCTATCATTACACATTAGCATAAGTGCGTATAGCCCGAACGGGTAGTAAGCCGCGGTGCTAATAATAAACAATTACTATACTATTTTCTAAATCATTTCATTCTCATCAATATTAATGTTTCAAAACAAATTGATACACAATCTTATTCTTGTTCTTTAGTTAACAATCCGAGGGTTGGTTTGATGTGATTTAAATCTATCCGTTGCTGGGCATTCACTTTGCCCTTCGGCCGGTTAGTGCTGCCTGCACCATCTGGTAGAAATATCGTATACTAAGGTAGTTAAGGAAATGTGGTGGCTCCATGTTGCAATGTTATTAACATTTTAATCATAATTTTTACAAACTTCGGTGAACACGTGGTCTAACGCGCTAATCTAGTGTTGGACTAGACTGCCGAAGATGAGGATATCGGGGTTCGATCCCGGTTGGGTGCACTGAGGGTGGATTTCCCTAAATGGTTTTCCACTCTCATTCCACGAAAATGTAGGTGCACCTCCTCTCAATTAAACATTGTTAATTCTTAAACCATTAGTGTAATTAGTAGGCCTACATATGCCTACAACCCGAACGGTTAGTAAGACGCGGTGCTAATAATAATTAACCTATTATATCTTGTTAGTTATTGAACTATTTATCACTTTCTTTTGTTAAATATATTAAATACCTCATAAAGTATTATTATTTGTATTACTAACGTTACTGCCTAACGCGAAGCAAGTAATTGCAATACATAAGACTGATGTTTACTTTAATCATTCTTATGTTACTAAACTATTACCATTCTCTCTTTACAGAAACTATTTTTTAAACATGGATTTTGTGTACTTCCGTAATAAATGTTATATCACTCGTACCAGTGGGCACACAAACCAAGACATTAGTTTTGTCAATTATGACTGCCGGTGACGGAGAGGTCAGGAATTAAAAACCAGCAATATGTGTTGAGGTGATTTATACTAAAACGTATTCATACTTTTCCTCTTTTTCTTCAAGAAAATGCGGATGTAATCGTTCCTAATTATAACTTCCTTATCATATTATGACGGCCCGGGCGAGTAGTAAGACGTGGGATAGCCGCGTCACGTCGGTGAGAACGCGAACTATCTATCAGACTTATCTAGTCTGATTTGTCAGTGACTGGTAGGTCGGGCTCCTAATTCCATCCGGGTGGGCTAAGGATTGGTTCTCCTTAATGGTTCTTCACTTTCCTTCAGCGAAAAAAAAAATCGGGTGCATATATTATAAAACTCACCTTCCTCATCTTCTTCTCATTAGTAAAGCACGGATGGGTAGTAAGATCGATAGAAAAAATATCCGCTGGGCAATATCTACGCTTTTATGAAGTGCCCGATAAATTATTAATAAATTCAATCTCCCCCGCAGCACCCTCCTCAACCTGTCGAAGTGATGTCTTGCAGTAACTACACAAAGCGGTCACTTATTTCAACCCTCCCCCACGGGCGGTTTTTGCAGCTAGTCAGTGGCGGAATAGAAAAGTGTGTTCCTTGCTCCAGGCGCTGATTAATTTTCCAGTGGAATCCGATACTCGACGCGCGCGCGTTGAATGAAGCTTCACGATACTTCATTAAACCTGAAGTAAAAGGGGAGCTGAGGGAGTGTGGGAGACGCCCTCAAGACGCGGTTTATTGTCTTCTATTGTTCCCCTTCGACGACATAAATTCCGTCAAGACTTCGACAGTTTTCTGCTGCTGTTGTTTGTTGTTTGTTGATGGTGCTTCGTTCCTTTTATTTCTCTTGGAGTATTTTGTTTAACAACAGTTTGAAAGATACTTTTTTTTTTTTAGCCGTGTGGAGTTGTGTGCCATGGCTTGAGGGGGGGATGATAGGGTAGTTGGAATGGTGAGAGGGGTGGGGGCCAAAGGGATGAAGAAGGGAGGCTGTTCTAATTTAATATCAGAATCAACAGGATTCAATTACGTCGAGACTGGCCCCCGAAGCTCAGATTGCTTGTTGCCATGGTGACGCGAGTGGCTTGTGCCGAGAACAAGACTTAGTGGAAAGGGATTGGGTTGTAGAGGGGGGTGGGAAGAAGGTAACGACGAAGCATAGGGAGGGAGGACGGGAGGGGTGGATGTTCGGAATGTTGATAATAACAACAGGTACGTAACTGGAGAAACAAATAATATAAACAAACTCAAGGGTGTACAAATAGCACCAAAACAAAAACAAACTCAATTAGATGACAAGTATACGAGTATGCAACGGTGGATCCAGGATAATCGCGAGGAGAAGGGCAGGGTTTTCATGAGGATGGGGGTGTGGTACGGCTGTAAGGTTTGTGAGGAAAGGGGTGGGGGGGGGTGCTCCCATGGAACAGGACTGGAGAAGATTCCCCCTTGAAAAATTCTGATGGAAAAATCCTTCAAAATTTGAGAGCAATTTAGAAATTAATTAAAGAATTAAAAACAGAACCTAATAAAAGTTAATTGTTTATTTATGATTTTTGTTAACTAAATTATGTGTTAAAAATGTAAATCAATTATCGACAGTGAATGACAAGTGAAGCAACTGGTTAGAGAGATATCAAATGGCAGTATAACTATAGTAGTGACTAACATAGATTTAATTTGTTTAATTTTTTAATTACTATTGTTAATACTAAGTCGACTATAAACATTCTCAAGGGGATCCACCCCTGCTAGTATGCCTACCTATTTTTATTTGATGGGGCTATTTAACGTAAACTTACTAAGCACATAAATTATATCGAAACACTTTCAATCCAATGCTTAATTTATACTAAAGGCTTACATAAAATGCTTATGGTGAGATTGTAGGAGACATGAGCTAAGGGCCATGTTTTTTCAGTTTTTATAGCAAAACTTTTTTTGGCTAAAATAAATACATTATTTCTCTAGTAGAAACATAAATTTAAATTTCTTCACATGTTGATATTAACAGTTCTTGAACACCTGTCACGAGTATAGCAGTTTCAGATGAAAAACTTTTTAAATGAAGAGAAAAAATTGCCAACAAATTCCAGGTAACCCTTGATAAATATTCAAAAACTGTTTATATAAACATATAATGTGAAAAAACTTAACCCCTGTGTTTCTATTAAAATTTTTGGATTTTTTATAAAATAAAGTTTTGATATAAAAGCTACAAAAACACTTACCTTTTTTCAATTATCCTACCCTCCCACCTTAATAGTCCATCAAATCCCAAAGGTAACCCCTAAATTAGGTAGGAAATACAGCTTGAATCAAATGTCGCATCTTTGTGAGAATTTATATGTATTACTTTAAAAAAAATAGAATTGAGATTAGTGAAACAATTTTACAATAATTCAAAATGTTGCAAAATCAGATAAATTATTATTTTGAAATCAAAAAACTATTAAAAATTTCGCTGTTGACAAATGAATAATGCAAAAAACAGCACTTTGGTCGGTTAACTACTTTGTACCATCTAATTTTCCGGTTAATCTACCCTGAGATGGACTGTTAAAGACACCACCTAAATTAAGATACATTTCCATGCCACATGGCATTATGAGAATATAAATTACAAAAGCTTTAAAATTACTGAAACAATCTCAAATAATATTTAATTACGTTTACCACCATTTAGTTTAATCTAGTTCGAATCATTTAGCTTTAAACTTTGAAGAAAATAAGCCAAAGAAAAGAAAAATAATAAGTAAAGGTTTTATACTACGGACATATGACCTTTTGAGTTCACTTTGGCGAGAATTATATTTTGAGGAAAAAACAGACTAATTTTTAAATACTTGCGAGAACCTCAACAATTATTTTGAGGTCGGAGAGAATACTATTACATATTTTCACATTTCAATAGTAAATAAGTGGTATCTTCACAGGTATATTAAAAAAAAAGTGTTGTAGTTCTTCTCAAGGATTGGTTAGTTCTACAGCTAGATTCTCCATCGAAATATCAATTAGATCCCTGCCCTTGCTTTTTTAGCTGTGTGTTGTGCGGACGACCTCCTGCTAATTCTATTCTTTGCCGAAATGTTTCCTCTCGCTAACCAGGAACTGACATTTTGATGGATCGAGGCGTGAGTCAACTATTCTTATAAACATCAACGCAGAGAATTGTCTTCGTTTAAAGCGAAGCGCGCTTAAGGGTACATTTTAAATTCATCAGTACAAAATTTGCATTCATACTTTTACTGGTTGAAACTACTGGTAAGAAAGTAATCGATGATTTTTTTTTTCAAAAGCGTTCAATTCATGAGATAATTTTATCAACTGAAAGTCTTGAATCAGGGTCACCAATATTTTCTTGCAAACAAATTCCTTCAGCATTCAAGGTTTTATAGAAAGAGTTGCCATTTTTACAGGCAGATTATATTGAAGAAAATAGTAGACCTAGTAACATTTAATTTTTCATCGAAATGACTAGTTTGAAGTCATGTAGCTTATGTTTAAAACATGCGTATAACCCGAACGGGTAGTAAGACGCGGTGCTAATAATAATAATATGTTTAAAACAGGATGATCTATGATTGATGGGGAAATACATATGCTGTCACTTCACAACCCTTGTTTATGTTTGAATCGGGAGACCTGGCGGTCTAGGGGTAAGGTGTCAGACTTCTATGCTGGCGGCCGGGGTTCAATCCTCGGTCCCGGCATAGATTTATCTGATTACCAAACCCTCCCTTCACCTCTGACAAGATATCTTGTGAATGTGGGAAATGCCAGGCCTCCACCGTGGTTCGGATTCTACGTTAAACTGTAGGTCCTCCATTTAATCTCACAATCACCCTACCATTACACATTAGCGTAAGTGCGTATAACCCGAACGGGTAGTAAGACGCGGTGCTAATAATAATAATAATATGTTTGGATCAGCGTACTTGATTATCAAGTTCACTTACCATCCATACAAGGACTAACTAGTTTGAGATTTCAGTTAAATGTCTCAAATTAACAAATATTTCCGAATTTTGACTAGATTTTGCGAAATTCTTTGTATTTTCACGGTTTTTTTTCCGGACAAAAACATTCCTTGGGTTTTTCCGGCTCTCCCGGTTTTTCATGCGTATGGCAACCTTTTCTTGATCTAAAATAGGTCATTTTAGATTGAATACCAGGATCTGGATTCACTAAAGGGAGCAAATGGATGCTCCGAAGTAGGTATTCACTTTAAAAAAAAAGGCGGAGCTTAAGAGCAAATTTGCGCTGTTTATCTGCACCCATTCAAGAGTAGACACAACTTTTAAATAATGTCTCTTCAATTAATTAAAATTGTGATATACTATCTTAGTGCTTCATGATACACTTAATTAACTCTACTCTAATTAATGGAAAAGGAATTAAAATAGCATACATATTTCAAGCACACAATTCGTTCCCATCTATAAAGCTTTTACCGGTTATTGTTGCAGTTTCCATTCATAGCACTATTACATTACTTTAATTACAATAAAATAGAACGACATAAAATAAAATCCAAAACTGTGGAATATTTCTCCAGACCCAAAGAACTTTTATATTATATTCCATCTAGAGACATCTTGTCACACAATATGGCGTGTAAGTTTATTTTTAAAACAATAAATGAAAGCATTAAACTTATAATATAGATAAGTACTTTATAACGAATATTTTATTTGTTTGAAAAGCAATAAAATTATGCCAACTTAATTACTAGCTTATAAGAACAAGTTTAGTAATAATTGTGTTTTCTGCCATTTTAATTAAAGTAATATTTATTTTGGAAGTACATTATTCATACGGAGTGTTTAAAAAAAAGCGTAATTGATGACGTTACTATAGTTATTGCCAGAAATTTATTTCTGGTTTTAGTGAATAGAGCAATAGAGTTTGTAAAATGCCACAGCAGATTTGCACACTCAAGGGAATCTAGGCCAAAGACTCCATCATAGCCTTGACGCTAGTCAAGCAGATCTTGATTACAGTCTTTCATTAATCCGGTTCCAGAAGAAATTTAAAGAATTAATACTTTTGTTACCCGCATCAGTGGGAGCGCAGACAAAGACACCCATCTTGTCCAATCTAGTTGTCAGAGACAAATTTTGATCCAATGGGACAAAATTATCTTCATTTAAATACTATGACTGTGCAATCAAAACTAGTTAACCGTTAAATTATATATCGCTAGCAGTGGTTCAATTATTAGGAGATAAGACTAACCCATCATGAAGAACAAAGAAAATAGCTAAGGCATCACCATGATATAGTCTGAATCAGCGAAGACAGGGGGATAAGAGTTCGAATCTCAACCCGGAACACTAAGGTTGCTTTTCCTAAACAGTTGTACACGCTCTCTCTATCACTTAAACACGGTATTATTTATCTAAGACGTGACCTTATTCAAAGCGGGTAGCCCAAATATGTAATGAGACGCACAGAATAGTTTTTTTTTAAAAAATTGCATGTGCATTCACATCTTCATATTACAATTTTCGCGAATCAAGAATGTTTGGGTGTTCGAAAACAAGATGTTTAGGAAGATATTTGGTCCAAAAAGGAAAGAGGCTATTAGGGAGTGGAAGAGTTTGCATAAATATGAGTTATATACCCTGTACTCATCATAAGACATTGTTGGGATAATCAAGTATTGTAGATTACGGTGGGCAGCACACGCAGAGCTAATGGGATGATCTAGAATCGAGTTCAGGGTACTGACTGGCAAACCCAATGGGAAGAGATAATTTGGAAGACCTAGACGCATATTAGAGGATAGCTTTAGAATTGAACTAAAAGAGATAGGGTGTAATGAGGTTGTCTGGATATAACTAGTTCAAGATAGGTATAGGAGGGGACTAGTTTTTTAAGTACGGTAATGGACTTTCGAGTTCCTAATGCCATAGAGTAAGTATGTATATCTGTACGTGATACGGGCAGACTTAAATAGCATGATTACGAGCACATTTATATAATGTAATGTGCCTGACACAAGTTCGCTACTCACTTTTAGAGTTAGAGGGATAGTTTCTATGACGTAAAGATCCAGCACGCACTCAACCGGTGTTAATTTTCTTCAACAACTAGTCTGGTAAGCTTCTTTCAGTCGAGTCTTGGTAGAGTGTATGTGTTGAAGCAATCTCGAAATATTCTACAAGATTACAGTAATTGGTTGAAGCCGAGGAAACTGAAAGCTTATCATCTTGCAGGTACTTAATAGTTTGGAGATGCACGTTTCCAAGCGCAGAGCTTTTTCGTTTTGTAAAAGGCTTGCTATAATTAATATAGACAAAGCTTAGTGGTGACGACTTACCCCTAACGCCATTTTACCTTATCATATATTAAATTTTTTAATAGTATTAATTTTTAACCTCAAGATTATGATGGATCTTGATGTTTTTCTCAAAATTGTGTTTTTTACATAAACTACTGTTGGTCTTTTTGTTCATCTGATAGATCTTCACGTTTTATGTGCCCCCAAACTAAAAATAAAATGTGTTTTTAAAATTATCTGTCCCCATTTATGTCTGTTAGCATCTGGGGATGAAGCCGAAAGTGTTTGATCGATTTCGTTAAAATTTTAAATCTAGATGTTATATGGCCATTCCACGAGGTAGAAATGGTGACTTTAACTTTAGCTTTAAAATAAATGTTAGTTTACAAATGAGTGATTTTTGAAAATTTGAAATTGTTCGAAAATGACTCTAACAAGCTTATTCAAACTGAGTATTCAGGGAGCGTATTACCTGAGTAATAACAAAATACTACTTATTATTTTTAGAAATTGTCATTTAATGGTAGTATTCTGATTGTTAACCTATTTTTGAAACTACTGTTCCAAACAATAATCAACCATTAAATAACCTTATTGGTAGCCGCACGGTCTAGGGCGTCACTCTTGTATTCGACTAGACTGCCAATGACAGGTAGATTGGGGTTAGAATCCCGGTCGGGTATACTGAGGGTGGTTTATTCAATATTGTTTTCCATTTTCCCTCCACGCAAATGCGGATATAATCAATCTAAATTCAACCTTCCTCATCCCTAACTCATTAGTTTAACTAGTATATATTCGTATAGCCTGAAACGGTAACATGAGGCGGCGTTAAAAAAAATCAACTAAGTGAAAAATGACATACTAGTGACGGGAATTGTACCCGGGACCTTTGGTTTTGATTTCACCAGCTACCACAAAGTAAACTAGAACCAAACCTAGGGGAAAATGACCCTGTATCCATGACAAACCAGGATGGCTCAGCGGTATTTCATTGATGCGCTAAGCCAAAGCTTCCGAGTTCGATTCCCTTCCAAGGATATCATTTTTCGCTTAAGTGTATTGTATTCAGCTCTCAGGACTGAGCCTGTGGACAATCATCACATATAGATTTGTGAAGCTCATTAATTAAACTATAATATAATCTAGTGCATAGGGAGTACGTATGCTTGTGTCATATGTTTTATTTAATAAGGTTCCTTCCCCTCCCTTACCATAGTTTGGTGAACCAATGACAGTCGCTCACTAGAACGGGCCTATAGAACACAGAGGTTAATACTATGTCGATCCCCCATCCCTCCCTCCGGTAAACAATGGCGTGTTCGATTGTTCGCAGTACACCGGGAAGGGGGGGTAGCAGTCGCTCCTGAGTCAGACTTGAACCGGTACATCGAAATTTAAGTGGAGGGCTGATGGAAGAGGATCAACTGCCATAGTGACGCGCGGGGTTGCCTAGGAATCGGGGGAAATAGCCGATACTACAACAAACCCCTTCAGTCGCACAAGCGTTCAAGACACTTCGGGTCGGTGCGAGATCCTCCAGATATTTTAAATATAAGGCTGCAGTCACCAAACTGTAGTCACAAAATAATATTTTTTGGTGCTCCGTGTTTTACTACCCATCTGGGATATAAGTGGGGTAGGAATGAGTAAAGTAGAATTTGGGAGCATGGGCGCCCATAGATAGATGATAAGGGGGGCTGCAGCCTCCTCTATCACTCTGTAATATTTGCTTTTTTATGTTATTAATTTTTATGAACAGATAAAATTGGCTTTTGAAACTAATATTTAGTTCAAAATTATGTTCAGATGCTCTAAAATTCCCTCTAACGATATTAGATACCTAAACATTTCTCTTGAGTAGTAGGGGATGGGCTGCCAAACCCACGGCAGATGGAACTCCAATTCACACCCCACTTGTAAAACTCACATGCACTGTTAGGGAGTGTTATTGTAAATCATGCACCTCATATCTTCATCACTTCTCACAATTCATAAGGGCTGTACTGATATAGGTATATTTATTAACTACGATAATGCGATAGTATGAGGAAGATAAATTGATTATAAGAAATGTATTCACATTTTTGGAAAGGGAGAGTGGGTAAACAATTAGGAAAAAACACAATGAGAATACCTGGCCAAAATTCGAAACCCAAACCTTCGTGTCACCAATAAGCTAGAATAAATAAGTTTGACATTTATATTGCGTCCCCACCGGTTCGAGTTTGTGTGTAACTAAGTTTTTTTTCCTAAATAATTTCCCATCCTCCCTCCCCGCAAATTAACGTACAGTTCCTCTTAATCCTGCATTGATTCTCCACCCTCTTAGTGTAAGTATGCGGATAACTCGGATGGGTAGTAAGACGCGTGGCAATCTAAAAAAGTTCAACAGTACATAGACACATGGTAGCCACAGTACTTTTTCTCAAAATATGCCGTACTGATGATTTTTTTAGTGCCCGTTTTCCTGATCAAAAAATTCCACGGTCCTCTTCATTGTCGGTGATGGTTGAAAGCAAAGTTTGCGTATTGTATGTACTAACAAATTTATTATTTGCAGATCTCAGCGGGTTGATTTGGGTCTCTGAAACTAATCACTCTTCAGCGGAAAAAATAATAATAAAATAATAATCGAGTTTGTTCTGCTAAAAGCCCACGTTTTGTTGACGTCCAATTCGGATCACTCCGTAACGAACGAACATAAAATTCAAATTTCAATTGGTAATGGAATTACAAGTAACATTCAATACAGTAATCACTTTGATTCATGGGGATACATTTTAGTTCATTTCAATTCCTCAAAATAGAACATATTATTCGAGTTTCCTAAAACAAATTGGATTTTGTTTTATATTGTACAGACTGGAAATATAATAGATATTTCGATTGCATAGGTAAAAGTATTATATATTTTTTTTATTGCAATCAAGTCACATAAAAATAAAATGAAAGTAAAATACACATATATTTTCCTTTATACGTATAAAAAAATTAATTGGGATGTTATCATAATTACGTTCAAAATAAAAACTTTATTTGGTTGGTGCATCTTTGTGCTAGAGCATTATAATAACATTTCAAAAATTAAAAACTAGCTACTGTAATACAATATTTCTTTCATTTATAAAGAGCAATTTTTTCATCAATAATAAAGGTTCGGCGGAATACTTCATTTTGAGCTACGTATTTAAATAATGACTATAAAATCTAGCAAGCGTACATGCTACAAATTAATATTTAGCACATAGAATAGAGAATTGTATAAAATTCAAGCATTTAAAAAATTCCCTGCGTTTAACCTAAAGGTTATTAATGGCTTAATCTAAGCGGTAAGGCTGAGGAGGGCGGTATGGAGGTAAATCACTAAATTTGACTTTGAGAGGAGATGGAAAAACCACAGTGATAATTCACCTCTATATCTTCATCAAAAGAAATAAAGTATAATGTGCACCTGGCACTTTAGATCACTTTATTACCGGCGCGGGAGGAACCAATGATAACATTAAAATAGAAACACAATATCTGAAAGGTCCAATATAATCTTTTAGAACGAGTGAAAACTATTTCAGAGTTGCCAACATTGATAAAAGGTCACTATGCATATCTTGGAGCTATCAACACGATGCCGAGAATAGAATGTAAAGGAAGTTCTAATGGTCTGCTGTGCTCCAAGATAAGGTTCTTACAAAGGCAAACGGTCTTCACCTTTATTATTTGAGAATTTACCGACACCTCCGCTTAGTTGGTACCGTGCCTGCCTACTGAGATAAGGGTCCCGAGTTTGATTTCCGACATGACCGAAAAAAATAAATCGCTGGTTAAATTGAGAACTCCCATATAACGGTGATGAATTGAGGGCCTGGATACTGGCTTTTGTGTCAATTATAGAACTATTTTGGTTTGTTAGTCGTGTGATGAAGTAATCGTTTTGATAAGAAGGTCTACGTTAAATAACTTAAGTAAACTAAATTAAAATACGCATTAACATGTTATATATAGTGTATACATGATAAAGTTGACTAGTTGTACATCAGTACTTCTATTACTGTCTGGTTCCAGTGCTCAGCAACACTGACTTAAACTAGCTTAGCTAGGATGGCAGAAATAAATGGGCGAATACAATTTTAAATTCAATAATTTAAGAAACCCAATTGAAGGGGTTGGGTTGTGCCTAGGCTTTATTTTTTACTTGGGGGCAAAAAGAAACGGTGCACACAAATTGCGAAACAACTCATCCGAGCTTGGTAATACCCTTGCACGAACTCCAGAGTAGAAATTAAATTCATAATTATATTGTTCAAATATAGCACGGAGGTTAGGATAGGTTAGGTTGAATTAGGTTAGGTTAGGCTAGGTTAGCTTAGTTTATTGGTTAGGAGTTTAATGGGATTACAGGTTGTTACGCAATTAGTGTGAACCAGCTGAAAGGTATACTTTATTCCGCAATTCGAGTGCCGCCAAAAGAAAGGGGGGTTGGAGGAGCAAAATATGTATGTTAAGGATAAACAATATTTCTGTCCCCAATAAAAGTGGAGCTTGGATTGAAACATTCAACAACCTGTTTGTTGCAAATTAATTTTATATTATATTTATACTAACGTATATTTTTACACCAAATGATGCGAGATATTTTTGAAACAATATAATATTTAAAATTATAATTGTTCATTTTTTCCCTTGTATCAAGGTTTAAATCGGGTTTTCAGCTAACTTTTTAACTGTAGAGGTTAAAAAAACCTTCTAGGTCACCTAATAGGGAATCAATGCTTTGGGTACCCAAGTCACAGTAAAGTACGTCAGCGTTCACCCAACTCTGCCGGTTTATTAATTTATAAATACCATAGTTGGAATACTAGCCAACGGTTTTTGAAATGGTATCCTTTAAAACATTAAGGGAATCCATAACCATTAAAATATATACCCTCCAATTCTTTTTTTCTTTAAATAATTAAAAAAAATATTAAAATTTTGTTTGGGCTAAAAAACGCGTACTTAACGATACGCCTGATTATTTTTATGAATAAAATCCAAAAGGTCAAATATCCAAAATAACAGGCGTTACCATAGGGTAAATGAAAACCTCAAATGTGTATTGCCAAACCATTGCAAACCATTCTCCGAGACTATAATGGCTATTTGTCGGTGGTTGTAACTTACAACCCACGACGCAGAAATGTCACACGGACAGACCAACCGCACAATGCGCGCGGCGAGACTGCGCTATCATTAAAACACAATGACAAAACGTGTGGTTCCGTTACTGCCAATTACTAGCACGTAATCATAGAAAACCCCGATTTCCCCCGAAATTCGTTACCAGTATGAGGGTGAAACAGGAAAACAACAATAACAACAAAAAACACGGAACAAAACTACCGAGTTAACACAACAGACGCGCCCTGAAAGCTATAGCTGTAGTGTGAATTTCTTGTCTACACGGATTGGCAAGATAGCATCCTACTTGGATGGCTGAATTTAACCACGTACAGTGGAAAGGTACCAAATATGGTAAAAGGATTTTACACAATGAAAACATAATATTTATTATTATATAGCTTTGAGGACGTATCGTCTCAAAAGAGGTAAATGACTTCGTGAAAAAAATATGAAATAAATGGTACGGTGCATTGCATAGATTTTTCTCCCTTTTACCTGAAAATAGATACATTTTTAAAAATTAGAAAGATTTGTGAAACTAAATAGCATACATTGGTGCAGAAACACACCACCAACGATTATAAATTAAATATACGTTGTTATGGACATATCGAGGAAAGAGAAGAACACCCATGTCCACCAAAGAGCATACTAATTAATGTTAATTTTCAAATATCTCCATAAAATATATATCTTTGCTTATATCTCAGAAGCTATTAGTTTTATAAAAATATATTTCAAATAAAAGATTTTTGTCTTTAATAGTACTACACTATTGCGGTGGTAAATTATTTCGTATCTCTAATAGTAGCGGAGTTATAATAAAAACTTAACCTTTCTGCTAATATAAAGTACACTCAAAGTTATTTTCAAGGGTAAATGAGAGTTGCCAATTGGTTTATAAGTTAAACATGGCTTGAATACAAAATATAAACAAAATCGTTAGAAGGGATTAAGAAAATATTGATTTCTTTCTCTTTTTTGCCGTTCAGAAAAGTACCCTTAATGTTATCGTATAATCCCAAAAATTCATCAGAGGGGCCTTATAAGAACCTTAGATACTAAGTTTTAGCTTTATCGGTGAAACAGTTTCAGCTCTAGGCCAAGATACAAACATACAGATAGACACAAAGAATTTAGAAAACTGTTCTTTTTGTTTTTGTTTTAGGGGGTCATGAAACGTCGGCATTTATCAAAATATCAAGCTCGATTTTTTTGACGATCAAAATACTTCTATCTCTTAGGGGTCAAGAGTAAATAAAAAAGGACAGGCAAATGAAATGATATGAAAATATTAAAGCTATCCCCAGTTCATCCACGGGCAAGAATCAAACCCTGTTCTATTTGTCAGCGACGATAATGTGAAATAAGACATGAAACCTAGCTTGAGTTTTATAAAATCGCTCTATTACCGGTACGGGTATAAATAAACCCAACATAGACTTGGATTACAGAAAAGATAACGATAAAAGTAGGTCGGCCAATAGGTAACAAAGCACGATGAATAGATAGGGTTTCATTTATCCATCCACATACAAACATATAAGTCGTAACTTTAAACCAATTTTGCCAATATATATTTACAAAAATATAAATTAGCAATACTAACCTTTTGGATCAATAAACCAATATTTTCCTTATTGTATGTGACAAAATAAAAAATATATTCTGATTTAGATAGCATACCCGGGTGAACAAAACATATTGAATACGAATCTAAAAAAACTCTAACGGAAGGGAAGCGATACAATATACTGTATTCTTGTCTTAGACATTGAAACTTAAATTTCTATATCATTTATTAATGCAGTTATATTGACATCTCATAATTATATTGAGAAAGATAAAATAATATTACTGTTACTTCAGAACTAGTTTTCATTTATTTCTCTATATTATTTATTGATGCATTTATATTAACATCTCATAATTATATTGAGAAAGATAAACTAGATTACTGTTACTTCAGAACTAGTTTTCATTTCTTTCTCTATATTATTTATTGATGCATTTATATTAACATCTCATAAATATATTGAGAAAGAAAAAACTAGAATACTGTTACTTCAGAACTAGTTTTCGTTGCGATACAAACATAATATACATTCCGTTTGCCCGGAAAAGTATCGGTTTCATCTTGAATGATTAGTTTTTTATTAATACTTTTTAGCACCATGTCTTAGTAACCTTTCGGGTTATACGCTTATGTACTAATTACGATAATAGTTTTAGGGATTAGTGAGGTTATATTTAAAGTAGGTGTACCTGCATTTGCGTGGAGGGAAAGTGTAAAGCAATTTTGTAAAACAAAACATCCTCTGTACACCCGACCGTGATTCAAACCTCGATATTCTCTTCATCGACAGGCTGGTCTACTGTGAAAGTGGTGTGTTAGGGACTAGGAAGGTATTTAATTGAGAGGAAGTGCACCCGCATCTGCGTGGAAGGAGAGTGGATAACTATTTATGGAAAAACCTCAGTGCACCCGACTGGAATCGAACCCAGATCTACCCGTCTTCGCCAGTCTAGTCTAACACGAAAGTAGCGCGTTAGACCACGCGGCCACCGAAGTTCGTGGTATTGTTCACGCTATCACCGTTAGTAAACACACTTATATATAACATATAACTTATTAATATTAAATCTTAATTTCTTCTTTAGTGCCACAAAAGCTTCCCTATGAAATAAATACATTCACTTTTGATGTGAAGAGTTAAAGTAAACATCAGAATTGGGGTTAAAATCATAGCCAAAGAATTGTATAGTTTGCTTCTTGCTACCAGTGTATAACGTATAGTCTCACTCACTAAAAGCGGTCTGCTACATCTAAACTTTGACTAAAAAGCTTGCAACTATTTTCCTAAACAATATACTCAATAAACCCCGCACCAAAATAATTCTTGAATGGAAATTTTACCTTGAGCACAAATTATTTGAAACCTTGACATTCGTACATGAGAATCAAACCAGGAACACATGGCTTAGCCCAAAAACATTTCAGTACTCAGATTATTACCGGTTGGCACATAATTTATAATGAAATCTGAAAAAAAAAAGTATGGAGCTTCGCACGAACTTTCTTGCTCTATTGTGTAGAAATGGATATATTTACTCAAAATTCGTAATATAATATACACTAGTAAACCCGAGAACAAATGGTGCTAGACAGACGTAACACTTTTTTATTCACGGATTTAAATTTCATAATTTTATTTTTAAAGAATTAATGTCTTCATTTGTATATTTGAACCAATAAAAAATATAGATATTGGGTTCCCAAGGGCCAATATTTCGTATTAAAATTTGACTTCCAGTTAAAATTTTCGTCATTTTACTAAGGGATGCACATCTTATGGTAATTGCATTGCTATCAAAATTCTTTTTTATAAAATTTGACCAATAAAATAGGTAATTATTGTCCAATGAGTATAAAATGAGATTGAATCGTTATAACCGATTTTGAGAAAATGAAATTTTTCCTTTTTCATCCTCTAATAAACTGCTATTAATTCTAGGGTTATACAGACAAAAAGACAGAAGGAGTTGCACAAACCACTTTTTAAGGTTCAGGGGAGGGATGGGGGGAGGAGGGAGGGAGGGGAGGGTCATGAAACGTTGACATCTATCAACATCGGACGGTCATACTACATTACCTTAAAGTGTTGACAATATTTGTATATAGCTTGAAAACCTTTGGTTTTATAGAAATAAATTTCAAGTTAAAAATGTTTATTATAAATAAATCCACATGTATCTCAAAGACTTACGGATATAAAATTAAAATCTAGAATTTTAGAATCAGGCCGGAACCCTTAAAGTAATTTTGACGAAAAGTTGAGAGTAGCCATTTTGTTTGTAATATTGATCAAAGCTTAGAAATGAAATTTTATCAAAATCGTTAAAGCTAATTTTGACAAAAGTGATTTTTTATCTATCCACCCTTAAGGAAACCACACTTAGTTTTAAGGTTGGATATCCAATTCTAAATATTCCACGGGGTAAGCCCATGAAAATTCTATATACAAAGTTTTAATCCAATCGGTATAAGAGTTTAGGCTCAAGACCGAGGTACAGACTAACAGACTACAGCTGGACAGACAGACGGCATTGTGAAAACAACTTTTTAGGTTTGGAGAGTCATGAGACGTCAAAATTCATAAAAATCTTGAGTTCAATTTTTTTTACGACCACATTACTTGCTCTACCTGTGAGGTAGCTAGAAAGTAAAAATATTGATATTGAGTCCCCGAGGGTCAACACTACGTATTAAAATGTCGACTTCCGGTTTAAAATTTCCGACATTTTATTAGTGGTTGCACATATTATGGTTATTGCATTGCTATTAAAATCTTCATTTATAAATTTTGGCCAGTAAAAAAAATGTAAATATTGACTATTGAGTCTAAAATGAAGGAGATAGAGCATTGTTGTACAAAAAATTTTCCTAAAGGCTTAAGGAAAAATGACAAAATTTTTTGAGAGACTTACTTATATTTTATTACTCTATGGTTTTGGAGAATTATTGCGTTAAAGCTCAAGTAGTATATCTTTACAACTAAATATCACAAAATTTTATTAATATATTTACCAATATCTAAAAAACTGTTGGTTTAAAAAAATACATATACAAGTTTTTTATTTTTAATAGTACTACAATTTTAAAATGATAAGTTATTTAGTATCTCAAATAGTTGCAGAGATATGGAAATTTTGCTTTTGTATTTTCATGGGAAAATGAAAGTAACCAGTTTATTTATAATCTTAATCAACGCCTAGATACGAATTTTAATCAAAATCGTTTGAACCGATTTTGAGAAAAGCAATTTTTTTCTCTTTTCGCCCTTTATTCAACTATTCTTAATTTTAAGTTTAAACAGACACACAGACAGACGGCATTCCAAAGACCAATTTTTAGAGTTCAGGGGTTCATGAGACGTCGACATCCATCAACATTTTGGGTTAGATTTTTTTACGGTCGCAATAATTTACCTTTAGTGTTTGAAAAGTTAAAAAAATATATATTTGCGTATAGCTTGAAAGTTATTGGTTTTATAAAAATATGTTTCGAATAAATATTGTATTAAAAATAAATCTACATATTTGCAATGATAAGTAATTTCATATCTCAAATAGTTTCGGAGATATGATAAAAAAAAAGAGAATTTACACATTAAACCCGAGCCCTTAAAGTCATTTTTCCGAAATATTGAGGGTAGCCATTTTGTTTAGAATATTTGTAAATGTTTTGAAAATAAATGTAATCAAAATATTTTGAGCCGATTTTGAGGATTCGGAGGGGGGGGG
>CABFOW010000250.1:280267-311804 GCA_902141385.1 Timema californicum
GGGGGGGGGGGGGGAAGGGGATAGAGATAAAATAAAAGTGTACCGAAAGAAACTTGGAATCAGCCTTTCAACCCCGCCACCCGTTCCATTTGAGAGCAATACCCCAACTACCTTTCAACTTGATCAAGGGAAAAAAACAAACAATTCAAACAAACATTTTTATTGTAAGTTTTTTTTTACGTTTGGTATAGTCTTGTAGAAAAAAATAGTCAAGATAAATTATAGTGAGAGCAATCACATAGATGGGCACGTGGACTAAACGTCAAGCTTTACTTGTCCAGTTGGCCGATAAAAGAAAGGTCAGGGTTCTAATTGCAGCAAGTTATACCGATGAGTTTCATTTCCTAAATGGTTTCCCTCTCTCTTTCTCTCTCTCTCAACGTAAATACGGATACATTTGATCTAAGCTTTACCTTACTCATTACTAACCATTAGTGTAAATAGTTGAATCAAAGCATTTAGTAACTAAATGTATAGTAGTGAATGCACGATATATCAAAAGCGACATAATTATGCAGGATTCGTATCTTGGCGTATGAATTAACTCAAATTATTATTATTATTAGCACCGCGTCTTACTACCCGTTCGGGTTATACGCACTTACGCTAATGTGAAAATGGTAGGGTGATTGTGAGATGAAATGAAGGACCTACAGTTTAACGTGGAATCCGAACCACGGTGGAGGCCTGGCATTCCTCACATTAACAAGATGTCTTGTCAGAGGTGAAGGAAGGGTTTGGTAATCAGATAAATCTTTGCCGGGACCGAGGATTGAACCCCGGCCGCCAGCATAGAAGTCCGACACCTTACCCCTAGACCGCCAGGTCACCAACTCAAATTAAGTTACGAGCTAGTATATAGGTTTCCAAAATAATATACCCTAATTCACAGGGCTTTGATATATGTGACGTCACTAATATCATTAACATAATAAAAACTAATTTTAGTGGATGTCCAATTCTCTAATAACATCTACCTTGCCCACAACGATGGCTATGTGGCCTAAAGCGTCCGGCTAGCACTGCACTTGACTGCCGTTGACGGGGAGGTGAGATCTCGAATTCTGGTTGGGTGCAATGAGGGTGGTATTAATATTATCTCTTGACGATAATGCGGGTGTATTTATCTTAAAATATACTCTTCACCCCTACCTAATCTTTGTGTTAATTGAACCAGTAAAAATAAAAATACGTGCCTTCTATTTTTAAGAATCATATACATATCATATCTTCAAGAACAATACAATGTTGAGTATTAATTAAATTAGGTGTGTATACTTTAGAGAAGAGCAGTATTTTTTTTAAACTTTTTTTTAACCTTTTAACCCTTAAAACATTTCCCCCTTTTGTTCTTTCTTTACTTATTGCCTAGTTCACTCTTTTTACCCTTTTAACCTTTTTTAACTTAAAAATTTCTCCCAAAAAACGCCGGGTACTTCATTACTAGTATTAGATGAAATAGTGTTTTCCAAATAACTTGAATGCTATCACAATGTTCAGTTCTAACGCAAATAACTTCTATGGCTAGGGCTGAGAGTATGCTACCTCGCAAACAAGAGTGTAGAGCAAAATGCAGAACTTACACGGCGATGCCGATTTTTATTTTGTCACCGCGTTTTATCACCCGTTCAGACTATACGCATATATCATTATTCTATTGGGGTAGGAATGAGGAAGTAAGCATTTTAGTGGCGAGATAACGGAGTTTACTTGGAAGTAGAGTGTTAAACCAGTTAGGAAAATAACAGCATCAATAGAATTTACCTGAATTCGATCTTTCCGTCATCAGCAGGCTAGTCTAACACGAAAATGACGGCATACGTTACGAGCGGGTAGGAGGGGAGGGGGACAACACTTTATTTTTAAAGTGCTGGATCCTTAATTCTGCGTAAGTATGTATAAACCTAAACATTTAAAGTTTCCTCTTTGTATATTTTCTTAATGTTCACGATGTACAGTACGTTTGACTTTCAATGGATGTAAAAAATAATTAAATACTCTAAAGGTGCACACACAGTCAGTTCAATTAGTACAAATTGTAAAGTTTAAATTTTTATATATCTTGTTTTTTAAGTTGCCCATACCTATTAGCACGTGTTTTAAGCTCACTCTAAGGTTTACTTAGATACAAACTCCATGCCAAGTTTCAGCTTGATATTTTTCTGGGTTTTATAAATATACCCGCGCCAGCCTGTATGCACATTCTAGAGTTTCCTTTCCTTTAGTACATATACCAAATTTTATTTCATTTTAACTTTCTCGCTATTTTACAGGCAGAGAAAGTATTGTGATCGTCAAAAAAATCGAACTCGAGATTTTGATGAATCTCGACGTTTCATGACCCTCCGAATCCGAAAAGGTAGTTTTTGAATTTCCTTCTGTCTGTACCTCCTACTAGAACCTAAACTATGTTACCGATCAGGCTAAAACTTGGTATTTGGGATTTTCATAGGGTTGCCCCGAGGTATTTTTGGAATTGGATATCCAACCCTAAAATTAAGGGTAGTTTACTGAAGAGAAAAAGAGAAAAATTCGATTCTTTCAAAATCGGCTCTAACGATTTTGATTAAATTTAATTTCTAAACATTTATAAATATTACAAACAAAATGGCTACTCTGAATATTTCAGAAAAATGACTTTTAGGGCTCCGGTCTGATGCGCAAATTCTCATTTTGTATCATATCACCGAAACTATTTGAGAAATAAAATTACATATCATTACAAATCTGTATATCTATTTATAATACAAATATTTTAATCGAAGCATATTTTTATAAAACCAGTAACTTTCAAGCTATATGCATATATATTAACTTTTAGAACACTAAAGGTAAAGTATTGCGACCGTAAAAAAAAACCTAACCTGAAATGTTGATGACGTCAACGTCTCACGAGCCCCCAAACCCGAAAAATTGGTTTTTTCAATGTCGTGTGTCTGCTTAAACTTAAAATTAAGAGGGCGGAAAGAGAAATAATAAATTTTCTCAAAATTGGTTTTAACGATTTTGATTAAAATTCGTATCTAGGCGTTGATTAAAATTATAAATAAACTGACTATTTTCATTCTCCCGTGAAAATAACTTTTAAGGTACTTTACAGAAGCCGAAATTTACGTATCTTCGCAACTATTTGAGATACTAAATAACTTATCATTTCGAAATTGTAGTACTATTAAAAATATAATACTTTTATATGGAATATATTTTTATAAAACCAACAGTTTCTTAGCTATTGGTAAATTTATTAATACAATTTTGTGATCTTTAGTTGTAAAGAGATACTACTTGAGTTTTAACGCAATAATTCTCCAATGCTAGAGAGTAATTAAATACAAGTAAGTCTTTAAGAGTTTATGTTATTTTTCCTTAAACCTCTCAAAAATGTTTGTACAACAATTATCAATCTCCTTCATTTTAGACTCAATAGTCAATATTTAAATTTTTTTATTGGTCAAAATTTATAAAAGAGGAATTTAATAGCAATACGATGGCATGAAGATTTGCAACACATAATAAAATGTCAAAATTTTTAACTGGAAGTTGAAGTTTTAATAAGTAGTGTTAACCCGTGTGGACCCAATATTGATATTTTTTATCAGACCAAACATACAAATGCTGACATTAATTCTTTAAAAATAAAATTTTAAAATGGAATTTAAAAAGGGTTTTACATAAATATAGTGCAATTTATGATTTGGTTTGCTAGTGTATATTATTTCATTTCATATGATATATTACGAGCTTGAGTAAATATCCCCATTTTTAAACCATAGAGCGAGAAAGTCCGTACGGAGTTCCGTACCATTTATTAATGTGTTTGTTGTTTTTTGGCGCTATCCACGTCACTGGTCACAAGGTTTGAGGCTTCCAGCTGGTAATATATTTAAATGTAAAGTAAAATACTCCAAAAGTGCATACCTTAAAAAATTTCATTAGGTACAAAAGTTCATGTAACATTTATTATTTCTATTTTTCTTGGCTTATAAGCTCTTCTAACTACTGTCCAAGTGGTAGGTATAAGGCGTCAGACTCAATAAATAGAATTAAAAAAGCTTTATTTGAGGTCCAGAGGTTTCATTGAATAGGTATTCAAAGTTTTACCTTTCTAGGTTTCTTTAGTTTGGAGTCATCCAAACCGATGGTCAAACTGTCTAAGGTGTAAATATCTTAATGTATCTACAAGTAAATAAAATACGCCCAAAGTACCCAGCCGGAGCTTACACAGATAACGTAGACCTAAGAGAAGTTTAATATTTTTACGAAATATTTAATTAGAATGTTTAATAAAATGTTAGTATTTATATGTTTCTTGGTTTTAGAGTTTGTCAAATATGCGGTCTAAGGCATCAGGCTCGAACTGTATGTTAAAGTTAAAACAAATACGCGCGTGTTATTAATTTAATAAAAAATAAGACCTAGCCGCACATAATGAGGTATTTCCCCAAAAGAGACCAATTTTTTAAAATGTTATCCCAGCTCACTACATACAAACTAAAATAACCTAGCAGTGGGCCCTCAAAACCACACACCCAATCCTAGTGTCACGAATCGTATTACTTAAATAATGATAAGTACTAGCCACAAATACTGAGTTATTTTAGGTACAACAATTTTATTGTTATGAAATATGCTCTTTGACCATTCGGAAAAAGCCTGATGATTGGTCTTCAATAACCAGTGGAGGTAAATGATTGGTCTTCGATACCAAGTAGACATATATTATTTGTCTTCAATATCACGGGATATAATCAAATGTTTGATCTTCAATGCCAAATGAATATAGTGAGATGATTGGCCTTCAATACAAAGGGGGAAGGATAGTTGGTCTTAATTACCAAGTTGAGATAGAGGATTGGTATTCAATATCAATAGGAGAAAGAGTATTGGTATTCGACAACATGTAGAGATATATGTTTGTTCTTTATTACCAAGGGGAGATACATAATTGGTCTTCAATATAAAAGGAATATAGTCAGATTATTGGTCATCAATGCCAAGTAGAAAGAGATAAATGGTCTTCAATACCAAGTGGAGATATATGATTGGTCTTCAATACCAAGTGGAGATGGATGATCGATATTCAATATCAAGTAAAGATATATGTATTGTCTTCAATACTAAGTTGAGAAAGATGATTGCTATTCAAGATCAAGTGGAGATAATTATATTGTCTTCAATACCAAGTGGATAAAAATGATTGGTATTCAATACCAAGTGAAGATAGATGATTGGTATTCAAGTGAAGATAGAGAGATGATTGGTTTTCAAGCCCACGGTAAGCTAGTCTGGTGATCGTTATTCAAGATATAGTGAAGATAGTCATACTATTGGTCTTCAAGGCCATGGTAAGCTAGTATGATAATTTGTCTTCAAGATAGCGAGAGGAGTGTCATATTATTTGTCTTCAGGGCCACGAAAATCTAGTCTGATGGATGGTCTTCAAGATAAAGGGAAGATAGTCCGATGATTGGTCTTCAAGGACACGGTAAATTAGTCTGATGGGTGGTATTCAAGTACTTCAAAGAGATAATCAGATGAATGAAGACCCTGCACAGTAAGTTAGATGTATTCTTCAATTAACACGTAGCATGGCAAAGCATTTCAACGTAAACAAATGGAAATAAGTCTTAATGAGTAATTAGGATAATGTACCTTCACCCGGGTAAGGTATCAAAGCTCCCATATACACGTTATTCAAACTCGCTCTGAGAATAGATGGATAGATAACATTACCAAACACACAGCTCCCAATAAAATTCGTATAAGCTGAGAACGCAAAACTAGGGCGTCTTCTACCTCATTAGTACACCTGCCCAAAAGGTATCTTGTGAGTTGTACCAACTATCCTTTCAACACACACACACACTTGTAGCTGATTACTAACCTTGCCACTGTACACATCTGCTACCATCCAAACACCATCACCACCACCTTGGCAACTTTGTTATTTGTATGGGTCGATGTAATCTCACCCTTCTTCCTCTCTCCTTCTATTCAACTCGATCTGGTGCCGGTAACGTGAACTATGCAAACTCAAGCAATTCCTCTTATTGGATAAGATACTTCGGGTATATTTCCAGGGCGTGGGTTTGTACGAGCCCGGTTCACACAGTCACAGACAAAAAAAAAAAAGAATTACCGGCAAACTTGTTCACAGGACTTCTAGTTAAGTAAGGTTGTAGTTAACCTCGGTGGTCTTGGGGTAAAGTGCTCACCTAAAAAAATGATGTTCGTGAGTTCATAACCAGATGGGGTCGACGGATTTCTATTAAGTGATAAAAACTCGTGGCACAACATACTTTGTAAGGGAAGTAAAGCCGTTGATCCCATTTATATTGTGGCATGTAAAATAACCCTGAAAGGTTTGTAAAAGTGTCTTTTATAGCAACATTGATAGGCCCTTTTGCTATCATTTATAAACATTCTTGTGTGCTGATAATAGTACGTCGGTTCATAAATTGCACGTTACATACCTCAAGTAATTAAATAATAGAATGGTTGGGCCACCGTAGGAATAACTTGTTGGAAGCATGTTTGTATTTAACAAATTTAACTGAAAGTACGTTATATGCATGACAGATGAGTTACAAACTAACAAGATTCTCCCGTAGCTAAGAATCGTTGAACGTATAGATTTAATTGTTGGAGGCGTCACGACAGCAAAAATATCAGGGCGAAAGAGAGAGTTGCATTCTTTAATTTTAAGGATGAAGAGACTAGATGAATCTTTCGTTTCACAACATACACTATATCGTGATGTACACGATCTAGCTTCAAAAGGTTTTGTGTATATCAAGAATACGAATGTGATCTCTATTGTGACGCGCAAGGTGTTCCCATACACAACATAAGTCAGGCAATGTCAGTTCCGGATGCAGTATCTAAAGATAACGTCAACTCAAAAACGAAAGGAGTTTTAGTTTGTATCTACTTAGAATAAAAAGCTACAAGAAAGGATACGGGTCAATTTATGCTGACACTTAAGAATGAGCCAGGATATATCTTCTTGAAGGCAGGGGCAGGCTCCTGCATTACTATTATGACAGAAGGTGTCATCATCGTATTGACCCTTATACCTATCGGACCGCCACCATTCGAATTGAAGGAAGGAAACCTGTTATCTTTCATGCTGAATAAGTTTTCAGCGATATCTCTTACGCTGATGTCCAGATGTCTTTTATGTTTGAATAAATGCATATAACATGGATATGTAACGTTTTACACATTGGCGCTCAGCATTATGTCGACCAAGGTTGCAGAGGATATCATCAAAACGAGTAAGATCATTAAACGAAAATAAAAACAGTTACGTGATGCACGACACGAGTCCGATATCATCGCGAGGGAAACCTTCAAACCTATCACAGAACCTCTAAACAAGATGCTAAAGATAACCGATGAGATAGAATCAGACGGAGAGACAGTTAAAAAGGAGGAGGAAATCTGGCTCGAGAGAGTGCATAGCAAACATTTATTGCTTTCTTATCTTTATACTCCTCAAACCCATTTCTATTGTGTCCGTTACGATGGTAAAACGTCCAATCTTGGAGACACACATATCCCGTTTGATGTGAGTGATGAGACTGCCATTTTAAATAATATAATGGTTACTTACACCCGATGACTTTTAGAATCACTCTTTAGAAAGGCGCCTACGGGTTTCACCAAAGGGAACCGAACGTGTACAAGTATATGCTCGAAGAAACGAAAGCACATCGATTCAAAAACGAACCTTCCAGTCGTTTCAAGTTATGCATTTGATCCAAGTATTTACATACTATCCAACCAATGTTCCGCGAGGAGGACAAGCTTGAAGGGAACGGATTACACAAGATAGAGAGAGGAATAGAGATCGATTATATATAATGGGACGATCCAAATGAATCGGTCGATTGATTGAAACTCTTGCACGCTTCAACATAAGAAGTTCATTCAATCCACGACAGTAATATCATTTCGATCATGAAAGAATTATGCGAGGCTATAACCATCGTATAAAAGTATTTATTCTGTTTATATTAAGTCCATAATCATGTCTGTCAAGGAATAGATTGCAAGTGAAATTCATCGTCCTGCAATACGTCGTTTTGGTAGAAGACATGGTGGGGTATGAGGACTGAACTAGTTACAGCAGGCTGATCTGGTCGAGATAATAACTCGCGCTCAACCGAACAAGGAATACAGGTAACTTCTCACCATCATTGACGTCTATTTCAAAGGAGCTTGGGCCATACCTATCATGGTTAAGACGGGGAAGAACATTACTGCAGTTATGACGCACGTCCTTCTCAAGGTTACTGCAGATGGTTTACCTCCCGTACGTCATCCGAGAGCTTTACAATATTAACTTCAAAGCTCTCGTGGTGAGAATAAGAATCAATCATTATTCGACATAAAGCAACGTCAAGACTGGTGTCGTGGAACGATTCAAGTGAACCTTAAAGAAAATGATGTAGACAATTTTCACGTCTAAAGGATAGTATCGATGGATGGATATGATACATTATTTAATTAAAAAGTATAATTAAACGTTACACGCAACCATTTAGATGAAACCTATAAAGAACGAAAGAATTTTACGCTACGTCTAACAACGTCTAAAGATGTTGGATTCTACATCAAACAAGTTTAAAGTCGTTGATATCGTACGTATCAGTAAACATATATATGTTTTAGCAAAAGGGTATACCGCAAACTGGTCAACTTAACTTTTTTCTTTTAGCACCTTATCTTACTTCTCGTTGTGGTTATACGCTTACCGAACTGTTAAAGATATGATAAATTATCAAGACAAATCCTAAGATCTTTCTACTCGAAGATATAAGAGGTAAACCCTTCATGGGAGGAGTCTATGCCAAGAAACTCGGGAAGATATGGCATCCAGACGTTTATTTTGTTGAGAAGATAATCAAACGTGCTGGAGATATAGTGTTCGTAAAACGGCTGGGTTGAGATTCCTCACATAATTCCTGAATAGATAAAGTGGACATGGTGTAAATAGGGGAGAACATAAGAACACCTTGCCATCCTAGCACCCCCTGCACCTCTAAGAGCATGTAAACGCTGGCGCAAACGGAGAGTTTCATCGCATTCTAAATTTTTAGAACGTTTGGTTATCTGAGGGAATTATGACATTTTATCGAGAAGGACGATAAAAGATACAGCGAATCATGCAATGGCTCACTCTACTGTCTGGGAGGTCGTAGTCCAGTAAGTTTATCGAGAGCTGCACTGATAGCTGTCTCGTCTACATAATGAAGAGAGGAGATAGTCCCGAGATTCTCCGTAAACGAGAGTCTGAGGAGAACATGCTGGACGAGGACATGATGAGCGAGGCATTGTACCGTATTCATAAAAAAAAGAATACGACCTTGTTAAGAGTTTATCGGAGCTTAAGAAGTATTAGATCTATAACGTACTTCGTTTCGATAAAGAAAAGGAAGAAGAAGGTGAGGATGATGATATCGTTAAGCCTACATTGTCGATCTGGATCTTATATGGAGATTACTTCTGTTAGGGATACATTTTGGTCGGACGTACAGACGTCGGTTTAACGTCTCACAGCGGGGGAGTAACTTATCTGTAAGGTGACAATTATGAATTTATTAATGGTAGGACTAGAGTGTGTTCGTGCATAATTTATGAATAAAAAAAATATATTAATTGTGTGTGTTATTCTCAAGGTGAACAGACTTATGAAATCGGACTGTTCATATTCTGAGTATAAGAAATGAAACTATCTTAATTATATACACTTTTAATGAGAGTACATTACTTTTATTTGACTTTAATTCTTACAAACCTACTATCTAGCTTTAGTGAACAAAATATACGTTCCTTGCATGTGTTAATCTTTATATATATATATATATATATATATATACAAAGGTGAATATAATATTTATTCCGAGTAACGGAAATGGAACCTATTTCTTATTGTTTGGGCAGGACTCTGAGGTTCTCCAGAGCAGTCTGGTGGGAGGCCCCGGGAATCATTCTCCCATACCTCTCTCCTCCCCCATTCAAGCTATAAAGTAGAAGACCCCCGACCCCCACCGGATATTTCTCTCTTAGACCACGACACCGGTCTTCCACACATACTCGATCCATCTGGGTTGTGATGGGAACGATCATACGAGAAAATGATATCAATAAATTCATCCCTTTCTATTCGACTCTCTCTCGCTAGGTCCTAGATTCTCATTGGTTGGGGTAGTAATATCCACAAACTAAGGACTAGGTAAGAAGTAGAGGCTAACACGATGGAGAGCAAACATAAACTGGTTTGGGGTAAGGAGCTTACATATCTTTACTATTCAAATAACTATTTTTATTTAAAAAAACATCCCGTATAACAATATCTACATATACATTTTGTACAATGACATTAAAATTTAAATTTTCTAATAATAAACTACCCTTTAAAAATTATTTTCATAAAAACCCAGTATATAACGTTATTTATTATGTAAAATACTCCCAATATATCTATTTTAAACCAAATTGTTAGTTCCATTAAAAAAATATTTTCAAAAATCAACTCTCACTAAACTATCCTTCCTTAAAATTCACTAAGTATCCTTGAGGTATGACGATATAACATCTAAATTTAAATTTCGAACAAACTACATTAAGGCCCTTGGCCCTGTCGAGTGCAAGTATAAAACAGATTTTTTGGGATGGTGGGTGGGTTTATAGTAATATTTTCAACATATCTTCAAATATAAAGTATAAATGTTTATTAGGTGTTACATTTTTTTTTCTTAAGCAGCTGGCAGTTTTCTTTTGAAAAATGTCAAAATTAATGATATTTGATCAGTGTTAAAATTATAGAGGAGGTGTGTATATAAAAAGTACAACTTAATCAACATGATTCTATTCTTGAACAAACTGTTTCTGAAAATAACAATGCATAACAATAACCATTCTTGAAGATAACGGTTTGTTCCCATGGCTCTGCATTTTCACGACAAATGAAAAGGGCCAATCGCCTTAAACCATTATGACTGTAGCCCCAGGGATGGACATAATATGACAAATAAGTTAGTGCTAGGCCAACATTTTTGAGTTTGTGGTCACACAAAACGTCAAGATCCATCTTAATCTCAAGGTGGAAAATATTTACGATTACAATACTTTTTATATATTAAAAAGTAAAGCTCAATAAATTAAAATAGGTGATGTGTTAGGACAAGCAGAGATCAAGGGGTAGGTTTTTTTTTTTAACCAAATTTATTGAAAGTTACAGTTGAAACTCTCCCGAATATTAACTTATACTTGGAGTATTGATCACTCACATTTTTAAGATAGGAATTAAAGTATCCATTGCTAGAAACCGATACCAAAATATGATTAAGTTTCCACACTCCCTTATTTATTAAACTGTACTTTAAACTTCAGTTCACATCCTTTATGAAATCAACCTTCAAAGTCAGCTTGATTTCACATAATATTTAGACAAAGGACAGGTAGATGGAGTTTAATTACACACTATTCAGAATAATAAAGAACTAGTTTTATCATATTTAATTAAACTAGAAAGAAGATTCCGGCGTAGAGAAATAAAGGTATTGTCATGAAACTGGCAATATTCACACAATATGAAAATACTTTTACTGTTTGCTCGTCTAATTAATTTTTTTGAAATCAACAAAATACTAGCTGAATGGTATGAGGCGTAATCCTCGTGTTAGACTGGACTTCTGGTGACAAGGAGATTAGAGTTTGACTCTTGGTCGGGTCAACAGATGGTGTTTAAAAAAATAGTTTCCCACTCTCCTTCCATGCAATTGAGGGCAGATTACTTCTAAAATGCTTCCTTCCTCCTCCCTACCCCATTAAATTAATTATCATATATGCATATAACCTAAACAAGTAGTAAAATGCGATGATGAAAAAAATACAAGTCAATATTTTCCTTTGTACAAAATAAATAATTATATATATATTTCTACTTCGGTTATATATTTGTTCAGTAAAATATTATTAATTTCTTTTAATTGCCTGTCACAGCTTAATTAGTCAGACTAACTGAGATGGTTTTTCAAAATATGACTATCACTGTAGTTTATATCACTTCCTATTCATGCTAATATGGAGGGGAAAGGGGGTAGCGATATTCTTCGCACTTGTATCTTAAATATGTAGTTGTATTGAACATACATTAAAAAAAGTATAATTAAAGAACAAACCATTTTGTCCTACCTCTTAGCTCAGTCCACAGCGTGTCTGCTTAGTGTTCTAAGGGTCCCGGGTTTAATTTCCATCATGACCGACAAATGTATTATTAGTGATATGTGCGTTTCTTCTTTCACAATGACGAATTAACGGGTAGGGTGCTGGACGTTGTGTTTGTTCTAGATTTTTAAGTTAGTTTTTAAGTCATCCACTTTTAAAAAAATCAGGAAAAATTGCACGTTAAATGCCTTGAATAATAAAAAAAATCATTAATACTACGGCTCTTATGCTGATTTTAACACCAAGATTCGCAGTGAACTCTGATCCTGGAGGGGTATGGGGGTCAAAGGAAAGGAGAGTGAAGGGGTGCAGGTTTCAATCTTCAAATATATAGATTTTTTTTAATTCACACGCTTCATCCAGTCCCCTATAATCAAATAGCTCCAGACATAATGCCAATAGAATGTGTTACTATAAGGTGCGGCAGAATGGAGTCTAAGTGTTTTTACAATTTTTATAGCATTACATTTTTTTTGGCCAAAATAAATCAAATGTTTCTCCAGTAGCAACGTAGAGTTTAGTTTTATGCACATGATAATATCAACAGATCTTGAATATATGTCAATAGTGTCCTGGAATTTTGTCAAAACTTTTTCTCTTTATTTAAGAAGTTTTGACAAAATTCTAGGACATCCTTGACATATATTTAAGATCTGTTAATATTAGCATGTGCAGAAAACTAAACTCTATGTTGCTACTGGAGAAACATTTGATTTATTTTGGCCAAGTATTTTTTTAAATTTAGCACCGCGTCTTACTACCCGTTCGGGTTATACGCTTTAAGTACTAATCACTCTAGTGGATTAGGAATTGGGAAGGTTGAATTAGAGGAAGTGAACCCACATTTGCGTGGAGGGAGAGTGGAAAACCATTTAGGAAAAAACCACCCCCAGTTCACCCGACCGAGCTTCGAACCTCGATCTACCCATTCTCAGCAGTCGAGCTCAACACGACAAGTGCGTTAGCCAACTACGGCGGGTTTGACAAAAAAAAAAGTTATGCTATACAAACTGTAAAATTACTCGCACTCCCTTTTGCCGCACCTTAAAGACGTTTCCTACCTGTGACGTCATGGGAAATCAAGATAGGATTTCCCATGTTAGTGAATTTATGTTTTATTCAGCGTGTTTTAAGGAACTAATATTGATACAAAATCCATATATTCTTAAATAATTCTAAAAATAGTCGTACAGGGTCACACCATTATTTTTTTTATGGTGAAGACATTATTTGTAAACGTATTTTTTTATATAAATCATATACAACTTAGGCTATTTGGCTTAGTCATGAAAATATCCTAAAAGAGTCCTCCTGCCAGGATGTAGAATAAAAATGGCCATGGTCGCTTATTGATACATAGAATTGTAAACAAGAAAAAAAAGGTAATTTTAAAAGGCAATTCAATATTCTAAAGGTGTAAATGAAATGGTTTAGTGACTGTAAGCTCGTCTGAGGAAGAGGGGAAGTGTTATCAGTAGATAAACAAGGGACCCCAAAAGGTGACCAGCTCATTTCCTTCCCTCTGTTTCTATTTCATATATTGGTGTTTAAGTTTGATAATACTTAGACTGCTTAGGTTGCGTCAAGTTAAGATGCACCCCACTTCTCAAAATAGCTTCTAAGTCTTCCAAGTACTCAACCCCGATAAAACTATTAGAATTCTCCTGTATAAAGGATGGTAGATCCCGACGTCGATGGAAAAATACACCAACCACCACCTGTCGAGGTATACAGTGCCTCACCGGCGGGGATCAATCAAAACATAGCCCCCTGGTGGCTTCTATTTTCCCCCGAGTCGGGAGTGTACTGATGAAGGCAGTAGTCTACACACCGGAGTAATTAATTAACCTAAGGTGGATAAGTCGACAAAGCAGGAGAAGAGTCGGAGGGGGTAAACAGGTAACGTTCGCTCTTTGATCGCCTAGTTGAGCTATATCTCCCCGTGATTAGCTCAGATGTAGTCATGTCAACATGTTAGAAGCACACACACACACACGTGCGCGCTGCAGACAAACCCACGCTTCTGGGGTTAAGTAAACATTTTAACTCCGTACAGCGGAGAAGACAGCTGATTAACCTCAGGCGGCAACACAGGTCGACTTGATTTTTAATTTGTTTTTAATTAACGCGTTAGTCACAAATGTTTTTTTATGGGTTAATTAATCCAAGGAATTCAAGGGCCAACAAATCTACCACTCTCCCAGAATTAATAGCTATTTCGTGTAGCGGGGATTTGGTTGGTTCCAAAGAATAGATTAGAAATACGTTCCTTAGTTGCAGTGATCGGGAGGATAACTTAAGAAACACATCCGCATTAGTGAAGAGAGGGGATGGAGAGCACTACCCCCCTCCCCTATCCAGCTGAGACTCAAACCCAGACCTTCAATCACCATCAACTTGTCAGGACGTAAAGAAAGCTCCCTATATCTATGACGAAGTATGAACCAAGCTCAAATCTCGTCACCAGTTTGGTTTTCCTATCCTATCTTTAAACTAATGCGGGTATATACTCTCTAAGCTACCCTTTCTTATCCATGCTTTAAATTAAGTTGTTAACCACACCATTGGGCACGCAGAATAAGGTGGTCTTGGTAGGACAGTCGGGGAATTCCGGTCGGGTCGGATATACCTAGCGTGTTTTTTTTATTAATTGTATCTCACTCTTCCCTTCACTTGAATAAGGCAACATTTCTTCCTGAATTCCAGCTTTTTCATTCCTGTTCACTTAGTGAAATTAAATGCAAATAGCCCGGACGGTTGGTAAAACGTGTTCATTAATAATGGTGCTGTTAAATATACTCACTCTCGCAATACGCTAGACCGCAGATTACAGGAAGATAGGGGCTATAATTGTGGTCTAGTGTACTGAGGGTGGTTTTCCTTAAAATGGGTTTCCACTCTCCTTCCACGCAGATGTGGGTACACTTCCTTTAAACTCAACTTTACTCGTCCCTAACTCATTAGAGTAATTATTACATATGCGTGTAATCTGAACAGGTAAAGGCGGGTACAAAACAGCGCAACCCCATGGTCCTAAAATAGAGCAGGCACTAAACAGCGCAAGTGTATAGTCGTACAGATCGCGCAACTGTTTCGTGACCTTATAGTGAGTGTCCTCGTTCGTCTCCAGAACAGCACAAGGGGGTCTGTGTTTAAATGGGTAGCAACTGTACAGATCGCGCAAGTAGCCTTAGGGTGGCTTTCAAGCTACTGGCATTGAGATTTTAAGGTAGGTTATGTTAGGTTAGGTTAGGTTAGATTAGCTCAGGTTAGAGGACAATCAGGTTTCAAAGGGTGGAGTTGGACCACTGTTAATTCCAGTAGCATACACATTTCTGCCACAAAACAAAAAAAAGGAAACAGACAATCAACTTTTCACGGTAATTAAGAATTACGCTCTTATGTACCTGCGTTCTTTTGTACCCACTTTTCACTTGAGGTCTCTTCGGTAGAATATTCGTATATATGTTGTTTTTTAAGTTGGCATAGTGACATATCTAAAAAAAACGCATTTTAGAAAAAATGTTTCATACAAGTTAATTGGTTTTGAGACGCTGTTAAAATGACATCATTTATTTTTTATTTAGTGTACATCTTTAAGTTCATCTCAAGGTCAACTATTGGTTTTCAAATGGAACCCAGTATTTTTAATTGCAGGACCATATACTTCGAAAAAAACAACCTTTTGTCTGAAACACCTTTTTACCTGAGGTTCATTTTTTCCTTTATTAAATATCACCAAAAATAGACCTTGGGTAAAAAAAGTGTTTCAGACAAGAGTTGCTTGGTTTTTTTTATACGTAGATCACTATTCTGCAATAAAAAATACAGGGCACCATGTGAAAAAAAAGTTAATCTTTAGATTACCTTGAAGACGTCGACTAAATAATAAAAAAAAGTCATGTCATTTGGTCAGACTCTCAAAACCAATCAACTTTGTATGTAACATTTTTTTTCTTAAATGTGTCTTTTTAAATATATTTGGTTGTACCAACTTTATAAAAAAACAACTGTTAACAACAAATATTTCAGATAATAAAATTGTGTTTTTGTGTTAAGTGCAGATCATCCGATTTCATCAGAGATATATTCGCTATAAAATTCTAACCAAATTACAACATAACTGTGGTGTTCTATTCAATGCATTATTTTTTTCTTATAAAATTGACGAAGCTGTAAAATGCGTTCAACACGAGAACTTGAAACGTAGAGCATTATACTTCTATTAAAACTGTCTGCAGCCCCTACCCTTCTCCTCCAGCGCCCGTAACACATCCTCTATACCCCACCCACATCCTTTATACCACACCCAATCCACTCGCTTTTAGCCAGAATCTCAAAACAATGGGATCGAACCGAACTGCCAGCGATTACGCTAATCCGTTAAAATGGGTGGCTTTTATTCACAGAGTTTGAGCCTTCTCTTTGGTAGATAGCCCCCCGGTCGGCATTTTTCATAAGGTTTGACAGAACCATTATAATCCTGTCTCTTGTGTGGGTGTGTGTGTGGAAATGAGGGTACATAGGGGGAGGCAATTTTTCAAAAAATAAATAAAAGTGGTTTAAGGGTATGGGCTAATTCCCCTACCAATAGAATGATGTATAGACCAATCCTCGATGTGAGCGTGGTTTGTTTTTGACTCGACAAGAGTTAAAAAAAAAAGTAGGGGTGGTAATGGAGGTAAGCTAGGGAGGTGGGTAAGGGGAAGAGGGGTAGGAGGAAAGCATGGTAGCATCGTTATGAAATGATAAGTATGACGCTATTTGTGTAATATAAATACAATTTATAGTCAAAATTAGATTAAAATTAAAATTCATGTTTATGTAAGCGATGAATGAATAGAGACAAAAAATGGATATGCGTATATGTATTTTTATAAACTAATTAAAACTTATATGACAACGTTCATGGTCCTCCTAAATTTTTTTTTATGGAACAAATATTATTATAATTATTTGATAGCCAAAATATCAAAATATAGACTGTAGTAACAAAATTAAGTTATGAGATAAAAGCAAAATAGAAACTTTACTCTTTTTTATAAATTAAGTTACTACACTAAGGATGAAGAACAAAGGCATAACTAATGTAATATCATCAAATTTCCTTTTAAAATACAATTATTTTTTTGTGTGTGGAAAAAAAAAGGTACAAACTGTCCACACTAATCACCAAAGAGATTAGTTAACCTAATTTGTATTAACTTTTACTACAAGGGAAAGTTGTTAATTTCAAGTCAAGAAGTAATACTCATAACATTTTTTTTTTACAAATATAATTTACATTTATATAAATAATTTTTGGGTCGATATTTCTCACAAAATAACTAAAAATGACAACCTATCGGCTGAGATTCATCAGAGTTTTTCAAGTAAAAATAACCCATACCACTGAGCAAGTGAGTAAAGGTGTCAGGTTTGTAATAAAATAGATCACCTGTGACAGGGAAGGTTGAAATTCAATGTTGGCTAGATGCGTTGAGAATGGTTTTCCAAGATAAGACTGGGACTCTGTTATTCCGATTCAAAGTCTGTTGACTTCATCGACGCAGATTTTTTAATTTTTAAGCGCCGCGCTTTACTACCCGTTTGGGTTATACGCTACTGGTGTAGATCTGAATATTGCTATACCCAAGGGCGTGAAAAGCTAATTTTTCTAGAGGAGGTCGACTAAAACATATTACTTTAACTTTAGTCAATAATAGTTTGTATAATTTTATGTGGGCCCCTCAAAGAGTTCCGTCAAATTCCAGGGAAGGAGGAGGGGGGGGGGTCTGAATCCCTCAACTCCCCCGTTCAACACTCTTGGTGCCTGATAATTAATCAAATTTAAGCCTTAAAAAAAATATATATATATATACGTGCTCTTTAAGCTAATATTAATTCATTTTCTTGCCAATGGTAAATACGACTCGGGCGGGTGTAAAAGTGGAGGTAGCATAATTCAATCTCGGGGTAAGATTACGTACGGGGCACATCGTTTTTAATGGGTTTAGCCATCCCTGGCTTCTGCCACGAAGCTCGTATAGCACCTTTAACGACCGCAGCGCCCCTGACGAAGTTATGGGACGTTAGAGCGCGACGTGCTCCGACCCTTATGACGTCACGGGTCACGTAGCACGGATGTATAGCCGTTCTGAACGCAGTCCCAGAGATTTTTTTTTTACAATAGGGCATAAGGGAAGCAGGTACTACATTAATTGCCGTGGAAGTTTTCCCGAATTAAACCTGCGCACGCGTGTTTTAACTTGTAGTCAAGTTCTTTGTGTATTTTAGTTCAGAAATCATTGAGATTTTCAAAAGGGCACATGTTTGGAAAGCATGTAGTATCAGAAAATATATAATTCAATGTTTACATCTGCGCAGAAGTCCTTATGGCCACCATTCAGGAATTTTAAATTGTCCGCCCTAAATAAGAATCTCCTGATGTCTCAAACCTAAAATTATATAGAATGTTAATTTTTAAATGCTCTTCCAATGGTTTTATAGCTATATTTAAGTGTATTTATGTTTCATTAACTCAGCCCAATACTAACACAACTGATGTGTTCTTTATTTGTTGTTATTTACTTATATAGTAAAATTTGTTCAGTACTATATTGTTTTTATTTCTTTTCAATATTTAATGAAGAAATAGGAACCAGCCAGCCATGTCTTGTCAAGTCACCCAAACGCATAGTTTAGTGGAAACTGATTGTTCTCTACCAGAAGGCAACTGTCAGTAATGGGGTGCTTGTTGAAAATCCCAAAACAGAATCATATCAGAAACTCCTCGAAGTAATGAAAGAAAACGATACACCACAGGACGGAACTTATGGTGACTTGTACATAAACCTTAAAAACTTCACCAAAAAAACATTCATTGAAAAGAATTCCATGTGGAATCGCAGTTGTTATTCTGATGCCACTAATCAAATATCCCAGAAGCGAGCAAGGGAACAATTACAGCACGCCATGTCTACAGGAAGCTATGCTTGGAAAAAGCAAGTAAATAAAATAATAAAAGCTAAAATGGAAAATGCATCATCAATGGATCACTGCTTCTTTTGTCAACGATGATGGCCAAAATATGTTCAAAGTGTAAACCGTGAACTCTGGGAAGGCAGCTAGACGAGTTACTGAAATATCTCAAGACTGAGTATTAATGACAATACTAAAAAGCGCTATTTCACCACATGACGCTCATACAATTGATATCAGATACTACCAGCATGCTGGATGAGACAAGTATTACATGTGCTGAAAGATTATGCCTGCAATCAAAAGAAGTTTACATAGACTCGTCTAACAATAGCGTGCTTAGTTGAACCGATCAGCCTAGTTGATTTCCAAACTTAAAACAAGGTTATCTATACATGAATACCATAGAGTCAACATACATTTCCATGTTTAGTGGCAGTGATAAGGCAAAAAAGTATATTCCAACTCTGACGTAACAATGGTTTAACGATAACATTATTTCAAAACTATCAAATGTGAAGTTGGTGAGACAGAAAGAGAGAAGAAAACCATATGTTCTTTACTGTACCGAAGCATATTGAGAAGATATGGTCTACTCTTCCGTGATGCAAAATGTAAATAAAATTGATTATAAAATGATTATATACAAGACAGCTAACCTTGTATGCAATAGTATTAAAATATTTCTATAGAGAAGCAAGAAAGAGACATAATTTCAGAATCCACCTTAAAAGAGGATACCCCTTCTGATATACACAGCCTGATACAGTGGATATCGGTGTGATCTGGGGAAGAGCTAGAAACAGAGGTAAGAATTAGGATAATTTTATGGATATGATTTGACCATCGTCAAAATATTATGTATGCTTTCAAAACCGGAAGGCAAGTTTAACACTGACCTCTAAACGTTTCTGATACACTCAGAACACCATATTCACAAGATAATCCACGGGTTATAGGGTTGGCAATCACTGTTCAGCATGACATCAGGAACAAGAAGTTAATTGAACTCCTCAATCAAAAGAAATACTAGGTACCATACAGCCATACCTTGCTTTTATAAACGGTAATTGCGAATGCTGCTGTGGGAAACAAAACACAGTTTAGTGGATCCTATGTTCCAACTTTCCTCAAGAAAGGTACCTTTGTCTTCTCCGCCATTGATAATACATAGTTTGCTGAGGACACCGTACATGGCAAAGGCACCACACAAGGCACAATAACAAACGTGTATCAGTAAGCGGTTTAAAAAAATTTGAACCAGGTGCGGCAAAAGTGAAGAGCTGCAGCAAACCAATCGCAAGATCGATGACTTAATGATTAATACCTACAACCGTAATTATGTTTAGTATAGCTTAAAATTGATTCAAGAAGTTTTCTAAAAAAAATCTTTAAGATAGGAATGTATGGGACGCAATTTTTATATCAAAACTCTTTACTGGCAAAAAAAAATATAATCAAATATCACTCTAGAAGAAATATTAGAGTTTAATTTTCTTCACATGGTATTATCAACAGTTGTGGAATAGGTGTCATGAGTAAGCTATATTAGCATTTGATGAGAAAGTTTTTAAAGTAAAATTAAAAGTTGGCATTAAATTCTAGGACAACTATGTCAGATATTCAATAACTGATGATATCACTATGTGAAGATAGCTAAACGATATGTTTCTACAGAATACATTTTATATTTAATTTGACCAAAAAAGTTTTGCTTTGTAAATATGCGAAAGCATTGTCCTTTTTTCGCGTTCCCTAGAATCCCACACTAAAATCTTTGACGTCTCCTTTTGAGGAGGGGTTCCTTATAATCAAGCTACTGTGGGTAGGATCCCCCCTCTAACCCCCCCCCCCTATCTGCCTTTTGGTCTAAGTTCCAAGTTTGTTTTAAAATGGCATGTGAAGTTGATATGACACTTCAATCCTCGCCTAAAACTCTTTCCCTTCCAAAAACTTTGATTCTCTCTTGAAGTCCTTGAAAGAGCACCACCATTTCTATTACAACATTATACGTCGTAAAAAACAAAACAAACATCGAAATGTCCTATTTGTTTACATCGCTGCACGAAAGAGAGGGAAGACATGATGCCATTTTTATAGCCCTCTCTAACGCTTCCTGTTATTCTCCACAAACCTATTCATTTTATGAGCTCAAATAAAATATGATAAAAATAAAATAGAGCGATTACACTTTAAATAACAAGATTCCAAGCAGACATAATACAATATTAACTCAGATGGAATGTATATAAAAAGGTAAGGTTTTTATTTGAAAGAGGTTTGCTGGGATTAGAGCCACGACTAAACAAACACATCAAGTGACACAATACAAATTAGTTTGGAATACAATCTTTCAAATGGTTTCAAATTTATTTTATACATATACAGAGTGTAAGATAACATGTGGAAACCACTTCAAAGGTGGACAGCAGGCACACAAACAATGAAAACAAGTTCATGTAAACATATGTCACATTTTACCTTTTTTTCCTAGTTATAGTAATGTGGAGCTGCTAAACACTAAAGAAAGGGCTCAAAATATCCACTTTCAACCTGAATGAAAGCCTGCAGTCATCATGTTGTAGAATGCTGCAGTTTGTTTTATGCAGTGTTCTTTAAATTATTTTTTAAAACTTAAATTTGAATTGTATGGTTATATATGGATAAAACATAAGCCATGCAAGTGAATTGATCTTTACAGTAGTAATAATCTTATTCAAATTTGTATAAGTGTTCTTAATAACCGGGTACAGAGAAATCGCCTTAGAAACCAGCCGCACTCATCTCTCATGATCCATCCCCTTAACACAGTAGACACAAACGCTACCAACTGAGCTATGGTGTCAGACCCAGGGACGAGGAAGGTTGAATTCAGAAGAAATGTACCTGCATTTGCATAGGTATAGTGGAGAAACTATTTGAGGAAATAGCGCCCTCACTACACCCAGAAGAGAACCTTCCCCATCCTTGACACATTGTCGCAAATAGTACGGTATATAAGAGTATAAACTGAATGGTGTAGTGGTTAGTGCACCCGGATAAGAGCCTCAGGGTCCCAGGTTTAATTTCCGGCTGGTTTCTTTGGTATTATTCCCGAAAGGGGGATTACCCCAACTGTCACCATGGATTGGTTTGTTAGGCTTAAGTTAGATTGTGTTCCCACTGGTTCTCTACCTTCATACTCACTATCACCAACATCTCATCTTATTGAGGCATGGATAGAGCCTCCACGGAAAGGAGGTACGATTAGTACATTCTGGCGTCCCCTGGACAACGGTACATAAGTACTGGTTAATCTTTCCACCACTGGGCTACGAGTGATTTAGTCCGAACGCGCTATATTATTATTACCTGAATGAGCAGTAGGATGTGGTATTTTTTTAAAAAAAGTTAGGTCTATGATATTTAGTTTAACACTGGCAATAAAGTGTACAATTTTTTTATTTTTACATAAATATTATATTTAGTGAATTGCACAGACATGGCTTTGTATTCCTTTGCCCAACTTGTTTCTTAATCATTCTTTACCCGGGAGACGTAGGGAAATTTGCTTTTCTGGGTTAAAAAAAACACACAACAAAAAACCACCGGTAAGTATCCCGGCCTCTCTAAGTCTTGCTTTCCCAAGCGTAAACTTCCGAGAAGACTCACTTTGATCTTCGCTCGTCTCCGCTAACTCGGGTTAACTTTTGAAGCTCGGAAAGAAGTTCGCTAAAGTTATCCGAGCGCTCATATCCTCCTTCATAATTCATTCATAATTGAAGCGCCCGTTACCTCCTTTCAGATATATCGACAAGACGCTGTCATATTATCGATATTTGTGTGTGTGTGTGTGTCTGTGAGAAAAGTCGACACATGTACAGGGGGAAAAAAAGTTCCCTGGCTAGAAATTGAATTTTCGTCTCTTACTATTTGCATTGTAAGAACCAGCTTCAGTGGTCGAATGGTATAGGGCATCACTTTCGAAAGAGATTAAACCGTCGATGTTGGGGCGATCGGGGTTCAAACCCCGGTCAGGTGTACTAATGGTGGTGTTTCCTAAATGGTTTTCCAATCTAAAAATAAGGGTAAAATCCCTTTAAATTCTACCTTACTCATCCCCATCCCCTTTAGTGTTAATATGCTGATAGACCGGACGGGAAATAAGTCACGAAGTAAACTAATAAATATTTAATTTAATCGGCCATTTCATCCTGTCAATAATAAACCGTATGTAAATGTACAAAACAATACAAGACACATTCCACGTTGGCTTTGTTGTGTGGTTTGGTGTTTTCCCTCCCAGTACCCCGGTGGAAAACGGGATTGGAGGGTAAGGAGGATTGGAGAAAACAAATAAATCCTGTATAATGGAAGGAGAAGGGGTGGAGTCCTCAATAATTCACAGGACGCTGAGTTCAATGGTTAACCATTGTTGACGAGATCTAGGAATAAAGTTGGTCGAAGAGCAAGAGATGTAGCTTTTAGCAAGTGGTATAAGAAAAATAAAATACATGCTATTTGTTCAGATGGTGTATGGATATGTCTAATTTATGTCTTTGAGCGATGCACAGCCACGCAATATTATACAATTGGTATAAGGTTGTATCCATGTCTTGTCTACAAGAGGTTTAAGGATTCATCACATCATAATCGCGGTATAAAGTTACATTTACCCGCTTCGGTGGCCGCATGGTTTATCGCGCTACTCTTGTAGTAGACTATACTTCCGATGACGGGGAGATTGAGGTTAGAATCTCAGTTGGGTGTACTGGGGGTGGTTTTTCCAAAATGGCTTTCCACTCTAGCTAAACGCAAATGCGGGTACACTTCATATAAATATAGCCTTCGTAATCCTTAAACCATTAGCGTAATAAGTATATAACCGTATAACCCGAATGGGTAGTAAAACACTGTGCTAAAATAAAGCATTTGTTTCGAGTGCCCTTGAATTATTATTATTATTATTGTTAGCACCGCGTCTTACTACCCATTCGGGTTATACGCACTTACGCTAATGTGTAATGGTAGGGTGAATGTGAGATGAAATGAAGGACCTACAGTTTAACGTGGAATCCGAACCACGGTGGAGGCCTGGCATTCCCCACATTCACAAGATGTCTTGTCAGAGGTGAAGGAAGGGTTTGGTAATCAGATAAATATGTGCCGGGACCGAGGATTGAACCCCAGACGCCAGCATAGAAGACTGACCCCTTACCCCTAGACCACCAGTTCACTAGTGTCCTTGAAACACACATATATTTTTATATTATGTCTCCTGACCTTGTATTGTAGGTATGTAAATATAAATATGAATCCACCTGCATTATCCTGGAATGAGAATGTAAAATCCACTAACTAGGCGGTAAAAACACCTCCAGTTCACGCAACAGGGACATGAGACTCGGTACTCCCAAGTCAAAGTCGAAAACATCAACAAGAGTATTAAGTTACCCATTTAACTGGGCGTAAAAACGGGTACTTGCGGGAACAAATATATGCGCACAAATTTCCCTTTCTTGAATTTGTGCCGTTTCGACGTAAAACTCGGCCAAGTAACAATAAAACGACCACATACAACCGTTGTTAATTTTGTTCGAGCTCCAAGTCTCACTATCCGCTCGGGCTATCCGCATATTCACACTGATGGGGATAGGGAGGAGTAAAGTACAGTATATTTTAAAGGAAAGGCACATGACCTTTGAACAAAGGCAAGAGTGTAGAAAGCTAATTTATCCAGACGGTGTCCAATAGAAAATTTTTACTATGAATTTTGTCAATACAATCTTTTATACTTATTTATGGACTCCTCTAGAACGAGTCAATCAGATTCCAGGGTTGTCCGGACCCTTTTTGACCTATTCACGCCCTTGTATGGAGAAAGTATGGGAAACCACCCAGGGGAAAGAACTACCTCAGCGCATCCAACTGATATTCTAGTACTACCACGTCACCGGCAAACCCGACTAAGCGAGACTGACGCCTTTGTACTGATGCTGGCTGAAAAGTGGTTCGTGTGTCAAATGAAGAAACAAGTTGATGATCGCACTCACAAGAGAAACGACCCTGGTTCAATTCCAGCGAGTCCGATGGCTCGTGTTTTTGAGGGGGAAGATTATTTCAGAAGGATCTTATCTACCAGTACGTGTTAGTAGCTATTGACGGGGAGGTCAGGGTTCGAAACTCGTCCGGGTGCGTTGGAGGTAGTTTTTCACATGTGATTTGTCCATCCTCTTTGAATTCTAACGGCCAAAGGGCTCGTCGTGCTTACCGCAAGACGCCCTCTATCCAAATTATTTGGAACTATCTTTACCAACAGACGGTGGCTCAGTCGTGTGGTTCGATTGCGGGCTGACGTCACATAGCTTAGAATCCTACAAATATAGGTGCACTTCCTTCAAACTACTTTCATCAGACCTTATAGTGAACCGTTATTGATCCTTGTGTGAAACGCAACAATTAAAAAAAAGTATAAATACATAATACATCGTGTTTAAGTACACAGGAATGAGTATTTTAGAAATTTAAATTTTTGCTAACACAGATATGAAAGTTATCTTATTTTTGCTTTGTGTGTTCATACCATACGCATTTAGCTATGTTAATGAAGTAAGGGTAAAGAAGGCAGAATTTAAAAGAAATGTCCTAAAAGTAACATCTAACTAATTCGACATGGGATAATTAAAAGAATTGGATAGTTCGAGTCCAGCTTGAATCCCCTTAAAATTCCTATCAATATTAATGGCAAAAATAATTACTCTTGATCCGAATTTTAGAAGGAAATATTTGGATGATTTGAAGCATATACATAGTTAATTTTCGAGTTTACACTCATTTCAAACCTAACTTAGCGATATTTATTAAATCCCCCCATATGTCAATAACGTCAAATAAAGTTTTCTAAGATAATGTGTTGGCTCGGATTTCTTCACTTGTGTGTGACAATGTTATCACGTGACGCCCAGCGTGGAAGGGGTAAACTTTCATATTGCACGTCCACAACGATTTTTGTATAGTTTTATTTTCTTATTTAGCACCACGTTTTACTACCCATTCGAGTTATATTTATAAGAAGTATTCCTGCATTTGCATGTAAGGAGAGTGTAAAACTATTTTGTAAAAAAACTTGTACATCCAACCGAGATTCGAACCTCGATCTCCCCGTCATGTACAGTCTAGTCTACTGAGGGAGTTACACCTTAGACCACTTTGTATGTTAATTTTCCCAAGTTTTTATCTTCTGTGTTGACATGTTTCTTGTTTTTTCTGTGTGTATATATTGTGTATGTATGTTCTATCTAGAATACATAAAATGTGTGTGTTTATAAGTAGAATATTATGGGGTTAATGATTTATTGTGTACCAGCTGTCTAAATACTCATAAAAATGGTTAATTCAAGTTTTCAATATTTATATATTTTTTAAGATATTCCTTGAGCTTCGAAATAAAAATATTCTACTGTATATTTGGAAAAAGAGTAGAAAAACCATTATCAGTACATCCTTTCGAGATTCTAACCCCAATCTCCTGGTCACTGGCAAACCCAACTATATGAGCTGATCATTTAGTCCGCGTGCCCACCGGTGCGAGTAACAATAATGTTGGAAACTACTTCACTGTCCACCTGGTCCAACGCGCTACTCTAGCGGTAGACTAGGCTGCCAATGACGGGGAGATCAAGGTTCGAATCTTGGTCGGATGTACTGAGGATGTTTTTCCCAAAACTATTTTCCACTCTCCCTCCACACATGCGGGTATACTTCTTACAAATATAGCCTTACTAATCGTTATAACCATCAACGTAGTTAGTACATAAGCGAATAGCCCGAAAGGGTAGTAAGACGTGGTACTAAAAAAAGAATTATTTTGGAAATATTTATTTTACAAAAGAAAGAGGGGTGGGTAGGTGACCCTCGTGTCTGATGACAAGGTCACTTCATACACGAATGGAAATATAGCCGCAGCGATCCTCTGCGATGTGTATCCCTCCAGCTGTGTATTTACCGATGGAAAACTTTAATTACATTTACACGGCCAACATTCTGGCTCTGCCCCCTCCTTTCCACATGGCTCCCCCCCTACTTCCAATTTGTCCTGGCTGATGAGGATTGGAGCTCAATATTTACTCCGTCAACACGCACGCACGCATGCGCGCACAAATATACCGTTGTGGACCCACCGATACTAAATGTACACTCGTGCAGCACGAAATCAAAATACGGGTGTCGGTCGCAAAAGCTCTCCCAACCAGTGGGACAGGGGATTTAAACCAACCGGAGATATAAAATAGATTGTTGGTTTTAATTGGTTAGTTTTCAATCCCTTTACTGGGGCTGAGACCCAATTGGAGGTGACCCAAGTGGTTTAAGTAGGCGGGTTTCAAACTTTTTATCCTTCGGAACCCTTTACACTCCTAAACAAATTTCAGAGCCCCAAACAAATTTTGTTTAAGTGGGTTCTACCTATGTATCAATATATGCCGGGTTTTAATTTACAACTTTGAAATTTTTGTAGGTATATATTTACTAATTACTAATTTTAATCATGAATATCTTAATAAATAAATAAAACTAATATTTTAAAAATATTATATTTATTTTATATTTTACAAAATATGTATTTTGGGAGAATGGTGGCATTGTATTATCTGACTAAATATAATACAGCTGGGATTGCACATCATCTTCATTCAGTTTGTAGTAATATATGGTTTTGGTTAAAAAGTATTTTAAATATCCAGTCCCACAAAGATTATTTATTAAGTCTCGAGGAGCCCCTGAAGGGGTCTCGGAAAGCCCCAGGACTCAGAGGAGCACACTTTGAGAAACGCTTGTCTAAGGCATTAAAGAGAATTGGCATTGACCGCTCTTAACGCGGAAGTTAGGGTTACAGTTCCAGCTGAGGGTGGTTTTCTCATACTCTCTCCACACTAATGCGGGTGTTACATTATCTTCTAAGATACTCCTTTCAACCCCATACCTTATAATAAGCGGTTAATATCTCTTGTGTATAGTTAAGGTACAGTACTAATAAAATAAATGGTACCGCAGAATCGTGCATACATTCTCATATTTTATAGTTTTCATATTTAAAAAAAAAATACTGTTCACCAAACTAACCAAGTATTATTATTTTTTTAAAGCCTACACAATATTATTTATAATGTAAAACACTTTCCAGGAAGAGACTTTGAATATAATCTTAAGAGAAGAGTTTTTGAAACATTCTAAGCCATCAGTATAAACAAACTTTACTAAACCAATTTTCCTACAAAAGCACATACATACAGTGCTATTTATAATGTAAGCTATCCCAAGATGTACAATTTAAGACAAATTGAAATAGCCCTCTTTTAAAAAAAATGTGATACACTATTAAAATCAGTCATGAGAAAAAATACTATTATTTTAAGGCAAAAATAAAAGTCACGATTTGACCTCAAGGTAGGATCATATCCATATTTAAAAAAAGTCCAATAGTGTATGTATATGTACCTGTGTATCTGTCCAAAGATTTTTTAATACTTCTCAATGAGATAGAAAGCTTAAATTTTGTGAAACTGTAGAGGGACCATTCAAACTCGAAAACAAATAAAAATAAAAACGGGATTTATATAATCATTTGAATTCGTCAATATAATTATTATTGGCATTTCAAACAAATATAAATTCAAATCTCAAATCCAAAGAGAAATCGCAGATTATATTACAGTGACCTGTGTTTATGGTTTGGTTCATTTGTACTCATATTAGTTAGTAAAAAGTGTTTATTTGGTCAGTGAAAACTGTACAGGTAATATTAAACATATTTATTCAATTTGAACCTACATTTGCATAGCCTAGATATGTATTCATACAAACCGATTACTTCTCTAATTAAAATTTAGCTAATTAATGTTTGATTGTTGGTTTGTGTATGCATTATACTAAACAGTGCCTATGCACCCACCCAACAATAACCAAATTGGACTCAAATCTAATCTATGCAGAAATTTTAACGGCTTCGTCTCAAGGGAATGCGTGTTTCAAACAAAAAAATCGATTTGGTCCCTGTAGAACATGAAATCCCTTTTATTTTGAGATGAAGATATTTATCAGCTACACTACCGTTCTCAATTAGTGTTAATATATCACAAAGTCAAACCTTGGATAAAGTTGGTAAAGTCTGTTCAGCGTAGGAATTGTTTTCTGAAAGACCTTTTTTCCTACCAGAAATCTATTATATAGCAGGGTATTGGTAGGAAAAAAGACCTTTCAGAGAGTAATTCCTATCGTGAATGGAGTATATTTATCTGCTCAAGCCAGTTTTTAGCGTCAGCCAAATTTCACGCAGCTTTTTCCAGGGTACGGAGTTCAACAGCAGTAAGGGTTAAAGTGTTGAAGGATAAAATCAGGGGACACTGACACCGAAAGACCCTAAAGTATTTAAAAAAAAAGTGTGTAAATACATTTTGTAATTTATTTAATAAAAATAAAATTAATTTAGTTAGTTCACACACATTCGCCACTTTTATTTAATATAACTAAGTGAAAGAAATATACTTTTATAACAAGCTATCCCAAACAGAACTTAACCTCTCATTCATCTACAAATAATTGAAAGTTTGGTATTGTTAGGCTGGCTAACAGTGATTTCAGCCTGTTATGGAGAGGCTTAAAAACTCGAAGAATATAATTATCAAGTGATAATTAAACACATAAAACCATCTCAGATACTACCTCAGGTCACATACAAGGTATAAGCCTACACCAGACACGCAGACTCCAGGTTACAACGGCTACGCTCATTGGTAGAACTTTGCTCCTTCAACAAGGGGATCCTAAGTGCAGTCCCAAGTGATAACATCGCTATCAAGCTGACATTTTTTAAAACGGTTTACTTTAAAAATGGTTATCAGAAAAAACAGACAAAAAGTCCCTTCTAGTTTCAATAAACCGTCTTTCACAAAGATAGGTTCAGGTAACGGCCCCACCAGCTTCACATAAATCAACCCCCCCAAACAAGCCTACTGAGATTGTAAACTATGAATGGGTCGTTGAATAAAATGCTTTCTCTCTTTTTTTTGCTAAAGTAAATGCTTACAAATTATTTAGCTTAAACAATCTTATTTCGTTTTAAAATATTGGTGTGTTAAGCTACTGCCTAGAGTTATGGACTACTAATAAATACACTCGGATGTAGAGCATTAAAAAGATTACCTTGATTTTGAGCGTACACTAGAGATCATTTAAAAAAATGTATTTCCATCCATCAATTAAAAAGTTTATGCTCGTTTTAATTTTAAGCATCACTAGTAGCTCAAATTTATTATTTTAATCAATATCTTATCCATTATACACTACATCTGGTGGCTACTAATGGTCAAACTTCAAATAAGTATGGCTCAATTTTTAAAACAATTTGTCCTTCCTAGTTGTTAGTGCTTCAAGAAAATGGTTTTAAATAATAAAACTTGTTTTAAATTAACTGTAAGAAATAACTTTTTTCCTCGATGCGGTCGCTAGTAATTTATTTAAGTACACAGGTAGACTACATAATATAAGCTAAAAAAAAATAATCCTGCAAAAATATGTTATTATATTAATATTGTAAGAATTATTAAATATCACGAGATTTTCTTTTAAATTTGATACTCTTGCAAAATATAGTTACATTTTATATTATTTAATTAATGCATCCATAGTCACTAATTAAATCTCATCCGAAAAATGTAGAGACTCATTAAACTAAACAAAAAAGTTAAAATAAAGCTTTCATGATAAAATCACGAGCTTTCTTACCTTCTTCCAGTTCAGTCGAGAGATTATGTTTATCCATACTATTATTATGTCCTCAGTGTAAAGTCCAGAAGGCATTGTGTGTAATCTTACATTCTTAATTTTCAGTGTACTTTACCCAACAGCCGAGTAGGCTACTGTGACATAATTTTAAATATAAAATGAAAATATCTCGCTAGACATAGATTTTCTTTAAGTACCCAGCAATCCATATGATGGCTAATAGGTCAATGGCAAATGCTGGAGTCCCCATTTTTTTTTAATCTTCACCAACATTCTGAAATTTGAAAAAAACACACCTGGACACGGGAATCGAATCCGGGAACTTTGGCTTAGTACGCCAATACTCTTCCACTGAGCTATCCAGGAATCGACCCGTGCCCAGGGTCATTCTTCACTCATATTTTAAGGCAGAGTCTATAATGGACGTGCGGAAATCGTCGGCTACAAATGTGTGATTTATTAAGATCACTAGCTATCAGATAACGCAGCCACCCTCTACTACTCGGTAGTTGGCTTATTGCTGCCATTTGTACAGTTATTATAATTGTAAGGGATCTAATATATACATATATATATATAT
>CABFOW010000250.1:313233-328362 GCA_902141385.1 Timema californicum
AGGACCTACAGTTTAACGTGGAATCCGAACCACGGTGGAGGCCTGGCATTCCTCACATTCACAAGATGTCTTGTCAGAGGTGAAGGAAGGGTTTAGTAATCAGATAAATTTGTGCCGGGACCGAGGATTGAACCCCGGCCACCAGCATAGAAGTGTGACACCTTACCCCTAGACCACCAGGTCACCTCGTTGCTGTTTGAATTGGCTTATGCAGTCTTTGATAAGAAGTGCGCGAAAAGTGTGAATTCTCTAGGAAAGCTTTTACTAAATTTTTTTCCATGTTGGCTGGCTACAAATCTCTTATTTTAAGATTCCCTGAATTTTTCAGGTTTTCCAGACAACATAGAAAAATTCCAAACCCAACCTTTTTAAAGTTTTTCCTGTTGGATGAAATTTTTTTAGTCTAATTCATTGATCCAATATTTTGAGAAAAAGCCTAGGCGACCAAACTTCAACATTCTTATAACTTTTTGTTTTCTAGTTTTTAGTTTTTAGGTAGTAGTTTATCTAGTTTCTAGTTAGTTCTAGCTTAATTAGGTATTATTTGTGGCCCTGTGTAAATGTGTTATAAAACAAACTCTGTTTACCCTGTGGTTTTAACAATGTCATATCTATGCAATACCCTTTTTTTAAATTGATAAACAAAATCTCCTACTTTTGTTTTCATGTTTATATGCAGGATCAGTAAAGTATTTAAATTCCCTGACTTTTTCTTATGTTTGATTTAATTCCCTGGCATTTCTCCGTTTTACCTGTAAGTAGCCACCATATTATTCCCCTCCCCCCTCCCCACCCCCCTCACGGTATAAATACTTTTCGTCTCAATTATACCTTTGCGTATAACCCGAACGGGTAGTAAGACGCGGTGTTAATAATAATTATTATACCTTCCTAATATCCATTCCATTAGCGTAAATATTGTGTACACAGCTCGGATGGGGAGTATGACGTGGTGTAAAACCAATCACTTATTAATCTTCCGGGTAAAACAGAATGTTCCGGAAATGTGCCCGCAGACTTAACAATTGTAAATACTGGTAGCTGTTTCCTGGTCATCTCGTATGGGCGTCACGTCCACCCGCAGTCGCACCAGCGCATGCGCGTCACAATCCGGTAGCAGTCATCCCATACATCGCCGGAGAAAAGGGGTCCCCGTTGACTCATAAGTGTAATTGCGGCCAACATGTAAATTTACAGCGAATTACAAAAACACCGCGCTTTCAAACAAGGGAGGGGGCACACGTATATTTAGAGACGTCCCCAGTGGGATTCGAATTTAAATCATTTCACGGGGGCTCTATGAGCCATACATGACGGGAACATAAAATAGTTAGCAGAATTTGAAAGTGATGGGAAAATAGAGACAAACACATGTTGGATTGAGATCCAACTTTATACTTTAGTTTTAGAACTAAGAAATTTTGCGTGAAACGTCATTGAAAATGAGGTAGCTTAAGTTAATAAAAAAATACTTTATTATGACTTTCAAGAGGGAGGAATTATTGTGATCATCAAAAAAGTCGATGTTGCGATTTTTTTTAGTTATCGAAGTTTCATGTCCCTTGAACTCTAAAAAGTTATGTTCGCAATTACGTATGTCTTTTGTCTGTTCATCGGCCTAAAGGCAAAATAATTTTTTTATTGGTCGGACTGAATCTTGGTTTCTAGGGTTTTCATAAGGTTATATAAAAGGGTTTTGGTAGTTGTCATTTTAAAGGTCGTTTACTTAAAAATGAAAAGCGAAAGAAAAGAGAAATAAAAATAAAAAATAAAAAAAATTTGCTCTAACAATTATGATTAAAATTCGTATCTAGGTAAATTTTAGCATTAAAATAAGTTGTATTTAATTTTTTAGAAAAAATTGACTTAGAGAGTACTTTACATGAGCTGCTATCTCCAATTTTGATATATCCATTTTTTGAGACATAAAATACTTTTCATTACAAAATTGTAGGATTATTAAAGACTCTATAGTGTACCTGTTCTTCACACGGGGATTCTATGAAGTAGCTTTGTTATTTTTAGTCTAGAAAATAAATCACGGGGAATAGTAACTGAATCTTAAATTATAGTATTTAAAAATCAATCCTTTGTTCGTTTAGATTGTGATTAAAGAACACGAACGTAGGCTGACTAATACAAAATGTCAAAAGAGATATATAATTTGAACGTGTTTTAAAAACTGACATTTCTTTTGAAGATGAAGTTATAATTTCTATATATACAATATTTTTAACTCTTGCCTGTTGGTGTTATTTAAAAAAAGAAGAAGAGTGTAGCAGGATAAATAATTGGTTGTTAAAGGGTTGTGATTAAATCCAATCAAAAATATTTTAGCATTTTTTTGTTTATCGCATTCACCCCACTTAAACTTTTTACCCCGTTTACCATTTTCATACATTTTAGCCTTTTTTCACTTTTCAACTTCTTTAACCTTTTTACCATCTTTACCCTTTCCACCCCGTCTACGTTCTATACCCTGTTAATTTTTTACCCTTTATTTTTCCATCCCTATTTACCCTTTTACCTTTTATTTAATTTACCCCTTTTAACCCTTATACCCTTTTTATATTTTTGTGATTTACTTTGTGCCCTTTTTACAATTTTACTAATTTTAAAGTTTCAAACCTTATGCCTGCGTTAGAGATCATGCAATGCTCATGACAAACACACCCATTCTTAATTTTATTGCTATAAACACACAACATTTGGCTGAAATAATTTTGTATAAAACTAATATTTTCCAAACTATAAGCAAAAACATTAATTCTTAAGAGGGAGGTCTTGGAAATTGAGAGAGAGAAATTCATACAACTAATATAGTCGTGATAATCAGAAAGGCATTTAAACTAGAAACACCAAAATGGAAGCTGAAAGCTGGGCAATGGGGGAAAGTTTCGTAAACTTACAAAACTCATTGGAAAGAACAACTGTAGGGTCATAACAAAATAAACAACATCTGCTGACATGACTCGTGAGGCGGGATTCTTTTTTTTTACGTTCTAGTTTCAATCTGTTTCTGTAATAAGGTATACTATTTAGTCTCCCTTTTTATCGACCTAAGCGGATATTGCGCTGTCAATGAAATGCTTCTGTTTGCACACTCCCTTTGTTAACATACCTATGTGTTGGGTATTGTTTTGTTTTTTATATATATATATAATTTATTAATGCCCACAATTGGTTTTTTGATTGTTATCCTTTTATCTTTTCTTCTTTTGTTGATAGTATTTCCCTGCATGGAAACAGGACGGTACAGTGGTATTTTCATAAGAAGCCCACTATTCAAAAACTGTAAACCCAAGTTTCCACAATGGCGGAAAAAAAGTTATTGTAATTGCATTTACATTCTTAGTCCATTTAATTAGTAATATAAATATAAATTATACAGTAATACATACGGAAGTGTTATTTATTTAGATGAACTTTATATTTAACTAGCAGTTTGACACGTCCTTCACGCGGGTAAGCAACAACGAAAAATTGTAAATGATGTCGTTCGACCTTTGGCTAGCAACTTCTTTTTATAGTTCCTTTTTATACAATCCTGAACTAAATATGGCAATCCCAAACCAACCAAGGCAATTAATAAATCAAAATAAATTAAATCTTCGACCAAATCTTACTTAGCCCACAAACTGAGTACATTAACGAACGCAATATTTTACTAAATATGATAAGTGAAACAAAGTAATGTACATTGTCAAAGAAAAATGTTGGAATAAAAAGCAAAACGGTTTACGAAAGAGCATAAATGAAATAATATACTCTTTTACAGAAATATATGGAATAAATGATTATCATTAGTTTCCAGAGGGCATACGGCTCACCGAGCTTTTTGAGAACAAGTTGTTTATTTTAATGATTATTTCACTCTTAGATAAGCATTTGTTTATCCTTCAGTATTTGTGATTGCCAAACTGATGGATCCCCTTTAAGATTGTATTTGGTTTTTGTGTTTGTTTATTTTTAGGTTTTTTTCTTCTGCTTATACACAATTAAAACTGTCTACTATATTTAAAAAGTATTTTTCTATTAGGTTAATACATGGGAGATCGAACCCAGGACCTCTGAAGCTAGAGCTAGGAACTCTAACCACTAGATCATAAAGGCTCCCCTACCACAAACAATACATATCCTCCCCCCTCCCAATTACAATACATAATTTACCCCTATCATACACAATAAATATCATGCCCCCTCCCAATTATAATACATAATTTACCCCTATCACACACAATACATATACTGCGCCCCGCCCCCCAATTACAATACATAATTTACCCCTATCATACACAATAAATATCATGCCCCCTCCCAATTATAATACATAATTTACCCCTATCACACACAATACATATCGCATTGTGAGTATTTTTTCCACCAGTCCTTAAAACAAACGAGAGTACATATTTTGAATTCAAGAGAAGAGCTCAAGAAGACGTACAGAGAAACTCACCTGGCACTGCTGAGGGCCCTGGCGGTTGGGCGAAGAAGCTTTCGGCCGAGGTTTCTTCACTGCCAACTTGCTAGAGTCCGCGGCACTCTTGGCGTCCTCGGTGCTACCAACTGCAAAAGAAAGGAAACGACAAGACCGTCATAGTAAAATGTAGTTCAAAGACGCGTTAATGGAAATTTTAAAACATATTTTTAATAAATGAAAAGTTTAAAACATATTTTTAACCGCATCGGCGGGCACGTGGACAGAGATTGGTCTAAAGCAGTGGTTCGCATCCGGACCGCAGATACGTTTTTAAGGACCATGACGAGATAGCGATAGACAGAAGAAATGATGCTATATCAATGGTGGGCGGGTAGTAGACATGGAATAACCTAGAAACAAGAAATAATAAAGTAGTAAAACAACTAAAAGGAAAGAAAATCACGTTTTTGAACTAGTATAGTCTTATTGGGCTTTAACTTGCATCACTGTTAAAGTTTTGCCGGATCGCGCGCGTACGCCGAGTTTTTAAAACGGACCTCCATCAAAAATAATTGGGGACCCCTGATCTAAAGTTTGGTTTTAAACTGTTATGGAGGCCGGACTGTAAATACCGACCCGGTGTACTGACCGAATTACTCTAAAGGTTTTCCAAATCTCCTTTTACTTTTCTGTTACTACTATGGTTTGGAGATACGTGGACGGAAAAACTCCAGTCCACGCATTTACAAAACATGATGATGATTATGGTGATAATGATAGTAATAATAAAATAATAATATATGAATAAAAACATAGTTTTATTGAGCATAAATACATTTATTACATCCTACTGGCGTATAACTGCAAATAATTCAAATAATTAATATGTACAATTTAATATATTAAAATATATTTTTCAAGCAATCAACCAAATACTAGGCCAGCGAATTTAAGTGAGATTTTAAAATTGACGAAACTGTACACTTATTTTAAGTCAGATGGTGCTCATATTGAGAAAAAAACACATGTTTTGTTACAATGTTCTCTCTCACATGCACACACACACACATATACACATACACACACACACACAAACACACACACACTTACAAATAGGCTCATTCTTGGGCTCCCAATAGTTTTTACCCCACCGAGTCTTACTACCCATCCGAGCTATACAACTTTTTAAATAGTGGAGTAAGTATGAAGAAGATAGCATTCAAGAGAGATGTACTCACATTTGTGTTGAAGGAGGGTAGAAAATAATTTAGGGGGAAAATTGTTCTCATCAATACTACCAGCAATACTTTGAACCCCGACAGCCCTGTCACAGGCCAAACGAACAAGATGATCCCGACCCTTAGATCCACGTGCCCAATTATGTGTCTGGCTCCCAAAATTCCGAATGTCCAAACCGTCTAATTTGTTTTCAAGTAAAACGGGAAAGGGAAGGAAGTAAAAGGAGCGGATGAGAAAGAGAGAAACTACGGAAAAAATAGAAATAGAAGAGAGGGAAAAGCAGCACAAAACACGACGTCTGGGGAGGGGTTCTCCCATCCCCACGACGTCGACAATGGTCCGGAACGAGTGTACAAGACAGGGGCGTCCTTGTCCCCACCCCCATCCCTCCCCCGTGTCTTCCTGCTCGCCATTAGGGTCCCTTTGTCGCGGCTTGTAAATATAGAGCGCGCTGTGGCGACACACGACAAAAGAAAACTAACCACAAGGCGGTGGGGAGGAGGACAAAGAAAAAAAAACATCAACTAGAAACGTAAGATCAGAGAAAGAGGATAAAAAAATAAACCCTGCCGCGTTATCAGTTGGATCATTTTCTTGTGACACCTCACAGGACAGCATGAACAAGAGTAATTGCGTCCACTACTCTGGAAGAGGAGATGGATACATTTGGGATCATTTTAAGATCTCTTTGTTTAATGTTTACGCGTCTCACTGAATTACAAGGCTAGCCCTTGCTTACACATACGTATCGGTGTGCACGTGGACTAATAAACTTCTGGTTTTCCGTTGACGGGAAGCTCGAATCTTGGCTGAGTGTACTGAGGATGGTTTTTCTTCAATTATTTCCCATTTTGATTTCAAGTAAAGGCGGGTACAGTTCCTCTAAATTATGACTTACTCATCCCTTCCCCACAAACATATTGAAAATCCTAGTGGGTAGTAAGACAGGGTTACAAAATTAAAACATACACACATTTAGGGATACAGAATCCACACTGGTGACCAAGTGGGCTACGCCGTTAAGACTCGCATTGCAGTTAATCGGGATTTTACTCCCGGCCACCTATTTCCGTGGCCACATAGTCTAAGGGATCATTCACACAAGAGACTAGACTGCCGAAGACAGGGAGATTGGGATTCGAAATTTGATCAAGTGTACTGAGGATCGTTCTTGCTGAATTGTTTTCCTATATCTCTCACCACACAAATGCGGGTAACTTAATCTAAATTCTACCTTCCTCATCCTTAACTCGTTAGATTAAATAGTACATATGTTTGTAGCCTAAACAGGTAGTAAGACGAAGTTCTAAAAAAAAATCTCGGCTAAGTGCACAGGACTGGGTGCTGTTACTATTGAACTGTGGATTTACCGTCCTTTCTCCACGTTAATGCAGGTGCAATTTCTCCAAATTAGTATCCTCATCTCTCTCACTTTGATTAAGTACTGGACAACCTTTGTGGAGATTGTTATCCTACATAATAATAAAAAAAGACACAGGATTAAAAAGGGAAGTTACAAAGGAATAAACTATCATCCGCCTGGAGAGAGGCATGTAAATTCACACCAGGTGCGTTTACTTAGTATTAAGCCTAGTCCCGACTTTCAGGGGCAAATTTGAGAACGTCAGTCATTCTAGTATCGGGCTTAGCCAAACATCCTACTTGGGTCTTTTTAAGGCGGGAGCTTAGGGGATACAAGTTAAGGGCAATGTTTTTCCCTTTGTATGTAGCTTTACACCTTTTTAGTCAAAATAAATAAAATATTGGTCGAATAGAAAAAAATAATTTAATTTTCTTCACATGGTGATATCAAAATATATTGAATATCTGTCATGAGCATAAAGGCGTTAGATATGAAGTTTTTTAAATTAAGAGAAAAAGTTGTCGTTCAATTTCAGGACACCCTTGAGAGATATTCAAGAACTTTTGAAGTCACCATGTGAATAAAATTACACTCAATGTTTCTACTGGGGAATTATTTTATTTATTTTGACCAAAGACTTGTTTTGATATAAAAACTGTAAAAACACTGACATTTTTTCGCTTTCCCTAAAATCCCACCCTAATAAGTTATTGTGAGACAAAAAAAACTTGGAAAGTGTTCACAGAATAAGGAGTTTGTCGGCACAAAGTGCACATCTAAGAGTATCGTGGCCTGGAAAACTTTTCAACCTTATGAAAGTCATTATCTTGAGCTGCCATTGTGAGCCCCAGAATGTGTTGTGGAGCATGAATGGTTCGAAGCATTGATGTTCGCAGCTGATTATAATCAAGTTTTAGGTAAGAGTACATTATTTTTAAATTTCAAACAGTTCGTTTTAGTATTGCAACTCATCTTCTTTTAAACAACACCAGAAAGGTGGGAAGATTTTTTTTGTATTCTATAGAAAATCACCATAGTTTACTTTAGGAAAACTATCTTAAGAAACGCATCACGGTTTATATGAGAGCTAAGTCATATGAATGCAACATAGTTCACTTAAGGAGAGCTATTTCATATAAATGTAACATAGTTCATTTCAGGAAAGTTATCTAATAGATATGCCATTTCGGATGAACAATCTTATAAAAGCTCACCTTTGACCACTTGACTAGAACAATCTGATATAAATTTGCCATTGCCCATTTGAGGAAAACAAACTGATATAAATTCACCAATGATCACTTGAGGAGAACAATTTGAAATAAATTCACCATTGTTCACTTGAGGGGAACAATCTTATAAAAATTTCCCACTGATCGCTCTAGGAGAACAATCTATAAATTCACCATTGATCACTTGAGGAGAACAATCTTATGGAAATTCACCATTGAACACTCTAGGAGAACAATCTGATATAAATTCACCAATGATCACCTGAGGAGAACAATCTTATAGAAGTTCACCAATGATCACCTGAGGAGAACAATCTGATATAAATTCACCCATGATTACTCGAGGAGAACAATCTCATATAAATTCACCCATGATCACTTGAGGAGAACAATCTTATAAAAGTTCACCAATGATCACCTGAGGAGAACAATCTGATATAAATTCACCAATGATCACTCGAGGAGAACAATCTGATATAAATTCACCCATGATTACTCGAGGAGAACAATCTGATATAAATTCACCCATGATCACTTGAGGAGAACAATCTTATAAAAGTTCACCAATGATCACCTGAGGAGAACAATCTGATATAAATTCACCAATGATCACCTGAGGAGAACAATCTTATAGAAGTTCACCTATGATCACCTGAAGAGAACAATCTTCTATAAATTCACCAATGATCACTCGAGGAGAACAATCTTCTATAAATTCACCAATGATCACTCGAGGAGAACAATCTGATATAAATTCACCCATGATTACTCGAGGAGAACAATCTGATATAAATTCACCAATGATCACTTGAGGAGAACAATCTTATAAAAGTTCACCAATGATCACCTGAGGAGAACAATCTGATATAAATTCACCAATGATCACCTGAGGAGAACAATCTTATAGAAGTTCACCTATGATCACCTGAAGAGAACAATCTTCTATAAATTCACCAATGATCACTCGAGGAGAACAATCTTCTATAAATTCACCAATGATCACTCGAGGAGAACAATCTGATATAAATTCACCCATGATTACTCGAGGAGAACAATCTGATATAAATTCACCAATGATCACTTGAGAAGAACAATCTTATAGAAGTTCACCAATTATCACTTGAAGAGAACAATCTGATATAAATTCACCCATGATCACTTGAGAAGAACAATCTTACAGAAGTTCACCAATGATCACTTGAAGAGAACAATCTTATATAAATTCACCCAAGATCATTTGAGGAGAACAATCTGATATAAATTCACCAATCATACTTGAGCAGAACACGAAACATCGCAGTTTGTAAAGAAGAACCTCGTCTTTAAGGGTAAGAGTTGGGTACATTCTTCGTAAAACTAACTTCAACATAGGACGTGACTCTTATATTATACTAATTAATATTTTAACGCACAGATTGCTACTCCCCATCCAAGCTATGTGCATATTTACACCAACTGGATAGGGATGGGGGAGGTATAATTGAGTGAAAATATGCCCGCATTTTAACGGAGGGAGAGTGGGAACATATTAAGTAAGGAAAACCTTCCGTAAACCTAACCGGGTTCCAAACCCTGTTCCCGTCAATGGAAAACCGAACCAGACGCTGCAACTACAAACTATTATAAAAAAATTGGGAAATTACCCTTGGTTCTTCTTACCCCCACCCTCTTCCCATCATCCCTAAGGTCGGGTGGTAAGTGAGGCGAGTGGTAGTGTTTTTGAAGTTTTTATAACAAAACTTTTTTGGCTCAAAATAAATAAAATATTTCTACAGTAAAAACAGAGTTTAATTTTTTTCATATGGTGATATCAACGGTTGTTGAATATGTCATAAGCATAGCGCCATTTGATGAGGATTCTTTAAAATATAGAAAAAGTTATTAAATTCCAGGACACCCTGGAAAGATATTCAGGAACTGTTGAGGTCATTATGTGAAACAAATTATTATTATTATTATTATTATTATTATTATTATTATTATTATTAGCACCGCGTCTTACTACCCGTTAGGGTTATACGCACTTACGCTAATGTGTAATGGTACGGTGATTGTGAGATTAAATGGAGGACCTACAGTTTAACGTGGAATCCGAACCACGGTGGAGGCCTGGCATTCCTCACATTCACGAGATGTCTTGTCAGAGGTGAAGGAAGGGTTTGGTAATCAGATAAATCTTTGCCGGGACCGGGGATCGAACCCCGGCCGCCAGCATAGAAGTCTGACACCTTACCCCTAGACCGCCAGGTCACTGTGAAACAAATTAAACTCTATGTTTCTACTGGAAAAACATTTGTTTTATTTTACAAAAACAATTTTTTTTGTCATAAAAACTGCAAAAAATACTTAACTTAACTTGCCTTAACTTCTACCCCAACTTAACATGTTTATTCGCGATGAATATAACCAGAGTAACATTTAGACAAGTCCTCTCATTAAAACCAACATACTAATTGATTTAACTATAAAAAATACAAAACTGCACAAAGCTGTTACTTGTGCCTCTAAACAAACATACCGTGACTAATTACTAACCAATCAATGATTTAGGGGAGTGTACCCTTGTTTCTCATCGCCATATTGGAAGGATTAGACTTTCGCTCATTAGTGAGAATTCAGCCGTTGTTAGCGTTTCTGGGTTGAATTTTTTTTTATTCGTCCAGAGGGGTAATAGGGGAACTTCCACGCTAGGATCTCCTTGACGCCAATAAAAGACCTGATAATTAAAAGCCTCTTCGATGACCACATGGTTTAAGGCGTCATTCTCGTAATATGGACCGCCAAAGATGGGGACAAAAGGGTTAAATTCCCAATCGTGTATAGAGAGTGTTTTTACACAAATTGTTTTCTACTCTCCCTCCACGTGAATATTGGTGCACTTCCTCTAAATTCAGCCTTCCTCATCCCTAAGACATAAATGTATTTAGTAGGATTATACATGCGTATAACTTTAACGCGTAATAAGAAGCAGTCCTAAATTAATATACAAAACGATAGTAATTAAACGCCAAGTAGAATTGTTTTTTTGGAAGTTAGATCATTCGACACATTTTTTTTTCCAACGAGTCTTACTACCCATTAGAACTATCCGAATATTTACGCTAGTGGGATATGAAAGAGGAATGTAAAATCTTAGATGAAATGTATCCGCATTAATATGTAGGAATAGTAAGTAACTATTTAAGGCCTCAGTGCACACGGCCGGGGTTTTGAGCCCCGACATCACCATCATAAGATAAAAAGAATAGATGAACCTGATTTTTGGTCCACATGCTCACCGATACGGACTGCAAAGGATATTAGAGGCTTTCTGACCTAAGGGAAGGCAATTAGGAGGCTGAATTTATTTCTAGTTAATTTCTCCAATATTCGCGAGGAGAGATATTTATTTAAGAAACCACAGTAGGATAAAAGAACCCCTTCCATGTAAGTATCAGACAGGGCTCGAACCACCCCAACCAGAGCTAAGAAATAACACCTGCTTAGGCTGCCGCATAGTATAAAATGTCACACACACACACGTACTAATTACGCTAATGGTTTTAAGGAAGTAGAAGGCTATATCTATAGGAAGTGTACCCTCATTTACTTGGATGGGGAGTGTAAAACTATTTTGAAAAAAAAACCACACTTTCAGTACATCCGAATGAAATGTGAACCTCAATCTCCCTGTCATCGGCAAGTATAGTCTACTGCGAGAGTAGCGCGTAGACCATGCGGCCACCGAAGCGGGTATTATTATAATTATTATTAAATAATCTTTCGTTTCACGATTCGCTGTACCCAAACATCTATTAGTGAAGTGGTTTTCTAACTTTTGTAAGGTTTGACCCCAATTCTAGTCTTTGAGACCATCGCGACTAGAATCCTAGTTTTAAAATTATTATTTAACTGCGTCTTACTACCCATCTGAAGGGCTATCCACATTTAACTATACTAGTAGGGTAGATACATAAAAAAATAAGGAGTAAATATACTCTTATTTGCGCGGAAAGAGAAAGAGAAACCATTTAGGAAATATTATCTCAGTACATCCGGCTAGAATTCGAATCCTGACCAAACCTAATCAAACAAACGCCCACCGATGCTTGTTTTTAATTATTACTAGCAGATATACCCAGAGTTGCCCGAGGCTATCACGCAATTTATTGGGTGGTTAACCCGGACAACGCTTTGCTTCAAACAAACAGGAAAAAAAGCTTTATTTTATTGCTACCAACATGATTTTTAATTGATTGCATTTTCTAAACTTAGAATGTTAAAATTCCTGATTTGATGTGCACACGTTTGAGACTACGGGTTAATAATTTTAAAATTTTAGACCTCTAATTGCGGTAGATATAATGCAATAATTATTACGACAGACACAAACTATTTATTTTATTAATATATAAGAGTATGATTATTATACGAATGCGACTAATATGTCACATAAAAGAATCAACTTGCCCGGTTGGTATTTAGTAAGTTGAGGAACACTAAATATCATCGCTGAGGGAACTGCATGGTTACTATTGAGAAACAGCGTTGTCATTATCTCGTTTTTGTGTGGTCAATCTCCCTTCAAATATAAGACAAATTTCGCAACGCTGGTTAGTCGAGGTTGCCAGTAACGCATTATTACCCCTGTACACCACCTTCACACAAAACGAAGTGCGAGGAGATTTGGCAACAGTTAACCGAGAGAGAAAGAAGATACAGTTTCTCTTCGTAAGACCTGCAGTTACCTCAGCAATGATATTGGCTGTAGCAGCGCCTTTTGCCCAAACTTGAGACCACTACAGGAAACTGAGCCGGCAAGCAACTGTTCTACTTAAATTTTGACATTTCCTAAAATCATTATCATTTGAAAACGAGAGCTGTATCCCCAACACGCATTGCAACACCACACAATACACGCCGTGACCTTGGATGAGGTCGCAGCCTCTAGGTTGTAAGCTATTGTATTATATAGCGGACGCTCAGCGCCCATTTGCTGCTCAAGTACTATGATGGCGGATCAAAATAACTAGGATCAAAGTAAATTTTCAAAGATGGAAAGGGAAAAGCCACGTGTTTTATTTGAACAGCGTCATGTGCAACATATATACATGTATATTAATATATTTATACATATATGTACAGAGATGTATGGCTGTAAGTATGTGTGTGTAGTTCAACCATGATCCCCGAATCCAGCATAAGCTATATAATATAAATAGTGTAGATATATGTTTTCCGCATCATAGCAAAGCAAAATTATAACAAAACAAAACAAAACAACTTCATCAAAATAAACTCCGATGGTGGTACAAGCCACTCGCCTATATTCGGGCCACGTTCCGTCATTACGTTCTCCGTCAGTGATTGCCCCTCCCTTACATTTTACCATCCCTTTGTGAGAATGGTAAAAGCAAAACTCCCTTAGGGGGATTGGCGATAACACGGACTTTATATGATGAACTAAAATTTCCCCTCACACTGAAAATGAGAGCTACATGTTGTAAACATTATTACCCCTGCAGACTGCATCAAACTTGATCAACATGAACCGTACGTAGCCTTAGACCGTTTGTTGATAAGGGATAGAGGAACAATATCACGATACTCAATGTAAAATGGGGGAGGTTCTATGTATCTTAAGATTGCTGTTTAACGCAGGGCATAGGAAAAATTATCATGGCAGTGAGTGTCAAATGGGGGAGGGTCTATGTAACCTTAGATAGCTTGTTAATACAGGATAGAGAAACAATCATCACGACAGTGAGTGTCAAATGGGGGAGGGTCTATGTAACCTTAGATAGCTGGTTAATACAGGATAGAGAAACAATTATCACGACAGTGAGTGTCAAATGGGGGAGGGTCTATGCAACCTTAGTTAGCTGGTTAATACAGGATAGAGAAACAATTATCACGACAGTGAGTGTCAAATGAGGGAGGGTCAATGTAACCCTAGCTGCTTGTTAGTCAATTCAGTTTTCTACCGCACTGGGAAGTCGTTGTTTACGATTAGTTTTTGAAATTTTGAATCCCCCTAGCCCCTTTTAAACAATTCACTTTTAGAAATTTCTAATTTTAAGATTAATGGGTTATCTGAAGTTGTCTTTCAACCTCTCTGCGAAATTTTAATTTTCTAACTCATCTAAAAGGGTTTTTTATTTTCAAATTATATACCCCCATTTCCTTGAGCCCCATTTTGAAATTTTCCAATTATAGATTTTTCTGGTTGTTTGGGAAAGTAACCCTACCTTCTGCCAAGCTAAATTTCAAGTTTCCAGACCCTGGGGGTTGAGAAAATACGCTAATTAGTGAATCAGTGACTCGCAAAACTTTTTGCCCCTTACCACCATCTTAAGGGATGACATTTGAAAAACCCTTAAATCTTCAAGTTACAGTTCAGTTATAGAAAGGAGCCCTAATTGGAACCCCAATTTTAAATTAATTTCAAAGATTTATGTTCATTGGTTCAAAAGATAGGCTACATAAGTTAATTTTGAAAAATTTCAACTCTTTTTTTTATCTCTTCTCACACTTTAAAGGGATTAAATTTGAAAAACCCTAAAAAATTTCCTAGCCCAATTCTAGAAAGTAAACCTATTTTAAATTTAAAGTATTTATATTCAAAGGTTGAAAAGACACATATCAATGAATTTTGAAACTTTCAGAACCACTTTTAACCTCTTGAGGATCAAATTACGCAAAATCCCATCTCATCTCTTGTATAGAGCCTAAAAGGAGCCTTCACACCATATTTCAAGTTTCCAGGTCTAGAGGTTGGTGAGATACGGTGATGAGTGCGTGGGTTTTGTCTTTTATATATATATTATTTGCCAATGAAGGACAGGTCAGTGTTTGAATCTTGGCTGAGTGTATTGTTGTGCCCCCCCCCCCCC
>CABFOW010000250.1:328626-345119 GCA_902141385.1 Timema californicum
CCCCCCCCGCAAGTAATTTCCCATTTTTGAAAGTTCAAATATATTTTCTCCAAGATCAACATTCTTTAAATCTACCACATTAATGTTATATAGGTGGATATTAAGGCAGGGAAATAGCACGTGGGGGCTTGAAAAAAAATCTGTTTATTGCAGTATAAAGTTAAAAGTTTTAACTTTCATTGAACTGTTTTCCCAAAATATGTGTGTCACCGTTCTCATATATGTGTGTAAATGTGTGCATACACATTTATAGGTTCTTGGAGCATGAATTGATCATTCAAGTTTCAATAAATGAAAAATCATTAAATTAAAACGGAACAAATTATTTATTTTAATTTATTACCGCGTTTTACTACCAGCTCAGGTTATACGCAAATGTGATCATTACTCTAATGGGATAGGGGTTAGAAAGGAAGCATTATAGAAGTAATCTATCAGTATTGGCGTGGAAGGCGAGTGGTAAACCGTTAGGGTAAAAGCACCCTCAGTAGAGCCTACTGGGATTCGAAATACGATATGCCCATCTGCAGCAAGCCAGTCTAACACGAGTAACACCTCGGACTATTTGGCCACTAAAGTGCGTACCAAATTTATCAAATAAATAAGTTAAAAAACTGGTACACTACAATCGATAGCGTTCTTGATTTATAGAGTAGAATATATTTATTTTGAAATTAACAGCAATCCGTTTTTTGTTACGTGAGATTTTGGCACACAAATTTCTAACTTACTATGGTGAATTATTTCCAGTTCTATAGAATAAATTTATGATTGCTCAACCAGGACCAGGGATAACGTAATCTAAGGCGTCAAACTCACAGTCGAGTAGCATGCTGATGATAAGGAGGCCAATGGTTCCAACCTAAGCTGGGTGCGCCGGGAGTTGGTTTACCACGTGAGATTTATCACCGTGATTTTCTCAAAACCTTACCACACAGATGCAGATGCATTTACTCTAAATTATTCTTCCAAACCCATATTCTTTATAAAAAAAACTGTAATAGCCTTGATGTTAAAAAACTTCTTTTAGGCATTATGAGCAAACAAAAACCTATTTCTCCATTAAAATCTCAAGAATGATTATTTTATTACGGGGTGCATTCAAAACCAAGGTTGTTAAAGACTCTTAAACATGCTTTGGTGGCCGCATGGTATGGTCTAAGATTCCACTCTCGTGCTAGAATATACTTTCGATGACAAGGAGATCAGGGTTTTAATCCCGGTCGGGTGTGCTGAGGGAGGTTTTTCCAAAATGGTTTACCACTCTCCCTCCATGCAAATGTGGGTTAGTTTCCTTTAAATTTAACCTTCATCATCCCTAACACGTTAGCGTAATTAGTACATATGTATACAACCTAAACAGGTAGTGAGTCTGGGTGATCAAGAAAAATTAAAAAAAGTCTTGGTTCGGGATACTCAGAGGAAATTCGCTCGCATCAGCGTGGAGAGAGGGGGGACTACAGCGATACACTACAAACTGTAAATCATCTTCCAATACATCCGGCTAAGATTCGAATTTCAACATTCCCAACACCAGCATGCCAGTCTGCAAGTTTTACACCCTAAAACACGTGACCACCTATGTGTTTTGATTAATAATAATAATAATAATAATAATAATTGTGAATACATTTTATAAAAATGGAAAGAGCCCACTACAATAAGCTGTAGATTTGTGCACCAAAAACGCACGAGACCACAAATGGATAGCTGTTCATTTCAAAATAATTACACACACACACACACACACACACACACACACACACACACACACACTAGTGACATCGCCATATACTTAAGAGGGCTGTGTGAGAAAGCAATGAGAAGAGTTGAGGACATTTATAAAAAAAACGGATTATTTATTAAATGGGTTGATATTCTTTAATATTGTTTTCTACAAAATGTAGAAGAAAGCTATAACCAGTTAAAAAGTTTAAATTATTTCTTTAGCACCACTTCTTACTACTCGTTCGGGCTGTGCGTTTTAAACTTGTTTAAATTTGGCAGTATATAAAATTGTGTTAACGCGAGGTCGCCGACATTGTTTTATGGATGTGAAGCGTGGGCCCTTCAGGAAAAACACAAGAACAAGGTGAATGCTGTTGGAATGAGATATCTATGAAATGTACTTGGAAAAACTCGTATGGACACAATCAGTAATGAATGGGTGCTGAAAAAGTGCGGTTTGAAAGGGAGTACAATAGGTAAATGTGCTTGTTACGTTGGTTCAGGCATGCTGAGAGGATGAGTATGGATCGAGTGACGAAGCAAATATATGAAGGTAGAATGTGTGGAGCAAAAGGAAGGGGTAGGCTATGTAAGACTTGGTTAAATGTTGTAGATAAATGTGTGGAAAAAGAAACATTAAGAGATTTACTTAGTAAAAGATGTTGTGTATGGATGTTGTTGAAACGAAGGGTGTATGCAAGGGAAGTGTGAAGAAGGTTAGTGAGGATAAAATAAGTACAGAGTTGTTGTTTTTGAGTTAAATGCACATTTTCTTGCCCATTTCGTAAGGGAACATCGTAATTAGATATGTATATAATATGTATGTAAATTGTTTAAAAAGTGTAATAATTTAAACAAAACCCATCAAAACAATTCCACATTATTTTAAAACTTTCTTTTGCGGTCCTATGAAAACATGACTTTATTTGATAGAGGAAAGATAGACCTAGGTTTCTATCCTTTTGATTTAATCTCAGAAGTATAAATTTTGGAGTAAATCGTATTAATTTTAAGTTTAAACTAAAAATATAATGTTTTTAATTCGTCAAAAACCTACTGATAGCTTTCACCTACATTTTTTTGAAAACAATATTTAAAAATATCAAACAACTTATTAAATAATGTGAGATTTGTGAACATATGCAATGCGTCTCAGTGATATACCATATATTAACTATATAAACCAATAATTTAGGATGAGAAGGTTGAATCTAAGAAAAAAGATACATCATAATCCTTGATTCAAGGGAGTATAAAAAACCAATTTGCGCGTGTAGGAGGAATGGCGACAACTTTCAATCGAAGATGGTCGAGGCTGGAGTCATCTCTTTCAAGCCCGCCCACATAACTTCCCCTCACAAAATTTTATTTGCAAATATATACTTTGCAAAGATAAAAGATCGCTCCTTTCAAACCCCTACATCGTGGATTATTAATATGGAGTATAATGAAAATAAACACAAAAACAATCAGTTTTATTCGTTTATAAACAGTACGACGCCCGCCCCATGTGGGCACAAGACAAACTTCGCCGTCAGTAAACACTGCGTCAATCAAATATACATACGTCATGTGTGTTGTGCCTGACCTCCCAAGCACTCGCGCCGCCCCGCCAACGCACGACGGAGCGAATATAAATAATAGAATTACGGTAATAACGGGCAAGGGGGTGGAACGGAGGGAATAGGGCGGGAATTAATGATGAGAGTTTCAAATATGCACCGATTCCAGGACCACGTGTGGGTTTCGGAAAAAGTAATCATAAAGTCGGTAGCGTACGTGGACCGGATGTTATTGTTTAGGATGATGATGATGATGATTAGTGGAATTAACGATTAAATCATTTCTAATCAAATGGGGGGCTCCTAACATATGGCCTAATTTGGCACTTCCCCCTCGCATGGTCAAATGCGTCACTTTCATGTTGGAATGAATTGGTGGTTATGGGGAGATCAGAGTTCAAATCCCGGTCCGTGTGCTGAGGGTAATTTTTATTAAATGATTTCTGCTCTCCATCCTTGCTAATGTGTGTTTCTCCCTCTAGGATTCCTTCTTCCTCGTTTCTACTCCATCAGCGTAATTAATGTCTTAGTCAAAATATGCAGTGGTAAAAAAATTGTCACTTCATTTAATTACAATGATTTTTGATTTTTTGTAGTTATTTTATAAGTTTAGCACAAAGTTTGGATTAAAATTTTGTAGGTATGTTATGGAGTATTTCATATTTGTGAGAAAAATAAAAAAAACTTGGAAAATTCAAGATATCGGACTCAATATGGCGGTTGAAACTTTAAAAATTGAGTCGTAGAAAGCTGATATATTAGATAGACGTTATGGAGAATGCCATCTTTATGAAAATAAATGGTACAGAACTCCGCACAGACTTTCTCACTCTATATTTTAAAAATATATATATTTACACAAAACTCGTAATATATCTGAAACGAAATAAAAAACTAGCAAACCCAAGCATAAATTACATTATACTTACGTACGACTATTTTTTAGTCCCAGTTTTAGATTTTATAATTTTATTTTTAAAGAATTAATGTCCTCATTTGTATTTTTGGACCAATAAAAAAGATCGACATTGGGTCCACAATGGTCAACACTTCATATTAATTTAAAATTTCGACTTTCAGTTAAAACCTTAACAGTTTATTAGTTGTTGCACATATTCAGGTCATGCATTGCTATTAAACTCCTTATTTATAAATTTTGACCAAAAAACTGTACCGGTATTTATTGACTTGAGTCTAAAATGAAGGAGATAAATCATTGTTGTAAAAACATTTCTCATAAGAGGTTAAATGAAAAATAACACAAACTTTTTGAGAAACTTACTTATATTTAATTTACCTTATGCCATTGGAGAATTATTGAGTTAAAACTTAAATAGTATCGTTCTACAACTAAAGCTCACAAAATTGTATTAATATACTTTCCAATAACTCAGAAACTATTGGGTCTATAAAAATATATTTCAAATAAAAGTTATTTATTTTTAATAATACAACAATTTTGCCATGATAAGTTATTTAATCTATGAAATAGTTACAGAGATACGGAAATTTCCGCTTCAGTAAAGTACCATAAAAGTCATTTTCATGGGAAAATGAAAATAGTCATTTTATTTATAATCTTAATCAACTTCTAAATAGGAATTTTTCTCAAAATCGTTAGAGCTGATTTTGAGAAAATCGATTTTTCTCTTTTAATTTTTATTAAACTACTCTTAATTTTAAGAGCCATATACACACATTAAGTTACCTTCTGTTATGAAAAATCAGATAAAAACAATCGTGAACAGACTTCGCGCAAACTTTGAAAGTGCGCCTGCCCGAGACAAACCTAACTCCTAGTAAATAGCTAAAAACTATAAAATGTATTTTATAGACGTTGTCAAAGGCCAAATACAGGTGTTAGTTTAGATTTGACAAGTTTCTCATACTGAGCAATTTTTTTTAAATACAGAGTTTTATTTTTTTACATATTATAGTGATGTCTAAAATGGCATATTGTCCATTTTTGGTCGTCAAACTGCTATACATTATTGTCACTTTTGACTTACGCCCTTTCATTATAAATGATTCGTAAATACAAGTTATATTATTGACTAAAGGTATTTAATTAATGATGGATTGGACTGGTTGGGAAACAAATTAGTTACTATCCTGAGAGAAATGGCCAAAGAGTTTGTATATTTATTTAGTACGTTTGAGTGATGGTATTTGCTATTCAGGACTTGGAGGGGTCTAGTTAAGGGGGTTTGAATTCACACAGCCCTGGAACAGGTCCGTATAAAGAATTTTCTTTTGGGGTATTCAGTAGTCAATTATTGCCCAACGACGACGGTCATCTCAAGACTAAACCGTGGGGGAGGGGGGCAGACGAACCTCACCTGCACGGAGAGAGAAATATATAAAAATTTCGTACCAAAATATATTGAAGTAGAACCATTCTTGCTGTCACTAATAATTGATCTACATTTTATGACTTTTAATAAAAAATATACTAATTTTACAATCATTTTATAAAAACTAATACATTTTCTATTAAAAGCTATAAAAGTATATTAATTATTAATGAATGCAAGCATGGGTAAGCTGTAATATTTTTTTAAATTAAATTTTGACGTATTTATATATATATATATATATGTATAATATATATATATATATCCATGTGTGGAGGAATTCCTGACTATATTATATCTTATTTATTTACCATGTTTAGTCCAGTTAAGGAAGTGAAATTAAAATTAAGCCCCACGGGGGCCCCCCACACCCCTCTATCCCGGTTACATGCCTGCCCTAGAAAGAAGTTGATCTGAAAAACCCTGATTGATAAAAGATGGTTCTAACCTTCACAACATCTTCTAATATTAAGGACCTTACCTACCTGTGACGTCACGGAAAATCAAAATAGGATTTTCCATGTTAATGAATTTACGTTTTATTCGGCGAGTTTTAAAAATAAAACATTGAAACAAAAACCATACATTCTTAAATAGTTCTAAAATATTCTTATAATGTCAAAAGATATTATTTTTATATTGAAGTCTTTTTTGTAAATGTATTTTTTAAATATCATCTACAGCTTAGGATATTTAGTTTATTTACAAAATTGGCCAGTAGTAATATTCCTGGTCGGGTGTACTGGGGGGTATTTTTCCATTCATCTTCCAGGAAAAATCGGGTACATTTCTTCTAGGTGGAAGCTCGAGATTAAAATCTCTGTCGGATGAATTGGGGGGATGGTTTACCTTTCAAAAGAGGAGATAAATAAACTCGTTATGATAAAAAAAACGCTGAAAACTAATATTTTTGCTGTAAGTAAATTATGCCCAATACGTTTAAATGATAGTTAATTGTTGCCTAGGATTGAAAATTGTGCCTTTTCTTCACAGATACAGAGACAGTAATTTATATCTTGTGCACCAGTTAGTCGCTTTTATAAGAGGAATTTATTGTACCCACATTTGAATGAAAAGGAGGGCGGTAAACCGTCACCGGAAAGGTTATCACACTTGTCAGAGACATGACAGCCATTTTTTTAAACTCCTTGAATCGTACTACGTCACTGGTTTTCATATATATTGCGAGGGTATAAGTGAATACTAAATAGTAGAGATTCGAACCCACGATTAACAAACACTTCTAAAAGTTATAAGAAAATACTAGGTGTTAGAACTGAAATGTACAGAATTTTCGTGGAGGTAGAATGGAAATTCACACCACAACGCTGTCTAAAGCGTCAGGCCCACGATGCATAACAGCTAGTATGTTTATGACGATAGTTACACACGATATGGGGTTCGAAACCATATATTAGCTCCATGTCATGATATTTTACATGGAGATCGGATTCCAGTAAGGTGTTTTCCTAGTTTCTCTTTCCACGCGGGTGCGGATTCACTTTCTTGTCCTTAACCTCTTGGAGTAATTGTCACTGTTTCAAAATTAAAGTAATTATTTTGTTACCAAACCTATGCCAACCTATAATAATTTGAGCTGGAGACTCCCTAACTGACCAAAGAGGGTGGCAGCCAATGGACCAGGATTTGAACCCCCATGCAGTTTAGTATATTGTGAGAGTGCTGTCTTAAACCTGAGGGAGGTTCCCAATTTTCACTCCGGCGCAAGTGGGTATGCCGTCTAAATGTCAAGCTCATCTATTTCTGGTGGAGAAACTTGGAAGTATAAGTGCACTTCCATTAATCTATGCTTTTTTATCCCTACCCTAAATTAAAAAAAACAATTAATAACTTGCGACCCGCATCATTTGCCCTAGAGTTCTATCTATATGGTATCAGTTCACTTCTGCTCTAGTATTGGGTAAGCATTAAAATAATGTATAATTGTAAGACCGACACTTAACTAAGTTGGTAGTGTGTTTGTCTACTAAGCAAGAGGTCCTGGGCTTAATAAAGCTATACATTTTACTATTAACTAATGTTATTTCGGTGGCGTGGTTAACTACCGTCTAGTTTCATGTTAAGCTAAGCCGTCGAGGACGGGGAAGCTCGAGGTTAGAATCTTGGTTGGATGAACTGGGGGTAATTTTTCACTCCACCTCCACGCAAATGCGGGTTCAAACTTCCCAATTATTGATCCATTAGTGTAATTAGTACTTAAGCGCATAAACCAAACGGGTAGTAATACGCGGTGCTAAAATGTGTCAAGTTCATTTGATCTATAAATAATATGTGCGACAGATCACGTTTGAGTTTCCATTTAAGAAACAGGCTATGGGAAGGTCGGGGTTTGATCTCGCAGAAAGTTATTTTTAAGGTAAATTTTAATAAATCGTTTTCCACTTCCGACTCTGGAAAATTGAGATACATTCCCTTAGTAAATCTAATTTATTCAGCCTTAATTCTTCCCTGTGTTAAATATTAGACATGTAGAACTATGGGAGGCTGTGTGTGTGTATAGGTGTGTATTGCAAATGGACATTATAAGTTTTAATACATATTCAGGGTAAGATAAACAAATCCATGGCATAGCATTCAATTTAAAAATAAATATTATTGATTCCTTCATCAGCGTCGAGCGTATTTAGAGAGGTTTTTCTAATAGACATTCCATTCTCCCTCCTTGAAAAATGTGTGTGCATTTCCTCTAACTTTGGCTTGCGGTTTAAGTGGCTAATTTGTTTTGTGTGAATGATATTTATTTTGTCAACAAAATATAGTTTCGAGAATTGAATGATATTTAAAATTGTATTTAATACTACTTATGAATTTTTGTAAAAGTTATATATTATTTAATTAAAATATAGTTGCGGACATTTAAATTACTTTGTTTTTTAAATGGCTAATTTATTTTGTGTAAATGTTATTTATTATGTCAACAAAATATATTTTCGAGCATTAAATGACATTTAAAAATGTATTTTATATTAATTATGAATATTTGTAAAAGTTATATATTATTTTATCAAAATATAATCGTGAACATTAAATGTATTTGTTGTTTAAATGGTTTATTTATTTTGTGTAAATGCTATTTATTATGTCAACAAAATTTAGTTTCAAGCATTGAATGATATTTAAAAAGGTTTTTAATATCACTTTTAAATTCTTGTAAAATCTATATATTATTTCATCAAAATATAATTGCGGACATTAAATTTTTACTTACTCGCTATCTTACAGGTAGAGAAAGCATAGTGATCGTCAAAAAAATTGAACTCAAGATTTTGATGAATATTGACGTTTCATGACTCCCCAAGGTGACCTGGCGGTCTATGGGTAAGGTGTCAGACTTATATGCTGGCGGCCGGGGTTCAATCCTCGGTCCCGGCGAAGATTTATCTGATTACCAAACCCTTCCTTCACCTCTGACAAGACATCTTGTGAATGTGAGGAATGCCAGGCCTCCACCGTGGTTCGGATTCCACATTAAACTGTAGGTCCTCCATTTCATCTCACAATCACCCTACCATTACACATTAGCGTAAGTGCGTATAACCCGAACGGGTAGTAAGACGCGGTGCTAATAATAATAATAATAATAATAATAATAATAATAATAATAATAATAATAATGACCCCCCAAATTCAAAAAAGTTGTTTTTGACTTTCCGTCTGTCTGTCTGTGCCTCCAACTAGATCCTAAACTATTTTCCAATCGGGCCAAAACTTGGTATCTAGGGTTTTCATAGGGTTGCCCTAAGGTTTTTTTGGAATTGGATATCCAACCCTAAAATTGAGGGTAGTTTACTGAAGGGCAAAAGGAGAAAATGTCGATTTTCTCAAAATTGGCTATAACGATTTTGATAAAAATTTCATTTCAAAATATTTATAAATATTCCAAAAAATGGCCTCTTTCAATATTTCGTCAAAATGACTTTAATGGCTCCGGTCTGATGCATAAATTATCTTTTTTTATAATATCTCCTAAACTATTTTAGATATGAAATTACTTAACGTTACAAATATGTAGGTCTCTTTGTAATACACATATTTTATAAGAAGCATATTTTTATAAAACCAATAACCTTCAAGCTATACGCAATATATATATATATATTTTTTTTTAACTTTTCGGACACAAAAGGTAAAAGTATTGCGACCGCAAAAGAAAATATAACCTGAAAGGTTGATGGATGTCGACGTCTCAAGACCCCGTAAACCCTAAAAAGTGTTATTTGCTATGACATCTGACTGTGTGTCTTTTTAAACTTAAAATTATGAGTAGTTTAAGAAAGGGGGAAAAGAGAAAAATATATTTTCCGATAAAGTTATTTAGTATTTGTACACGGGATCGTGCCTGCTCTATCCAACTAGTAAATGTTTAGAAGCTAAGGCTAGATGGATGTGTTGTAATAGGCATATTCTACTGGGTCGAGGTGGGAGTATAGGGGCCGCGAGATAAGGTCATTGCAGTTTTAACAGCAAACTTTTTTCCTTTGGCAAAATAAATCAAACTTTGTTTCAGTAGAAATATAGAGTTTAACTCTTCCCACATGGTAATCTCAACAGTTCTGGAATATTTTGTCAATTTTCCCCATACAAGCGACCACCATTTGAAATTTGCAGTTCAATGTCCCAAATTTATTATACTAAAAAAATTACTAAATTCCTTGTATTCTCTTGGTTTTCCATATGCGTGGTAGCCCTGCTTGACGTATGAAGAGATGGAAATTATCTTATGTATGTCGTATACTGTTTTCTGTTTTTCCCACCAGAATCCTACTTTTAAACAAAGGGAGTGGGTTTAAACATATTTAAAAGAATCCTAATTTTGTTTTTGTGGGTAAAACTTAACATTTTCTTTATTTTCATTTGATAGTAGAAAGTCATATGTAAATTAATATGGTGCAAGTAGTTATTGATAAAAATTGACATACGCTACACCCAATCAATGCTGAAGAAAATGCATGTCTTATGGAGAAAAGCTTTATCTTCACTCTCTTTCTTACTCAGTTAACCGTTGCCAAATCTCCTCGCTCTCAGTTATGTCGGAAGGTGATGTTCTGGGGTAAGAAGGAGTTACTGGCAACCTCGACTAACCAGCGTTGCGAAACTTGCCTTATATTTGAGGAAATAATGACAACACAAAAACGAGAAAACGACAACGCTGTTTCCCAATAGTAATCATGAAGTTCCCTCAACGATGATATCCAATATAACCGTTGTGAATTTAGGCATTTTAATTAATATAATAGGGTCGGGAGGAGGAAAGTAAGATTAGAGAGGAAAAGTACCAGAATTTGCGTGTATGGACTGCTGAGTATCCATTTACAATAGCCCCACCCTCAATATACTGAACCAGGATTCGAACACTAGTCCACACTTTATCCATACATCATACTAGACGAGTCTGGTGCCTTTATGTTTCCCCCCATGTAGGTATTATACTACTAGAACTATTTGATATTATAGAAGTTGAACTAGGTTTAAAAAAAATAATCAAAGTTTAGTAATTCACTGTGAAACGGTGAACGCTAGAGATAACTTTGAAAACTAGTGACAAATCCATGACTGAGAAACATGGACTATTTTTTTTTAACTCTCTCCTCTCGTAAATATGGTGCAAGTTGTTCGGGCTGTGCGAGATACTAGTAAGTTTGTTAGTGTGTTTCTAACCCCGTAATAACAACTTGGCGCATATAGTTCTGCAGTCCGTTAATGGTTAACCACTACGCTACCTACAACCCCTCTCGTTTCTCCTTACAAAAACTTTTTGCACAAAGTTTAAGCTCATGGATTTTTTTTTTCCTTACCCTTTCTCCCTCAACAAATTTTTTCTTCCTATAAAGTAATTAGAGAAGGAGAGTTATTGAAGGAGGCCTAACCCGCAAAGATAACTTGAGGTTAAGTGTCTGCAAGCAGTTACTAACTGAGAACTCATTACTAGCCAAAACCTATAATGGGTGTTTCACAAACTTTGATCCTGTTGATTAGGGAAAGGGCTGTTTATAACGAGCACGTGTGATACAAGTGTGCCCCATTAACTAATTATAACAGTAATATTATTGGTAATATCGCTATTTATAGGTAAAATTTAATGTCAGTAATGGTTATAAGTACCCACATCACTGGTCACGTGGTACAAGGCATCATGCTCGCCAAATAATATTTTGTTTAATCCCAGCGTCTTAATACTTGTTCAGGTTATACGAATATATGATATTACTCTAATTAGCTAGGGAGGAGTTAGTAAGCATATTAGAGATAATATACCCGCATTTACGTGGAAGGAAAGTGGAAAACTATTTAGGTAAAAAAAAACTCGCTAGAACCCACCGGTATTATAGCCCCGTTATCAGCATATCAGTCCAACCAGAGAGTGACACCTTAGAACATTTGGCCACTGAAGTGAATAGTAATTGCCTGCATAAGAGTTCGAATATCAACAGGGTGTAATAGTTCCTCTCATCATCATATGATTTATCACTGGGGATGCATTACTCCTGTTGCACTTTCAATATCCCCCGCTTGAATAGAAGCCATTTTGTTAAACGTAATTATTATAGTAGTTTCATGTCAATACTTACTAGGAGCCTTCTATTCTAGGTGACCATTTTCTTGGAAATGTACTCACAGTTTTTATAAAATATAGACACAATAACATTATTAGGATCGATATAAAAAATAAGTAAAAGGTCTTTAGTTTTATGAAAAAAGGGAAAGATTTTTAATCTAAAATTATTATCCTAACGCTTTAGTAGGGGACGGGAAATGAAATAATTTAACTCTTACATACCTATTAATTTATTAGAGTTGTGTTCGTAGATACTTCCATTCGTCGAATACCATATGAATAATAAAAAATTGTGATTCAAGGAATCAATATATATTTCATGTTTAAGGTTTGATTTGTCTTGTCAATATAGTCTTGTTTATTCTGTGCTACGTCTAATTGGCAGTATTTTCGAGAAGATAAAGTGGGAAATCACACAGGACAAAACCCTAATTGGTACAATTGGTTGGGATTCAAAGACCAATCAGTCATTCGCCAATCAGACAAGACAATATTTTTTAACCCCGTGTCTAATACTACCTGTTCGGATTATACAAGTATGTACTAATTACTCTAGTAATCTGGTGATTAAGAAGGTTGAATTTAGAGGAAATGTACTTGCATTCACGTGAAGGGATAGTAGAAAACCATTTGGAATAAACGGCCCCTATATCGGGATCAAACCCCAATCTCCCTGTCATTGGTAGTCTAGTCTATTGGTAGTGTAACACCGAAGTGTGTTGTAGACAAAATTGATACCTTTTCATTCCAACCAGTGATTTTTTACTTTCTCATTTAAAAATAAAATATTGCAATCGTGAATGCTTTCGACCTCAAGATTATGATGAATCTTTTTATGTGCCACCCAGCCCAAAAAAGTAGATTTTACAATTGTGACTATTTCATGTTTGTCTGACTGTTTGTCTGTAGCTGGGCCTAGATCCAAAACAGTTTGATGGATATTGTTCAAACTTAATATTTAGATGTTCAATGGCTTCAAATCGATATCTAAGGACTGTTTGTTCAGAAAAATAACACTGTATACTTGTTTTTTGGTGGATAATTCGTTTAAGGATAGCTAGCCAATACCTTTTTTTACTAGAAATTTTTCGAGGATGGTTTTTAACGATTTTATTTCAAATGTGTTTTTAAGTGTTTGACATAACAAATAAAATGTATAGTTGTTTGAGTGGAAATACGTTTAAGGATAGCTAAAAGTGTCTAACGATTTGGTTATAAATAAGAATCTCGTAATTCTTTTACATTATATTAATTTTATAAATTCATTTTTATTTAAAAAATCATTAAACCCTAATAGTTTCTATCTGATAATTTATTTTTGAAAAATTTGATTTTTTTTTGAAAATTGCTTCACCATTTTTGTTTTAAATTTGTATCGGGGCACTATTTGCATGGTAAATAGTAATGCATGTTTATTTTTCTAAGATTAATTTAAGGATAATCTATCTTAAAAATTTTTAGAAAATTTTAGATCTATCAAAAATGGCCTTTTAGATATAATTCAAAATTAATATATAGGATACTTTTTTTCCATGATAAATAAGAATATATTTTTACTTTTACAAATATAAATAATTTTAGGGTAGGCTACAAATAACTGATTTTAGGAAATTTGAAATTTTTGAACAATGCTTTAAATTTTTTTTTAAATTTTAATATGAATATTGTTTATTGTGATTAACAAGAGGCTTCTTTTGCTCTTCCGAGGAAAACTTACTAAGAATATCTTACAGAAAACCCAGTTTTGAACATTTTATTTCATTACACTATAGTGACTATACGATAAAGTTTGGAAGCTTTTATCGTATCATCTATTTTATATATAGTCTTGGGTTTGGCTGTAAAATCTTCCCACAAATTACGCTGAGATAGACGGCTAATTATCAATATACTGACAATTATAATACATATAATTTTGGGATAGTTATCAGCCCATAAAATCATCAAGTGAATTATAAATAAGAATTTGACCCTTATCAGTGCAAACAAAGACTAAGACGTCTATTTCATCTGGTTTAGTTTGATGGACAGGGTTTGAGTCTTAGCGGGATTAAGTGAAATGTTTTTAAAATTCTAAATAGTTTGCCACTCTCCCTCTATATAATTTAGAGTAGATTTGCTATAAATTCGATCTTATTTATCTCTATTTTAGGACTGTTAATATTTAGATGGCCCCGGCTGGTAATAAGGCGCGAATCCCGTACAAAAATACATATTTTGATTGCAGAAAAAAACCCGGATTTGACCATTTTTTATGGTTAGTGATGCTTACACCATCTCGTAGAAATCCCAAGCACTAAGGGAGTTCAGGAAGGGAGATGGTTCCCCGTTGACTTACACACTTCATTTCTATGAGCGAGCGCGAAAGGGGCTACCAATTTTGCCAGGAAAAGTATTTTTACATATCTTCCAGGGTTCTTTTACATGCCACAATCGACATGGGACCGACGGCTTAACTAACTTCCCTTCCGAAGGAAGTGGTGCTATGGATATTTAACTCTCAAGAAAAAACCATCGACCACGACCGGGTTTGAACCCACAATTCCGGGTCCTGGGTTGAGCACTCTATCCCAAGACCACCGAGGTAATAAATAATAAATTGAGTTTGTCTGAGAAAAATATATCCTAATTTAGTTTTAAATTAATATAGTATCAAAATTCCAGTTTATTCAGACATTAGGGAATATTGATATTAGATTAGAGCTACTTGATTATTCCAACTGTTTGTACCAGTTTAAGATGAATAAGTTTAGCGAACCCAAATGAACATTCGTCTCTAAAAGTTATCAGAGGCCTATAAATATTTGAAAACCGTAAAACGGTAGAATTCTTTGCAAAAGAAAAAAAATCCTTCATCGTAGCACAAGGACGACTACAAAAAAAAATCCTCAATAATGTATAGATCAAGACCTTGAGATAATATACGTAAAGCAAACATTGTCATTTTACGGGGGTGGGGGGAAGGGTTTTTGAGCTCACAAGAATACAAGATGTTGATAGGAAGTTTTATTTGAACATTTTGTGAATATGCGTCCATATATATATAAAGGGTCGCCGCTTATGAGAAGAGAAGAGTCAGGAGTAGAATCCTCTCCTAGAGAAAACCAATAATTCGTTTCCTTGTTGCTCAAGACTCAAATATAACAAGCAGGTTACTAACGAAAAGAAAAAAGGGTTTAAGGAACGTAGAGGAGAAAATAAGAGGGGGTGAGGGGTACGGGGAGCTGTATAAGAAGGGAGGGGAAAAGAAAACAATTTATTCCCAATGGGAGATGTCAGAGCGGAGCTCAAACTCATAACTAAATTTTCTTTTACTTTTTGTTATCCCTTGTCAGCAAAGTCAAGAAGTATTTTTTTTATTTTTGTTGAGTTGGTAGAGCCCGGTGAGACTTAAGATTTAACGATGTGTAGCGTCAGATGGCAAAAATATTGTCCCAATAGATTGTATTCTTTTTTTTTTAGTCTGGTGTTTCAAAAAAAAGTGATGGATAAAAATATAATCAAAATACTAACCTAATTAATAGTTCAATAATAGATATAAATTTGCAAAATTTTTAATCAATCAAGATATTTAAACTTAGTGGTCGTGATTCAAGCTATTATCTTCCACAACATTTTATGAAAAGTAAAACTATTCAAATTAATCAAATTAATCGGTATTATTAACATGATACAAACAAAACAACATGTTTGAACTTCAAACACCCTATTTTTAAAAATACCTTGAATTCCATAAAGAAAAACAAAGAAGGGAAATCATTTGAAACTCATATTAGGTTTAGCTTTCACAAAAAAAAAACTTAATTCAAAATTCTCACTCTCTTGCAGTGGATCAAACTTCCGAGGTTAAAATCTTAGTTGGATTTACTAAGGTTGCTTTCTCCAAAATATCTTTCTCCTCGCTTTCCATTAAAATGCAGGTACACTTCCTCTAAGTACAGCCTTCCTAATCCCTAAAACCATTAGCGTAATTAGTATATAAGTGAATAATCCAGATGAATAGTAGGCCACGGAGAAAAAATCCACCCCACCCCACTCCAGACACTCTAAAAATACGTGTCAAGTCACCCCCAAAAAAATTGAATCTTTTTTTATTTCTGTTAGAAAGAAACGGATAAGAAATTCTTCTGATAAAAGAAACTCCTTCTCTTCCACCCCTCCCTTAAAAAAAGGAAGTTAGGCAGGCGTCCACCCTTAATTTGGTCTGTGAACTCCACGGACCTATCGCCGTGTGAGACTCCGACAGCCTATACAAGGATGCTCTCCCCCCCC
>CABFOW010000251.1:0-18423 GCA_902141385.1 Timema californicum
CGTATTTAGTATTAGCTAGGCCTAGATCATTTGTACTCTCTATCATCCATTTAAACTGTTTTTAAGTACCTACTTACTGTCATGTATTTCTAGCTCGTAATTGCTGTCAATTTTAATATTTTTTTAAAACTTAAAATCCATTGACCACGAAGTTATACTCGTTTAAATCTAACATAAGAAATTATGCTGTTTTTAAATTGGTGCACTAATCCTCGGCTCCATCGATACCAGATCAACCACGAAAACACGTCTATTATTTTTGGTCTGACAATCTTTGATATATCTACACTAATATTATAAAGAGGAAAGATTTGATTTTTTTTTGTTTTTTTTGTTTGTAATGGATAAACTCAAAAACTACTGGACCGATTAAAAAAAAAATATTTCGCCAATATAAAGCTACATTATCGGCGAGTAACATAGGCTATATTTTATTTTGAAAATTTAATTTATTCTTCATAAAAATGTCGATAGTCACTCATATTTTATAGTAGAGTCTCTGATGATTCTTCAATATGTGTGTTGAAAATAATAATGCGGGGGAGGGGGGGTCTAGTAGCTTATACAGGGAGCTTACTATATAAGAGAACAAAGCAAACATTCCCTCCCCTCCCACAACTTGTTTTACCAATCTCTCACCAAACAAGCGGGGATGGGGGAGTGCAGTCTGTGCGGATGCACTGTTTGCGCACCCCTTTTAAGGGCGGCCCTGTGTCCAGAATCTATGCTTTTTCCTCCACATGGATCACTCCACAAAGATTGTTGAAGTTGACGCACTATGTGAAATATGTGAAAGCTATTTTCTCACATGGGGTTAAACCAAACAACAATTATATTCGATAAAACACATAACGTTTGTCTTATTGCTTTATAATATAGGAGTCTACTTTTTTTTTTGTAATTTCCAGATACAAAGCTGGATTTTTTTTTTATATCTAAGACACCCACTTCGGTGACCGCATGATCTAAGGCGCTACTCTCGCAGTAGACTAGACTGCCGATGACGGGGAGATTGAATCTCGGTCGGATGTACTGAGGGTGGTTTTTACAAAATGGTATTCCACTTTCCCTCCACGCAAATGCCGATACACTTCCTCTAAATATAACTTGCCTAATCTCTAAAACCATTAGCGGTATTACTATATAAGCGTATAACCCGAACGGGTAGTAAGACATGGTGCTAAAAACAAATTAGACAGTACAGAGTTTATTTTTGACTAAGGTCCCCTCAATATTTACAATTTCCAATGCTGTCCTTAAGATAAAACGAGTGGGACACGCCTGGTATAAGAGTCATTCATAAACCATGCGACGCTTTAATTTTGACCCTGTTTGATGCCCCTGTGCCCCTTGTAGCACCAAGTATACCTTATCTACCCTCCTTTCCCCCCCTCATAAGAGTGTTACATGGCTCTCTGTTGACCTCTGTCTGGTTACACACCAACGATCCCAGAGTAGAGTCGAGTCGAGTCCAATCTGACTCTTAGAGTCGAGTCAAGTCCAATCTGACTCTAGAGTCGAGTCGAGTCCAATCTGACTCTAGAGTCGAGTCATCGAATCCACTAGTTTGATCGAAGAGCTCGTGCAAGATTGATGTAGTCCTAACGGTTTCTATAAATACAATTATATGGAGGCACCGGCGTAGACGCCTAAAAAGACGTCGCTTAATGCGGATTTACCCACATGAAACGATGCACCTTTGTTTCCAAAATAGCGGGAACTAACTGTATTTCTATCCCGATGTTTGAGATGGGACGGGTTGTAAATTGAAAGATTCTCATGAACGAGAACAATGGGGTATTCAGTGTCCAGGCTGTTAGCCTTGGAAAGCACGTGGAAATAATACACTTTACTCGGCTGGACTGACGAAATCTGTAATCTGCCGCAACATGGACTCTGACTCGTCTAGACTCGGCTAGACTCGGGGTGTCTCGACTCGCCGGTGTGTAAGGTATTGGTCCTCCATCGTACTATCAAATACAATATCTACTTAACTGTGGATCGCTAACAGATTTTTGATAAGTCGAGAGAAATTTTTGAAATGGGAAAATTTTGTAATAATTTGAAATGAAAAAATAAAAATAGAAAAGGGAAAAAAAATTCAAAACGGGGGATGAGGGTAATGAGGCGCATAGTATATTGAAACGGGTATCTTATTTCACGTCCGTGACTGTAGTGTCGACGTCAATGACGTAATCAACAGGAACCGGAAACAAACTCACCCATCGCATACGCTTATTTAAGTGAGATACATAATTTAAAACATTTATAAAATATGTATGTATAGGCCTTTTTTCGATTGTAAATTAAGATAGTACACCCAAATGAAATATATACAGCCCACATCGGTGATCGAATGGTCTTTCTAGTGTTAAACTGGATTGCCACTGATGGGTAGATCGGGGTTCGAGTACCAGTCAGGTGCAGAAAGGGTGACTTTTCTCTAGGTATACGTGACTTCTCACTCTCCACGAGAACTCTGGTACATTTAATCCAAAACTATACCTTTCTCATCCCAATCACACCAGCGTAATTAATGTAAGGCTACGCATACCAAGAGACACTGAAAAATGTTTAATGTAAAGTACATAAGATTCTAGAAAAGTGACGTGAATGATCTAACTTGTCTTCCGAATAAATCAGAACCGTGTGTTGCTTTCAAGTACAGTCTATTCCAAATAAATCTGGAGCTCTTCGCCCTCTACAGTTGCCCATGACATCCTGCTAAATTTGAACCAAATAGGCCTATTGATTTGTATGTATATTGCTGCTTTCTAAATTTTTCTTTAAAAACCAAAGGAAAGCAAATTTGATTGAATTTTTTTTTGTGCACATCATTTAACACCCTCAGCACACCCGACCGAGATTCGAACCTCGATATCCCCAACATCGGCACTGTAGTCTACTAAGATAGTAGCGCGTTAGATCATGCGGCCACAGAAGCAGGTTTCAATATATTAATAAATCAAGTCACGTGATCTGCAGCTGTCAATTATAAATACTTATAAAATAACACAAATAATATTGTAAAGTTATCAATGTTGGCGGCAAAAAAAAAGTTGAACTGTCTAAACTGTTCTTCCAACCAAAATCATATTATACCTATTCGGACTATCCGTTTATTTATACTAATTTAGGGATGAAAAAGGTAGAATATATTGGGAATATACCCATATTTTCGTAGAGGGAAGAAGTGGGAACATATCCAGGAGGGGAAAAAACCTGCTAAGTACACCTGAACGGGATTCAAACCCCGATCTCCCCGTAATCGCCAGACCAGTTTATCGCGATAGTGATTTCTTGGAGAATACTGAAGCGGTTGACTGGAAAATTTAAGTTCATTTTCAAATACAAAAATTGATTAATATTACTTTAAAAAAATACTTATCAGTGGTAACGCATCCAATGGCGTCAGTCTCATCTTGTATGGTTTGTCGGTGAAGGGGGATAACCCGGGGTTTAAATCCTGGACGGGCCGAAAGTATCATTTTTTCTTTCCAAAATGATTTACTACTCTAAGGATTACCTGTTAGCAAGTGTTGATACATTTATTCCAATTTTTTTTTCTTTCTCATCCCCACCTTATTAATGTAAACGTGCCGCCGATAGCCTGTAGAGGTAATAAAATCCTAAGCAAGGGATAAGTGAGGAAATGTTTTTACAATATCTCTCTAGTTCCGTTTCCTTCTGATTAGGAACGCAGGAAAAATACTATACCTATTCGGACTAACCGTTTATTTATACTAATTTAGGGATGAAAAAGGTAGAATATATTGGGAATGTACCCATATTTTCGTAGAGGGAAGAAGAGGGAACACATCCAGGAGGGAAAAAAACCTGCTAAGTACACCTGAACGGGATTCAAACCCCAATCTCCCCGTCATCGCCAGACCAGTTTATCAAGATAGTGACTTCTTGGAGACTAATGAAGCGGTTGACTGGAAAATTTAGTTCATTTTCAAGTACAAAAATTGATTAATATTACTTTAAAAAAATACTTATCAGTGGTAACGCATTCAATGGCATCAGTCTTATCTTGTATGGTTTGTCGGTGGAGGGGGATAATTCGGGGTTTAAATCCTGGACGGGCCGAAAGTACCCTTTTTTCTTTCCAAAATGATTTACTACTCTAAGAATTACCTGTTAGCAAGCGTGGATACATTTATTCCAATTTTTTTTCTTTCTCATCCCCACCTTATTAATGTAAACGTGCCGATAGCCCGTAGAGGTAATACAATCCTAAGCAAGGGATAAGTGAGGAAATGTTTTTACAATATCTCTCTAGTTCCGTTTCCTTCTGATTAGGAACGCAGGAAAATGGCATTGCAATGCTGCGCCTCTCGCGAGCTGTATTAACTTTACTAAGAAGACTCGATACTCCCAGGATGAGTCGTTATCATGAGGGAGTGTATAGGACACGAGCTAAGGGCAGTATTTTTGAAGTTTTAATGGCAAAACGTATTTTGTCAAAATAAATAAAATAATTCTCCCGTAGAAACATGGGAGTTTAATTTTATTCACATGGTGATATCAATAGTTGTTGAATATCTGCCATGAGCATAGCTTCATTGGATGAGAAAATTTTTAAATGAAGAAAAAAAGTTGTCATTAAATTCCATGACACCCTTGACATATATTCAACAACTAATGAGGTCGCCTTGTGAATAAAATTAAACTCCATGCTTCTACCGGAGAATTATTTAATTTATTTTGACAAAAAAAAATCTTGTTATAAAAACTGCATAAATATTTTTTTCTTGCGTTCCCCTACACTCCGACCTTAAGGCTCATATTTTATTATAAAACATGTTTTGGGGACAAGATACATAAAAGATTTCTTCAGCAGATACGACTTAGTTTGATTTTATACAAGTTTTAATTTCAGCAGTTCTTAAACCTTCTTCAATGGCCGTATGGTCTAAGGCACCACTCTCGCAGTAGATTAGACTGCCGATGACGGGGAGATCGAGGTTAGAATCTAGGTCGAGTGTAATGAGGTTTTTCAAAATGGTTTTCCGCGCAAATGTGGGCACATTTCCTCTAAATATAACCTTCCATATCCATCAAACCATTAGCTTAATTAGTATCAAGGCGCATAGCCTAAACGTGTAGTAAAATAAGTGGCGTAGTCGTAAATTTAGCAGGGCCGGAACGCAAACGTACGTAAACTTAGCCACCCCCAAGTTGAAGGGGGGAGAGACTTTGGGGGGCACGGTGCCCCAACTGCCGTAGACGAAAAGATTCCACAAACATAAATGCCTCTAGAAGCTATTTGGGGCATTTTTTTATGGTTACTAAGGCAGAAACTTACTTAGCGCACTTCCCTTAAAATTCCAAGAATTTACATAGAGCGCAGTAGATTTCTGCAGAAGACTCATAGTAAGAAAAAAAGTTTTAACATAATATTGATATAAAATCAAACATTTAGCTTAGAATCGTGTAGTATAAAACTTTAACAACAAAATAATAATCTTGAATATTTTCCCATGAAAAGCAGTGCTAAAAACAAATATTGAATACATAGGCTTAAATCAGAGGTTGGCAACCTTTTGGGACACAAAACGACTTATTAACTCATCAAAATTCCCGCGATCAGTGTTTCTTCAAACTACTTTTGCTTTTTTTTTATCAATGCATCTTATTTTTATTCCTTAGATTCAATACTTTCTCAAATACTTATGTTCCCATTCTTTCTTCTTTTTTTTAAATTGATTAAAATGAACCTTTTCATATTAAATTATTTAAATGTCCTTAAACATTATCAATATGATTTAATATTAAACTATACATTTCTTATAACACAACCTATTATAACCGATCAAGGTCCCACTTAAATATTATTTTAAATTACTTGACAGCCTGTGTATGAGAATTTAAAAGACTTAAGAGATCGATTTTCAATGACACTGTGAGTTTTTTCTATCACGATCGACTGAAAATTGCCACGAAATTGAGCGAAAATTGCCGCGAGATCGACTGAAAATTACCGCGAGATTGACTCAAAATTGCCACAATATCGACCCCTGCCTTAGTGATCTTTGAATAGAAACGTTTAAAACTACTTGATAAAAAGTCTTGTTCAAAATTCCGGGATGTAGTGTATATGACAAATGTTCAAGAATAATTTGCTGAGATGACATGTGGAGGAAATTAAACCAAACGTATACTACCGAGGGAGTGTTTTATTTATTTTGGCCAAAAAAAGTTTGTTTAAAAAAACATTCTAAGTATACCAACAGCCTAACCTGACCCTACAGCAATTATAGTGGAATCGCCATTAAAAGAAACCTCGTAGAGAATTTTAAACTAGATTTAAACTTGCCAACTTTTATCAAAGGTCAATCACTATATAAAAGCCAATACATTTAGCATCAACGTCCGGTTTATTCGTGTATGTATAATTAACGCTAATTTGTTAGGGATGAGGAAGGTCATATTTAGAGGAAGTTTACTCACATTTACGTGAAGGGAGAGTGGAAAACCATTCGGGAAAAACCACCCTCAGAACATCCAACCAGCATTCAAGCCTCAATATCCCCGTCATCGGCAGTCTAGTGCATTGCGAGAGGTGGCGCCTTAGACTATTGGCTATCCAAGTGGGCCAGTCACTCTATTTAGGTTATAGATTACAAGATTGGCACCGTCTCTAAAAATATATTGATTGGTGCAGAACACATGGTTTGATTTACTAATATAACATGTCTACATAAAAGTATATATTAACTTGTTAGAGAGGTTTATTTTTATGTCGATCTGACTATAAAATGCGACGGCGAGGTATCCAACTACAGCATATCCTGATTGGTAGGAAGAACCATACATGGTAGTTACTTAAGCTACCAAAACCACTTTAATATATTCATACATCAAGTCATGTTATCTGCAGCTGTCACTTATGATATATATTATCAATACTTATAAAATAACACTAATAATATGTTACAAATGTTGGCTGTAAAGAAAGATGATTGAATTTTCTAAACCGTTATTCATAACAAAATCAGGTTATAGTTTTCTTTTTCTCTTCTTTTTACACAATCGCTTCTACTACCTACTTTAAAACGGTCTATAATTCATAAAAATAGAGTATACTTAAAACTTAGTGTGTAGATCAAATATATATATATATACAGAAATACACGCAGTCCCCTTTAAAAAATTATTATTATTGTTATTATTAGCACCGCGTCTTACTACCCCCTTAAAAAAACTGCCTTGAGTCTCATTGCTCGGTCAGGTTGTTCTTAACATACTATATCTAGGAACGCAGGATAAAGAAGGTGAATTTGAAATAAGTGCACCCACATTTATCTGAAAATATGTTGGTAAACACACACACGCACACCCTTCAATGTGACTGGCTAAGATCCTATATGAACCCCTTTCGTTACTCGTGTACAACTCTCGGCACCATGACATAACCAATGGGGCACCCCTTCCGGCTTTTCATGAAAAAGGGAAGAAAAAGTTCCTGACACACATTAAGGAGGCCTTGATCAGCGAAGTATCAATCGCTATCAGACTAAACGGCTTAAAATACAATAGCCTGTGTCGTTTTCTGTAACGTATTCTCTAATTTTGTAAAATATTATCTCCCTTTTACCCTTCACTTACAACCACCCTTTGTCATATCATTAATAAAGAAGGAAAAGAAAACTGCGAGACTTATTATCATCTCAAGGTAAAGAGGAAAGTTCGCTGCTTGTTCTCAAATAAGCCTATATTAAAATATTCTGTTGTGAGTCTAACAAAAAATAACAGAATTTGTTAGAAGAAGACTAAAATCAGAGCCTTGTTCCATCAAGCCTAGTCTCACAGCTCCGCATATATGTTTAAAAAGTTGTCGAAAACGAGTTTATTAATTTTCACACATATATTTCTATTAATATAACTAAAACTAAGCAAAAAAGAGCCCTGTTGAAATCTTTAGACTTTATTTTGGCGTAAGCCATAATTTGAAATAACGCATCGTAGAAATAAATATTGCGCTAGAGCTAAACTTCTACGAGACAATTTCTCGCTTACCGAGGCGGCTCCCTTAAAGTCTTTATTTATGTGTTCATCCGTCAGACACCCTTTGTAAAAAAAAACCTATGTGAATGTAATAATAATAATAATATTTAGCACCGCGTCTTACTACCCGTTCGGGTTATACGCTTTAAGTACTAATTACTCAAATGGATTAGGAATTGGGAAGGTTGAATTAGAGGAAATGAACCCGCATTTGCGTGGAGGGGGAGTAGAAAGCCATTTAGGAAAAACCACCCCCAGTTCACCCGACCGAGATTCGAACCTCGATGTCCCCGTCCTCAGCAGTCGAGCTAAACACGACAAGCGCGTTAGCCAACTACGCCACCGAGGCGGGTGCTCAAGTTGAATTGTTTAAGTCTTCGACGCTGTGAACTCTAGGTGGTACTTCGCGCACCCCCTAAAATCCTTCGCATGCCCTTAGGGGTATGCTTACCAGTGTTTGCTGTAGAGCAGTAGTTCTCAAAGTGTGGTGGGCGTACCCCCGGGTTCACGCAAGCAGCTCTCAAAGAGAAAATGACCATAGAACCAAACGTGGCGGAGAATTTCCGAGGTGATTGAAATACATTTTCTCCTTTGATTACCTTATATTTGTCATTTGTGGAAATTTTATCTTAGGGTTACATTAGACTTTTAATCACGATCAAGCAGTTTAATCTAAGAATAAGTTTGAGAATCACTGTTTTAGAGCATATAAACGCACATGTAGTTTCTTTAAGACAGAACACAATCTTGAGAAGCATAAGTATTCGCAAGGATGCAGGTTTGTGTCTGTCTTCTCTGGGAAAAATGTTGATTTTGTTCCATGTCGAGAACAATGCTGGAGAAAACGTGACCTTGAAGTCTGAGAATCACCTGCGGTTTCAAAAACTGGTTATGAATTGTATTTGGGTTAGTAGTATTAAGATTTCCATTTTTAAATGTGATTCTGGAGAAGACTTGAGAAGATCAGGTAGACAGACAGGGTGACAAATGAACAAGTCCTAAGAAGACCGAGTGAGAATAGAACCATTTTCGGTGTGATTATTCGGTGATTGCGTTAACTGATACCTCGTGATCTTAATTGATCACTCAGCTGACCATTTCTGCACGTCCATCACAGACTCTGCCTTAAAATTTGAGTGAAGAATGACCCTTGGCACAGAACGAATCCTGGATAGCTCAGTGATTAGAAAATTGGTATACTAGCCCACAGGTTCCGGGTTCGATTCCCGTGTCCAGGTGTCATTTTTCAATTCAAAGAATGTGATATTTAGATGAAGCTATAGCCCTAATTAACAAATAATAATTTGCTTATTTAATCCATCATTGCTTCATTGGGTTATTCATAAAATAAATGCTAGATTCAAGGTTTTGAAAATTGAGTAAATCAAATTTCGAATTTTATTTTTAACGTTAACATTCATGATAAGATGTTAGTACTTTTTTCCGAAACATTCACACACCCTTTTACAATATTTAACATTTTTATAAACTTTTTTTTATCTCCACGTCTTACTACCTGAATATATAATTATTACTATAGTGGGGTAAGAATGAGGAAGGAAGCATTCTAGAGGTAATTTGCGTGGGAGAAAAGTGGGAAACCCTTTAGGATAAACCACCCTCAGTAGAACCAACCGAGATTCAAACCCCAATCTCCCGTTCATCAGTACGCCAGTCTAACACGAGAAAGACCCCTTAAGATCATTCGGCCATTGAAGAAGGTTATTTTTTATAACTGTTTCTCATATTTAGCGCAATTGATGATTATGTTAATCAAATGTGAGGATAGAAAACGTCAAGAAATCCTTCATTACCTAGGAAATGGTGTTTTTTTTAAAATAGGGCTCGGGTCAAAATTGAGGTGGAAGGTATCATCAATATACCTTTATAACAACTTTTAAAAAATATATGTTTGATAGATTTTTTAAAAATGAATGAAACAGTAGAATTAACTCATTTTTAACCAAGTTTAACGCTAAATGTCACAGTTCTAAGATCAAAGTAAGTGATTAGAAACAGTCCGACACCTTAGCTCAGTCTGTAGCGTGTCTGCCTACTAAGCTGGGGTCTCAGATTCGACTTCCTGCGTGGCCGAAAATTTATTATTGATGAAAATATGGGTTTACCCTTTTCATATTGATAAATTAACGACCGGGGACTGGATGTTGTGCCTGTCCTAGTCTTAAGTTGTATTATGAGGCAGCGGTTCTCAAACTGGGGTACGCTGGTATCTTTCAGGGGGTAGCCTACGCGAGCAGCTCTCAAGGGAAAGTTGGCAAAATAACAAGGGACATATGGAAAAGCCTAATTGTTGGCAGTTATCGTTAATTGGTTATTAACACTCCATTTTTCCCTGTATTTTCTCGGCTGTAGAACTATTTCTGAGAATTTTCATCCCTCTACCTGACATCTCCTACATTAGCAGTGTATTATGTCTTTCTCAACAATATATCTCTCTTAGAGTGGTTTTTCATTCATGCTATACCTAAAAAATAAGTACTGCAATAGGCGACATTTGCAGTCGGACCTGTGCTTGAAAATTTCAACTGGACAACCAGACATAAAAAAAAAGTTGTGCCAAGCCATACAGCCCTTTCACTGAAAAACTTTTGAGATTTATAATACATCAGCTTTAGAATTACAATCAAAAATTTTGATATGAAAATGTTGTGCTTAGGTTTATTTATTTTTTGAACGAATTTGTGAATAAAATGTATAAAACTTTTCTACATACTTTTTACAGTAAAATAATGGTGTTTTAACTGTTCATAACGATTCTTAATAATAGATAATGTTAAGGTTATAACAGTAGGATTCTCACATTTGAAATATGATATACGGATATTTTCCCCCCAATAGATTAGATATATCAAATAATTTACCATGAGGCTATTATTTTTAAAGCCCGTCATTTGTAAATTTTTTTATCTTAGGGGTACATTAAACTTTTAGTCATGGCCAAGGAGTACAATCTATAAAATGTTTGAAAACCGCTGTTATAAGGCATATGAAGCTAAGAAAGGCCTTTATAAAAAAAATTGACCTAGGTCATAGGCTGGAAACAGTAATGGATATAAAAAGAGAGAGTTAGAAACAGAGATAAAAAAAATATACGGCGTCAGCCTGCAATCAAGCTATACCAACCGACCGCCGTCTGTTGGCGAAGATAGTGCCAGCTTGTGCTAATAAAGGATGTTATGTGGTCAGAACGACGAAACCTCCGACCGTTGAGCTCAGTTTTCTAGACCAGGACCGCTAATTTTTTCATTCGAGTAGCTTCTCATTTGACCTCACGAGGCCGAGTTGACCCCGTCACAAACCCACTGCTTAACAGATAATATGGAAGCGACCGGGAACCTTATTTTATTTATTTAGCAGCGCGTCTTACTATACCGTTCGGGTTATACGCTTAAGTACTAAGCACGCTAATGGATTATAAATCGGGAAGGTTGAATTTATAGGAAGTGGACCCGCATTTGCGTGGAGGGAGAGTGGAAAACCATTTAGGAAAAAACCACACCCAGTTCAACCGATAGAGATTAGAACCTCGATCTCTCCGTCCTCAGCAGTCTAGCTCAGCAAGAAACTAGCGCGTTAGCCAACTACGCTATCGAGGCGGATCGCCGGGGATCGAGCCCGGGAACTATGGATAAATATATATCAAGCTTTCCTTTAACAGAAAAATAATATAAAATAATGTCACAACATAAAATATAGTTACTATTATTTGTGGTTTGGTAGCTTGAAAACTGCCGTTCCCGTAAGAAATACAACAGTGTGCGGATATTTCCCTTCAAGTAGTTGGTGCCCTTAAGTCAAAATTGCAGAAACGAAATTATTATGACTAAACTAAGTTAGCAATTTTTTTTATTATTATTTTAACATCAAAGATTTGATATTTTTGTCAAATCACATGCAAGGCTTCATTGTCAAGGAAATTATTATATTGTTCTGGACGAGTATTCTACAAGAGTAGTTAATAATAAAATATTTTCACTAGTCACGTGTTCGTGCCATGTTAGTGTGTTATGCGTGTAGTAGGCCAAAAGACTGTAAGACATCGTATCTTATAAACTGAAATAAGTGTCTAAGTCCATCCAAAGAGGATAAAATTAACTACCTTTAATAGTCAATTTTGCTACCCTTTGTATGTGTAGTCAAGATATATTATTAATTATTGTCAATTCAAATCATTTAGAGTCACTCAAGTAAAATTAATTTTTGAAACTCTAGTTCATCATTTATTAATATTTTTTTTACAAAACAAAAACACAATGGGTTAATTTTTAAAAATGGCTTACGTTACTCTTTATTGTTGTTGAATATCCCTCGGACACAACCGTTTGAGTTTCATGGAGGTAAGTAGAATTTAATTTTTGGGGTGAGAGGGTTCCAAAATGTTAAGTTTATGGCATGATGTTAAGACTTACTGTTAAACCTTAAGAAATAAGAATATTGTTATTTTATAAGGTAGTGGTGGAATTTTATTCGTATAAGAGGGTAGTAGGAGGCAAGTAACATAAAGTTGTTTTTTTTAGAGAATTTATATCCTCCTCACTTTCAGTTAATGTTAGAAAATTATACTCTTTTAACAACTATTTAAAATAATGCTCGCCTCAAAAATGTTTTAAATTTGGATACTCTTAGAAGCTATTTGGAGTAGTTTCCTTAAGGAATGTTTGAAAATATTTATACTTATAAAAACCATTTTAAGTGTTGCTCACCAGATTTTTGTAATACATTAATTAGAATATAGGTGACCTGGTGGTCTAGGGGTAAGGTGTCAGACTTCTATGCTGGCGTCCGGGGCTCGATCCTCGGTCCCGGCAAAGATTTATCTGATTACCAAACCCTTCCTTCACCTCTGACAAGACGTGAATTAACCACAACTTGTGAATGTGGGTAATGCCAGGCCTCCACCGTGGTTCGGATTCCACGTTAAACTGTAGGTCCTTCATTTCATCTCACAGTCACCCTGCCATTACACATTAGCGTAAGTGCGTATAACCCGAACGGGTAGTAAGACGCGGTGCTAATAATAATAATAATATTATACANTAATAATAATAATAATAATTAGAATATATCTGAATTTGTCCTCGCCCAGATTTAAAAAAATAATTGTAACGCCCTTGAAGTGTTCTTTGTCTGACTTTATTTCTTTTTTTCTTTCAAAAATTATAAAACTCTAAAAGCTAGACCTATATGAAGCAGTCATATAATTTGTTTGAATTCGATGCCCTTAGAAGCTATTTGGAATGGTCCGCACCTGATTATTTTTTTAATTAGATGCTTTTAGAAGCTTATTGGAGTGGTCTTCACAAGGAATTTTTTTTATATAAATATTATATGCTTATAAAAGCTATTTGAACTGATTCCCTACAGGTATTTCTTTTAGAAAATGAATGCCTCTAGAAGCCATTTAGAGTAGGCCTAATATTCACCTGGAAATCTTGTGAAAATTAAATGCCTATAAAAGCTACTGATTTTTGAAAAGTGAACGCCTCTATAAGTTATTTAAAGTTTGATATAAGGTCATCTTAAATCTTCATATTAAAAACTTAGGAACATTTCTGGGTGGTAGGTAGTGGGGGCAAAGGGGGGTTGAACCCTATGACCCTTTCATCCCTTCGCCCATAAAAAGTGTATATGTATTTTAATATAATAAAAAGAAACTTGTTTAGACGCAGGATTTCAATTAGGTTTTACACTATACCACGCACGGAAAACATGAAATCCTAGTTTTGATTCCAATTTTGTTTACAGCAAAGTCATTGTTGTGAATGAATACATATAACTTGCCGGCGGTAGAAATCGTGATCGTTTAATTTATGGATAGGAGGATATGTTAAGGCTGTAAGACAATATTTAGTAGTTTCTTGAAAGGTGTATCGAGGTGTGTACAAACTATAACTTCATACAAGGAAAAATATTGTATTGATTTAAATATTATGGCGTCAAAGAAGCGCGATTATTGAACACGGACAACGAATGTCTATTTCTGAGCTTTCATTTGAATTAAATAGTTATTGTGTGTATAAATAAATTGCAAGCTAAGCTAATAAAATAAGACGTGTTTAATAGTTGATACAATATAAAAGTCACATAATAGAACGTATTGATAAAACCACCGCGCTTTTTTTTCTTTTGATTAATTTTCCTTAATAAATGAGATTCTAATTGATTTTACCGGAAGTAGTAGGGGGAGATGTGTAACAATACTTTCTGATATTCTATAATTAAATGTAGGCCTTCGATTCAACAATTTATTCAACACTACGGTACTTTTGGCAAGTAAAATTTAAAAAATTACACATTGTTTCAACTGGCACATAGCTTTATTAAGATGTAATAGATTTATATTTTCTTAGAAATTGTGGAAGAATTGAATTTATTTATTGGAGAAATAATTTTTATAAATATTATAATTACGAATACGTACTTTTTTAAGAACTTCTTGAACATCATCCTCACTCCAATCTTGAATTTCTTGACACGCTGAAAAGTGACTTTTTCTTGACATGGCGTTTTGAAAAAAATAAAACAGGTGACTCACCTGTATTATTTACTAACTTCACTTGTTTGAATCGTTCCTACCAAGCGGTTAAAATATATATTTAATACAAAATCCAAACGCTCTGTATATTTATTTTAAGAGTACAACAAATTAGATATCACAGTTTATCGACAGCGTGTGCTTTCTTATCTGTCAGCAGAACAAACAAAAAAAAGGGCGAAACAAAAACTGGAAACAGCTGTGTGACACACTCGACACACGCCCGGTAACCTAGCAACAAAAAATATAAAACAAACTGTCCAAAAGTCCTATTATTACATGACACACGGCACTCCTATGGACGACATTTCCATCATGACACATACACACGCTTCCGCCAGATACTTGAGCAGGGGGTGAGGTAATGTTTCACAGACTGTGCTTTAATCATCAACAAAATACGTTAATTGTATTGAATCGATACATTCCTGTCACGAATTGGAAGTAAGAGTTGATGCTCGATAGATCGTATGGTTTGTAGTTGTTACCAAATGCTACTAGGTAGCTCTACTGGTCATTTCGACAGTGCAGATGTGACAGAATCTTGAACTACCTCGTTATTTTTACGGTAGCTCGGGTCCAGTCGAAATTTTGAACAGCCAAAGTTTAATAATGACGCAATTCGCTTTATGTATTTTTTGTAGCTGACTAACATACTATTTTTGATATATTAATTATATATCTCATAATTTAAATACTTGGTTTCATATTAAAATTCATGGAACAACATAATTCATATATTTTTTTATTTTAACGATTAGATATATCAAAAAACTCTTTTTTTTATGATACTTCCAATAAAACATATTTGGAACGAGATTGAATGTTCTTTATTTATATATAACGCTATTCTGGGCTATATTCACAGATTTAACACATAGAGCCTTTCACTCTTCCAAATGGAAAAATAAACTATGAAAAAATTGGTTTAATATAGATTCAGAAATCTACATTTAAATAAAATTAAAGAAAATTGTTTTTACCTATGAATATGAGAGTTTAAATAATTTGGTTTAGATTAATTTGGCAAAATATTATATATCTACGTCCTCACGCTCTTGACGCTATTAATGTTTAGTGAACATGTTGATAGTTGATAAAGTGAGTGACATATGACATTTGGTGACCACGTGGCTGGCTAGACCTATGGATATGATGAAAGTATAGCAAGGTTCTAGTATATCGTGACTCCCAAAGGTAGTCAGTCAGTCTATTTCGCCCCTCCTGCTCCATTATCACCCACCTTTTCATTGTGATGTGGACAAATTGGTGCTCATAACACTGATTCAGTCATACCTAACCAACCGAAAAAAAAATGCGTAAGTTATCTGGTCTAGAATATACATTATAAAGGTGGGGTGAGAGGGAACGTGAGAAAAGACGGTGTTTTTTGCCAAAATAAATAAAATATTGCTCCAGTAGAAAAATAAAGTTTAATTTTCTTCACACGGTGATATCAACAATTGTTGAAAATCTGTCAAGGGTGTCCTGGAATTCAATGACAACTTTTTATCTCCATTTAAAAAGTTTCTCATCTAATTGCACTATGCTTATGACAGGTATTCAACAATTATTGTTGATATCACCGTGTGAAGAAAATTAAACTTTATGTTCATACTGGAGCAATATTTTATTTATTTTAGCCATATTTTACACTGCAAAAATACTGGGTTTTTTCTCGCATTCCCTTCCATCCCCAATTTAAAAATTCTACTCCCTATTCGTTAGTGCCAGGTAGGAGTTCCCAAACCTTTTAGATCAAAGGGCCCTTTTTATCAGTATAAATACATGCTGGAGAATTCATAAACATTCACTAAAGACAGTTACATTTTACAAGCATAAAAAACCCCGTAAACATCGCATGTTCTAGAAAATGTACTTTATTCAAATTTGAAAAAAAATGGCGGTTCTTTTTAGTGATGCTATTAAAAAAGGGAAAAACAAATAAAGAATATTATAAAACTATCTCGCGAAGCCTGAGATATCTATGGAGGGGCACAGTTTGAAATATGGTGCTCTAAGCGAAGAAGGTGAGGGGAGTTAATATTTAGGAAATGCACCAGCATTGGACTGCAGAGAAGTGCAAAACTATAATCGAGATTTTTGTTTTTATAAAAAAGTATAATACGATACCCCAGTTCAGTCATGACCTGAAAGTACAGGGGGATGTGGAAAGTAGGCTAATTGATAGCCTGGGGGGGTGGAACAGGTCACCGCTACCACTACTTCTATATATATATATTTATGTAACCACTTTTATATAAAGCAAATATATAGTGAATAAATGCACATTTTTATATTAAACTATTTAATTATCTTATAACATAACCGATTAATTATGATCGAGCCAGGTTATCCGAATCAAACTCAAATATTATTTGAAAATATTCGATATGTTTGCGAGTTTTTAAGACTCAATTATCGAATTTTAATGACAATTAAGTTTTTTTTACGTGATCGATTGAAAACTGCTGCCGACCCCTACTTTACTTTAAATGAAAACAAAAAAGTGGTGGTGAACCTAGCGAACGTCACTTAGATGTCACATTCCCCTCCCGACCTGTCAGAAGAGAGTCGGGGCTTGCAGGTGAGCGTATGTCACATGCGACACGATAAACGTGACCCCAGAGAGAACTGGAATGCTGGAAGGGGGGCTCTCTCAGCAACGGGCAGTGACGTCACGGTCCTGCGTGACGCGAAAGCTCCCCGCGACAAGTCACCGCCTTCGGTTGATCCTTAATTTGAAGAATGTAGTAGGTACCGGTAAATGTTTAAATTTTAATGTGTGTCGACTTTTTGATTCGGCTTGGGCAAAATAATTTTATCTTTGTGGCATTGTTGAATTAAACTTATATTATATTTTATGATATATGTAATTAGTTTTTTTACATCCATTTCTGTTTCCAGCCTAGGTCAGTTTTTTTATCCAAGCCATATATTTTCCACTACCAGCTTTTTAGGCCTGACATAGTTTCATATACATTATAATCTAACTTAGGACTAGAACAGGTACAACATCAAGTCCCCAGCCGTTAATTTAACAATGTGAAAGGGTAAACCCACATTGCATCAATTATATATTTTTCGGCCATACCGGGAATCGAACCCGGGATCCTTAACTAAGTATACAGTCACGCTACCGACTGAGCTAAGGTGTTGGATAACTAAAAAATAAAATAAAAAATAAGCTATTGAAAATATTTTATTTTAACTGCTATAGTTCCCTAAAAGTCACCCTCATAATCCTTTGTCCCTTGAGCTATATATGGTTATAAGCACACAACCATTTATTTACTATTAATCATTCAACCTAAGCCTAGACTTGATGTAAACAAAGCCACGCGGAAGTCTATGCTCTGATTTGCTACTGAACGGACTTTCACTGGTATCTTTTCACTAAATAGTCCCTTCTATATTTTGTATAAAACTTGATTTAAAATACATTAGAACATTATAACTAAAAACATTTAATTTGATTTAGACATTATACTTTAAGCTTTGCAACCGCTATTTGGATACCAACAAACTCCTGACTCAATGATACAGTCCTTATCGCATGTTAACGTGAACTCGGCAACGGTCCGCCGACAGTTCATCTCAGCAGTGTTAAGTGACGGTTGTGAGTGCTGAGTGCTTCCTCTCTATTTATGGCGTTTGCTGAGTCTGGCCCGATGGTATTGACTATACACGGTCACGTATGTTTAAAATATTGCACTGGTATTCCACCAATCATGTAAGTCCTTCACGTAGCGATATGAAAATGTTTACTTCAGGTATCAGGTTAGGATGAATCAATAATAGGTGGTAAAATAGTTTCCTCATTGGCTCGTCTTAATTTTAAGTAAAAAAAAAAG
>CABFOW010000251.1:18446-45146 GCA_902141385.1 Timema californicum
AAAAAAAAAAAAACTCACAAGTATTCATATGTAAAAGGAAAGGAAAAGGGGGGGGGGGGATTTACCGCCATATGCACGGTGAGAAGTTGGAAAATGTAGGGTTCATTTTTTAAGGGTACGACCAGACTAGGCGAACGAACGACTAAAAAATAAAATAGAACACAGTGGTTGTAATGAGAGGTGGCTAGACTGGAGCGTGCGACCCGAGCGGCGTGCTTGAAAGAAAAAACTGCGCGCCGGAACAGTCTAGTTTACAGGCGCTGGTCAAATATTATTGTATTTTAGTCCATTGAGTGCTAGGAAAACTTCTCAATTTGACACGATATTTTACTTTTTTTTATTACTATTGATAGGTTTAACACACTTGTTACTAACAGCCTAATTTAATTGGTAAGGCCATAAATAATAATACTGTACATAATAAGTAAACTCGATATGTTAAAATACTTCAATATTATAATCAAAGTAGGCCTTTACAAATAAGAATAACCATTAGCGTGGAAAGAGGATGGAAAAACCACAACAATAAATCACCCTCAGTTCATTGAGCCAAACTTCGAATCTTTGCCTCCCCGTCAACAGCTATAGAGCGCTATCTGCTTATCACGCGCTCGCTCACCAGTCTGGCCTAACCCAAAGATTTTGAAATTCCTTTGCTTTTCCAGGCCAAAAAATACGTATTTTACCAGTATTTTATTTAGATAGTTAAAATTCCATTGATTCAACGAACCACTACAGTTAGATAAGCGCACGCGTGAGAGCTGGGTTCAAATACCACTAATTTGTAAAGAGTGGTTTCCCCTAATTTTTGCCATCCGCATAAACAAAGAGGAAGACACGAGAAGAAAGCATGGAAGGAGCGCTCTTATTGAGATTCGAGCCCGGACCTCTCCAGCGAACGGCGACCAAGCGCAACGCCATCGCTACAGGCCTGGGTCTTTATCGATCTGTGTGACGTGTGACGAGACGAAGCAATTGCTGGGAAGAATGTAAGCGAGGAAGTGTGTGTGAAGAATGCAGGTGGCCACGGTTCCGCGGGCGCATGGAGTGCGAGTGTATTGTACCTCCCCCTCCAAAACCTTGATGTGACGGAAACATTCACACATTCCAGATCCAGCAGTCCCTAGGCAGTAGGCACAGTTCATTCTCTTCATTGTAGAGGGTTGGACAGCTAAGCTACTATCACACGACACTTGCTTGTACTTAACATCAAGTGTTCTAGCTAGCGCCTAGATATTTGTATACTAGCTAGTACAATAGAAACAGGACCAGAGTATTCACACGCTGCTAGTTTGGTACTAGGTTCTAGTGTAGATATTTATAGAACGCCAGAGATTAATTTTGGGTGCAGCAGCTGCATTAATTATTAATAATGATAATGAAAATTATGAGAGGGAGCGTAAGAGAGAATTTGGACACGGGACTGGCTGGAAAGACGAAATAATGTTCGCGTGATGCTAGAAATGATACATTGGGAGCTTAGGTAGGCTACATTACGGGGAGACTCGTTTAGTACCTCTCTAAATTTGTATTCATTTATTTACGATGTGGTCAGAGTCCCCTAAGCCCATGGGTGTCAAAGTACAATATCCTTGATACAAAAATGTTCTTTTTTAGGCCTACGCACACTTTATATTCCAAAAAACAACCACCCAAGGTTGGCATGCTATCAAGTTTATTTAGATTAAAATTGGGTCTGGAACACAAATTGACGTTTTTAAATTATATTTTTTAAATTATACATATATATATATATATATGGATATATATAGTCATATTGTGGCAATTTGGTATTATATAAACAAGGATGCTTAGAATAATTTTCTGCCAACAACAAAATCACATTCAATGACCATGTTGGCACCATTTTTACAATTTATCCACACACAGTCTTAGTGCGCATTGTTTGGTCGAATTACACAGACTAGTGTCGGAACTAGTACGAAAATAGCGCCTGTTCTATCCTCACAGCTAGTATGGTAGTCAGTACCAAGTGGAAGAACCAGTATACTTTTTCTGATTCACACGACGCTAGATGATGACGTGCTAGATAGCACACAGGACTCCAAGTACGAGCTAGTGTCGTGTGATACGGGTGGTAAGTTATAGCTGGTAAACAGTATTGCCAATAATGCAAGAAACACTTATCTTATTTTGGAAAAGGGATTGAAATGAAAAACAGTCTTTAATTCTTAGCTGAATTTAACTTTATTTCTTATAAATTCAACCTTCCCAATTCCTAATCCATTAGAGTAATTAGTACTTAAAGCGTATAACCCGAACGGGTAGTAAGACGTGGTGCGAAATATTATTATTTACGATGTGGTTAGAGTCCCCTAAGCCCATGGGTGTCCAAGTACAATATCCTTGATACAAAAATATTCTTTTTTAGGCCTACGCACACTTTATATTCTAAAAAAACCACCCAAGGTTGGCATGCTATCAAGTTTATTTAGATTAAAATTGGGTCTGAATCACAATTTGTTGTTTTTAGATTAAATGTTTTTAATTAAATATATTGTCATATTGTACCATTTTTTAGGAAGGTTGAATTTAAAGGAAATGTAGGCGCTACCCGCATTTCTAAGACGGGATGGTGGGAAACCATTTAGGGGAAAATACTAAGGCTGGGCCGATAAATGCTTTTGCAGATATTGCCGATACCGATTTAGTTGTTTTTTTTCAATATTACAAAAGTGTACAGTAAAAATACTAAAAAAACAAGAGTTAACGAGTTTTGCTACTTTTATACTTTTCATGATAACCACCAAAACAAAACAAAAATGCCGCCTAAGGCATTTCTAGGTATTTTTTATAAGTACAAATAAAAATAATTCTTATAAGTACAAATAAAAATAATTCCACCCAGTGAAAAGATTTTGTCTTTGCTGTTTGTGGTATAATTAATTCTTAATTAAATAACCCATATATTAGTTCTCAGTTAAACGACAAAACCAACAATTTACATCAGCGGTAAATTGGTACTTCGATATTACGCCTGAACACGCTCTAAGAACTGATCTCGGGAGCGCTCAGTGAGCGAACGATTCAGCGGATCTTGGAACGCTCAGTAATCGGGATGCAGCCGACGTCACGCACCACGAAGAAAAGAAAAAAACACAAGATTATTGAACGCGGTTCTGTGCAGCTAGCCCCTAGAGTACGCAATAGCACGATAATGATACTTTTTCTGGTACGTATTAGTTGTCTTTGCTGTGTGAATAAGTTACGGTTTCGTTTATAAAATATGGTTTGGTTAGTAAAAAAATAGGGGGTTTATAAAATAACAACAAACAACTCAAATCCAAAAACAAAATTATTTAAATAGAAAGCAAAATTATGTGGGCATGCGCATACCTCGGCTTGTGTTGAAAGATAAAGGTAATATTTCATATTAGATTAGTAAACAACTTGTATTCTATTAGAACTGTGTTACTTATAGCCATAATAATATGATGTATTTTTAATTATTTATAAATCCACAACTAATAAAATCATACTGGCCCACCTAATATTGTTTTTGATCGTGTTTAACTTTGTTACTTGAGGAAATCTTTAACTCTAATATATATTTATCGAAATTATTTCATAATTTGAAATAAGCCTTAAGGTAAATAAAAGTGAATAGTTTATTTTGTTTAGAATGTGATTTTGATGTTTATTATAAAATAAAATATCTAGCGCAGAGTTAAAGAATGTGTTTACATGCAAGAGACTGTATTTAAATATATTTTTGTTTGAAATATGAATTATATTTTCATGACTTGAGAATATAAAATATAACCTAACTATAGCCTATATTTTGAATTATAGGCGTAAAATATCGGCATTATAAACAGATTATCCTTGATTGATTGTGCCAATACCGGTCGATATATCGGATCGCTTATTGCCATCGGACCAGCCCTAAACACCATTAGTAAACTCGACTGGGATTCGAACCATCACCAGAAATACAGCCTAGCACGAGTGTGACGTCTTGGACCATGCGACCAACGATGCAGGTTTTAAACTTAGATGCCCCTAAAGTTTACAATTGTGGGAAAAAAAGCTTCGATACTTTATACGGCCCACTTAACCCCCTAATTTTATTTCTGGGTGCGCCATTGGCTCGCGGTAAATTGCTCACGTTCGTCCGTCCGTGACCAGCTCTCACGTCAAGGTCATGAGCAATAGCAGATATTTCTGGCAACAGTGACCTCAATCACAGTCAGGATTATTTGATATATTCTCACTGGACCATCACGACCTGTTTTTTATCATTACAACTTCTCTGCATTATGTATAATTTCAATTGTATACCACACCAACAAGATGTTTTCATTCCAACTTCACTTTAAAATGGATAGTTTTAATTTTATACCACACAGACAGGATGTTTTCATTCCAATTTCACTTTACAATGCATTCAATTTCATACCACACCAAACGGATGTTTTCATTCCAACTTCACTTTACAATGCATAGTTTTAATTTTATACCACACAGACAGGATGTTATAAAAATCGCAACCAGTTCAGAAACAACATGTCAATAGTAAACAGCTCAAAAGTTTTACATATTTGTTTTACATTGAACATATAGCCAAATACAGAATACATCCATAGTTTATGTATGAAAGGATTTTTGTTATGTATGCTTATTAAAGGGAAAACAATATGCACATCAATAACATAAGGTATTTTGGAATAAACAAGTCAGTTGTCAAAGGTAATTTCTTTAGCTGTGATTTCATTGTCTGGAGGGTTATTTAGACCCAGGGACCTCACTTATAGTGATTGAATTTTGAGTCACTCGTATCTCATCTGCTTGATGTTCTAAAATAAACACAGACGTATTACTTTTTTGACAGCGCATGCGCAGTCACTCTAATTGCACTAGATTCGACTAATAGATCTAGCCAGAACCTTCTAGTAGTATTAATTCAATTTGTTCCAAATCAGTTGAGGTTTCAAATTTAAATGTTGTTGAGTAAAGTAAATTGCGATAGGGACAAAAGTAAAAAAAAGTTTTTCTTACAGAGCAATGAAAATACGATTCCTTATTTATAAACTATATTTTTATATAAAATTATAACTAAACCACATTATGTAAATGAAAATACATTATATTTATGAGGTGCTCATTTGCCTAAGAGCTACTAATTAATCTAATTGCTTCAAACGCTAGACTTAAATACATTCAAATCACCACTTAAACTAAGTAAAAAATAAAAAAAAGTGTTTGATAAGGCAGTATTGTTATATTAAAAACAGCTCGGGTGCGCTTACTATGAGATAAGTTTCTTATCTAACTACACTATCCTTGCTTTTTACTGGGTAGTTCGATATTTTGCAAGACCTGAACACTTATAAACTTATATTCACAAATTACTGATGAACGGATAAGGTCTTAATCGATTCAAAGCTACTTTCTCAATACTCCACCTTATGTTTCACTCTGTCTCTTTCTTTAATTCTGGCCAAAGTGTCATTTCTGGATTAACGATCCGGCATCAATTAGTATATTATGTAAATTGTAACTACAATTCAAATTGCATCATAAACTTTGTAGGTCTTTCATGCATTACCACAATATTAAATAATATATCAAATACAATACAATGTATTTCGTAGCTTAAAGTTCTGTTATTAACCCGATGCTACACTCTAGTGTCTATAGCCCGAACTATTTGAGATTTCCTGTTAACAATTCGGTGGCTCAGTCGATGGAGAGCTGGCGAAAGGAACCTTCCACGTCGTTTAAAAATAGAGCCGACGAGTTAGCGTTGCTCTTCTTTCTGTTCGGTCTTCGTGTCTCGTCCGCCCTGCTGCGTGGTTCGTCCTCTAGTAACCAGTCCCTGTACTCCTCCATCTTTCGGGTCCACGCGTCTGGAATTGAGGAGAACAAATCAAACGAATGTAGGCTGTACCTCATAAGTGGAAACATTCATACGCTCATACTGTCTTGGTTTAGTTAGGTCCGTATTAACCGGAAATTAGTAGCTTACGTTTTAACACATGGACTATTTTCTTATTTTAATCTAAGGGGGATGGAGATAAAGGATGTCTGGAAAGAAATACACCCACATTAGCGTGAAGAACGTATGGTAAAACTACAATTTATCAAATGTGAAAAAAAGAACCTTTAGTACTAGGTCAAGGTTCAAACATTAACCACTCCCTCAATGGTGGCCTTGTGCAATGCAAGTCTAACGAATTAGACCCTAAGGCCCCCATTATTATTTTTGTTTAGAAGTTCATTTAAATTTTTAGCCATAGTTCTATCAATATTTAATCAATACAAGCCACATAATATTTTATGTTTATCATATTAAAAACCTGCATTAGCGTACTTAAAATTAATTCCTCATAATTATGTGATATTTTGTGCTGCTGATATTATGTACAACTATTTTGATTACCATGTTGTTGCTATTTATTTATCTATAAAATAGAATATGTACTTGTTTGTGTTTCTTTCTTAGTTTAAATTATTTCATATTGTTTTTGTTTTTTTGCACATTATCATATTGTGTAAATATATAATTCCCTTTGATTCAATTAACAATTTTATTTGAATAATATTTTAACGAAACCTTCTTGACATTTATAACCTTCTTGGTATTATTATGGATATATAATTCTATTATATTATATTAAGTGTTTTTTTTTACTCCTTTGATAATAGAAGCGAGGGCCAAAATAAATTTAAAAATACCAATTCTATATTTGGAAATAAATTCTAAAAAACATAAGCTAGTTTTACTCCGATCGAAGGCAATAGTATGATTTGTATATTAACAGTTCATCGGGAAAATAAACAGATTTAAAAATAAAACCGCGTGAATTTTCAAATCTGGTTTTTCTTCTTAATCTTAAATCAAATAGATTTGATCTTTTTGTTTCAACAGCTGCTAAACACATGTTTTTGCAGATCATGTGGTTCGGCGTAGGGATACATAATTTGGTCTGGTAATTTTTCAAAGCTGTCAGTCAGCATCAAAGAAGGCACGAGGCTACTATACACGAGGATTTATTTCAAGGAGTAATTGTTGAAGACCAGTTTATTTTATATATTTTTATAACCACGTCCCCGTTCTGGTTATACGCCTATGTAATAATTAAGCTAATGAGCTAGGGATTAAGAAGGTTTCATTTAGAGGAAGTGTAGCCGGATTTGCGTGGAGGGAGAGTTGAAAAACATTTTGGGGAAACCATCCTCAGTGCACTCGACCAGGATTGAACCCTGGTCTCCCCGTCATCGGCTATCTAGTCTACTGGCGAGAGTAGCGCGTTAGACCACGCGGCCAGTGAAGCGGGTAACCCGTTTATTTGAATAATTAATTTACTTATCTATACTTTTTTGCACAAAGTATTACTACTCGTTAGGATAAAATCGCACATGTACTAATCACACTAATGTACTAAAGTTGAGCAAGGTTAAACTTTTAAAGTAGGTGTACCCGCATTTGCGTAGAGGGAGAGTGTAAAACCATTTAGGGAAAAACACCCTCGGTACACTCGACCGAGATTCGAGCACCGCATTTATAGTATTTATCAAAAGTGACAGCTGCAGACGTATGGATACATGATAATGGAATTAGTAGCTTTTCTGGCTATCAGAAAATTATCTTCCTATGAAAATTCGACTTGTAACTTCATCAACCTTAAAGGTGTAGGAAAAGCGAGTTTGGGGTGTGGGTACATATATACGAATACAAACCTTATTGGCTAAATATATAATTTTCTAGCGGATCCCCCTTTCCCCTATAAAAATAAGCTTTCTACACTCTTGCTCATCACTATTTTACTAGTGTGATCAAATAAAATCCGTATAACCAGGATGGGTAACTAACTAGACACATATCACCCGCGTCAGTGGCCGCATGATCTAAGGCGTCACTCTCGCAATATACTAGACTGCATATGATAGAGAGATTGGGATTCGATCCCAGTCGGGTGTACTGAGGGTGATTTTTCTTAAATAGTTTGATAATCTCCCTTCACGCAAATGCGGGTACATTTTATAAATTCAACCTTACTAATACCTACCATATTAGAGTAATTAGTACATAGACGTATAACCCAAACTGGTTGTAAGACGCGGTGCTAAAAATAGATTTAAAAAAAGTCACAGATTAATAATAATAATGATAATACTTAGCACCGCGTCTTACCACCCGTTCGGGTTATACGCTTAAGTAATAATTGTACTAATGTATTTGGGGTTGGGGAGGTTGAGTATAGAAGAAGTGAACCCACATTTGCGTGGAGAGAGAGATTGGAAAGCCATTTAGGCAAAGCACCCCCATAGTTCACCTGAGCGAGACTCGAACCTCGATATCCCTGTCCTAAGCAGTCTAGCTCAACACGAAACTAGCGCGTAAGCTAACTAAGCTCCCGAGGCGGGTTGCAGATGAAAACTAAAAGAGAGAACCTCACATGGCTTCTTTGGTGCTGACTGACAGCTCACAGCTGACCTCTGACAGTCAATATTTAGGTACCTACCCAAATTTTTACTGTATTAATTGCACTAATGTATTTGGGGTTGGGGAGGTTGAGTATAGAAGAAGTGAACCCACATTTGCGTGGAGAGAGAGAGTGGAAAGCCATTTAGGCAAAGCACCCCCATAGTTCACCTGAGCGAGACTCGAACCTCGATATCCCTGTCCTTAGCAGTCTAGCTCAACACGAAACTAGCGCGTAAGCTAACTAAGCTCCCGAGGCGGGTCGCAGATGAAAACTAAAAGAGAGAACCTCACCTTCTGAACCAACTTCTCCTTGAGCAACGGTGTCAGCACTGACATGACCTTCTCGAGGATGACGGGTGCGTTGATGAGGTGTATCTGGGCGATCCTCATGGGGAAGGCGTCCTGGATACACAGCATCATCTTGCGGAAGGCCGGCACCGTCGGCGAACACTTGGCGAAGTGTTGGGCGGTGAAACCGCGCAGGTCGAACACGATCACGTTGTTGAGGCAGCGCTCCTCGTTCAGACGGATGTCCATGGTGATGAGGACCCGCTTGACGATGGTCGAGATGTCGAAGTTGTGCGCATCCTGGTCGTTCAGGCGCAGTACTGAGAGTCTGTATCCTGAAGGCGTCAGCCGAGGCGTGGTGCAGTAATAGCTGTCGACAGAAAATATGATCGCTTTTATAAATGGATTTATTTGTTAATGACAGACCGTGTGATTGCACAAAAGGCAAGGGTGTAAAAAAGAGGAAAGGGGTGTCTGAACCCCCTTGAAGGTGCAGTAATAGCTGTCGACAGAAAATATGATCGCTTTTATACATGGATTTATTTGTGAATGACAGACCGTGTGATTGCACAAAAGGCAAGGGTGTAAAAAAGGGGGAAGGGGAGTCTGAACCCCCTTGATTTTTGATGGACCCTTCACTAGGGTAGATTCATATATACGTTTAAAACAAAAGTGTATCACCCTCCAATAGCTGTGCAATAAGGGAATGCCCCCTTCAATATAAATTCTAGTTGATTGATTTGTTTAAATACAGGATGTTTCACTTGCTTTTGGCCCCTGAGTGATTCTCATATACCCACTGCGTCCATTAGTTTGAAAGCTACAAGTGAAACCCCTTGTAGTTTACTTAATTGCAAGATTTAAGGTGGAAGTGTAGGAGACACGAACTAAGGCTCCTTTAACACACTCCGGGTGTTCGTCCGTCGGGGATAAGGCCCGGGTGCTCTCTACACACCATAAGCAATATAAATATGGGTGTCTCCCTGGTTCAAGAGCTGTTTTTAGTATGTATTGATAACTAGTTGTTTTTTTGTGTGGTTTGCGATGAATAACATACGCAATTAAATTATTGTGCTCGCTTTCTTAAGACATTGCCGAAAAAATAAACTTTATGGATAATTTTGGGTTCACCTTATAATATACTTATAATACCTGCAATGATGTTTAAATGTGCTCTTTCAAGAATTAAGAGAAGATTAAGACAATTTTTTAAATTATTCCCGTGATGTCATTCCCGACCTTTGATGGGTTGCTGTAACGGGTACAGTAATATCTTCCGAAACAAAATACAAATATGAGTATATATATAAGTCCTGACTCACTGACTGACTCATCAACGCCCAGCCCAAACCCTTGGACCTAGAAAGCTGAAATTTTGCACAGAGGTTCCACTTTATGTTGTAGACAAGGAATAAGACAGGATTTTTTGAAATTCCCACGTAATAGGGAATAAAGAGGATTTATATTTTCGCTTTAAAGTTGCCTTATTTCCGTAACTATAATTATTAGAGCCTTCAAATTTGGCATGTAAGTAGGTAATTATAATCAGTAATAACTAATTTTAGGATTTTCCGAAAGTGGGATAGAGAATAAAGAGTATTTGTATTTTCGACTTGAATTTGCCTTATTTCTTATTAGATCAACGCCAAGCACAAACCCTTGGACCTAGAAAGCTGAAATTTTTCACATAGCCCTTTATGATGTAGACAAGGAATAAGACCGGATTTTTTGAAATTCTTATGGAATAAGGAATAAAGAGGATTTATAATTAATGTTTAGTTTCAATGATATGAACGAAACCGTGGGCAAATGCTAGTATGCAATAAACTTGTTGAAACGTTGGCAGTCATTTTCAAATCAACCCTCATCAACTCTTTCCAGGTTGTGGCCAGGCCAGTCTAGTAAAATGCCTCCATCTTCCTATATCCTTCCACCATTATTACTCCTTTAATCACTTCTATTCTTCTCCTCTCACTTGCACACTTCCTGTGTTATTTGCTCCTCACATCGCTTTCTTGGTCTTCCTTGCCATCTTATTCCTACATACTTCATCTACATCATCCTCTTTAGTAGTTTCTTCTTTTCCATTCACAATGCAATGGTTTTTAAAATGATTTTAAGAAAACTTTAACAGTACATCAAGAGAACACTAGTACGACTAAGTACTCGGATCACGTGAAGGCGTTCATTGAACACCGTGATCAGCCTAGAAAGAACGCCCCTTCGACACCTGGGCACAGATAGATCCGAGAGTTTTATACGCCCTGACGGAGATATACCCGTGTGCGGATTGTGTGAAAACACCCGTGTACACTCCATTCACGGTAGGAATCACTCTTTGAAAGGTCTTTTTTCCTACCAATATCCTACTATATATTTGAGTTCTGGTAGGGAAAAAGGACTTTCAGAAAACAATTCCTACATTGAACAGACTTTATGTCCGGGTGACGTGTAAAAACTCGGACGGGCGAACACCTGGACCTTGGGGAAGGAGACTAAGGGTAGTGTTCTGATAGTTTTTCTTATAACAAAACATTATTTTGGTCAGAATAAATCAAACATTACTCCTGTATAAACATAGAGTTTGATTTTCTTCACATGGTGACCTCAACAGTTGTCGAATATTCGTCTTGAGTATAGCTGAATTAGATGAGAAACATTTTAAAAGAAGAGAAGAAGCAATAGTCAAATTTCAGAACACCCTTGACAGATATTCAACAACTGTTGATATTACCAGGTAAATAAGATTAAACCTTTTGTTAAAATCTCTCTAATTTTTTTATTGTGATGAAATCAGTTCTAAGTTTCAATTTTTCTGGGAATATGAAAAGAAGTTGGGGGAGAGGTTTTAAGCCTCGATTGTTCCATTCCAAGTTTTCATAATCATCCTCTTGTAATGTATATCTTATCTTTGAATGATATATGTAATCATTACTTAAATTTGAAAACACTATAGTTTTATCCCGTATCTTTATAAAATTATACTCATATCACTGTAATTTCGAAAGCTTCCTTCCAACAATTACATAAACAACTACAGATTATTTTTCATAACTGTGTGGGACATTATTTCGTCAGGAGGAAATACCACGCTATAATGACGTCTTAGGTAATGATTATATTCCATTTGTTACGGTTTTAAATATACATATTTGTGCTGTAACTGATTACAAATATGCTAAGAAGACAATCCTATATTAGGTCGTAATTTATATAAAATATACCTTATTTTTTCATCGATGATATTCTGGTTAGGTATGGACAAAATTTGAAAGAATTGTGTGAGTTGTGGACTATGTCTAAAATTGTATGCCTCATTGAGGTGGCTATTAAAGAAATACTATTATGCAGACCCACCTGACAGTTTGGCCCAGCCCTAAATGGGTCTGATTGCACACACACACACACACACACACACACTCACACACACACACACACATATATATATATATACACATACACACACTCTCTCGGTGTTAACAAGTGTTTTTTTAAATAAGCAAATCAGTCACTATCGAATTAATTAAAAAATCTATCTCAAACGCCTTACAACTGTTATATTGGAGACAGCAAAGTATAACTGTTATGCATGTGGTTGGCGTGTAATACAGTACTATTTGTTTGTGTTGATAGCAGCACTGTTTTTATTTGACTGGAAACATAAGCTGTGTCAAGGAAGTTGTAGATAGCAGCACTGTTTTGATTTGGCTGGAAACAGAATCTGTGTCATTGGAGGTTTAGATAGCAGCACTGTTTTGATTTGGCTGGAAACAGAATCTGTGTCATTGGAGGTTTAGATAGCAGCACTGTTTTGATTTGGCTGGAAACAGAAGCTGTGTCATTGGAGGTTTAGATAGCAGCACTGTTTTATTTGGCTGGAAACAGAAGCTGTGTCAAGGAAGGTGTAGATAGCAGCACTGTTTTGATTTGGCTGAGTGATTTAAAAATTTGTAGCACAAATTCCTTCGGAGGGGAAGTAAAGCCGTTGGTCCCATGTCGATAGTGGCATGTAAATTAACCCCGGAAGGTATGTAGAAATACCTTTCCCGAACTAATTGGTAGGACCTTTCATTCTCGCTCATAGAAATTCTCGTGTGCTGATATAATCAGTTGGTTATGAAAGTGAGCGTTAAATACCTTTAATAAATAAATAAACACTGGTTGTGTGCTGAAGACTGATGAGTTGTCTATGTCCACAAGGGCTTACAGCCTTTGGCATCGCCCACTAGAATCTCATTAAGTGGAAATATTTGTCTTGTCACCCTCTACAATCTGTAGTATATTTTATCTGGTGATCAGAATAATCTTTCATACATATATAGATATAGGTATATGGTAACAAAGATAGAAACTAAGAGAGTATGTGAGTAACAGACAACGTTACAGTTCGATAGTTTGCTGTTCCATCGCCAAATACAGTAGCCCCATGACTTATTTGGTGCTGACTGACAGCTTTAAAAAGTTACTAGACCAAATTATGTATCTCTACGCCGAACCATATGATCTGCAAAAACAATTGTTTAGCAGCTGTCACTTCTGACGGTCAAAATGTAGGTATATACCTAAATGTTGACTGTCAGAAGTCAGCTGTGAGCTGTCAGTCAGCACCAAAGAAGCCATGGGACTACTGTACTTAAGACACATTACAACACTTAAGGCTGGATCTAACATCCTGTGACCTCGAACATTTTTTTTTATAGGACATACGATGTTGTGTTTTCGTCTTGAGGTTCACACAAGGTCATTGAACGGTCAAGAGTCCCGTCACGCCACACGCGGCTTTACCTTTATCAACAAGGCAGGGCCAAACGAGATAGGGGTTAGCGTCTCGGAGGATCGGTACACACGTTTGTAGACAATATGTCAAACAAACAATTTAATAATCAAAACTGCCTCATTGGCATTATTAAGAGAACCACCCACTTGAAGGGAAATAATACCCTGGTTTTGGTAAGAGGCCTATTCTGTAAGGCCTTATTTCGTATCAGAATACTACTTTAGAGTAGTATAGTTTTTAGTTTTAGGGTTGGAGCGTAGGAAACGCGAGTTATGGTCAGGGTTTTTGCAGTTTTTTACAGCAAAATATTTTTTTGCCAAAATAAACGAAATTTTGTTCTAGTAGGAACATAGATTTTAATTTTCTTCCCATGGTGATATCAACAGTTGTTGAATATATATGTCATAACTCATAAGCATAGACAGCACCATTAGACGAAAAACTTTTTAAATGAAAAGAAAAAAGTGTCATTAAATTCTAGAACACCCTTAACAGATATTAAACAACTGTTGATATCATCGCGCGAAGAAAATTAAACTATATGTTTCTACTGGAGTAATATTTGATTTATTTTGCCCCTAAAATGTTTAGATACAACAAAAAAATGCATAAAATACAGCCCCTAAGCTCGTTTTCCCGACACACCCACCTTATTCCAGATTTGCTTACCCTGGTAACACTCAACGACACGACACTGTTATGTATTATTGGTCAAATAGGGTAAGAAAATAGGGAGAACAAATCCACAAAGGTACAGTTTTAACCAAGCTCCGCTTACCCTAGTAAACACCCCACGACACGATACTGTTTCAGAGATACTAAAAGTCACATCAGGTTAGAAAATAGGGAGAACAAATCCACAAAGGTACAGTTTTAAACAAGCTCCGCTTACCCTAGTAAACACCCCACGACACGATACTGTTTCAGAGGTACTAAAAGTCACATCAGGTTTTAAAATTATTATTCATGTTGTTTTTATTCTCTCTTGAAAGAATACTCTCTATGTCCATAAACCTGTGTGTTTATTCTGTGTAAGCGCGAAGAAGCCTTGCAGGTGTGTTGACCTTGGTTCGAGCGATCTGTATTCCGGTCAGACGCGAATACTCGAGTATGCTCGGGTGTGGTCTTACAGTTCGAATATCTTCGTAGCTGATGTCTTTCGTTGTAGATTCAAAGACGCAAACCATGGCAGATAAAATCCTGTTTTTTTTTACCAGTAGTATAGAAACCCTCTCTCGGCCATTTTTTTCACCGACAAGAACAAAAAGGAACAGTTAGTTGGGCACGTATTAATTTACTTTTTATTCATCACCGCGTATTTATACCGGTTCAGGTTGTATGAATATAAAATGATAATTAGGCCCTACACTAATGAGGTAGGGATGAGGAATGAAGCATTTTTAGAGGTAATCTATCCGCATTTGCGTGGAGGGAGAGTGAGAAACCCTTTAGTAAAAAAAACCCTCAATAAACCTGACCGAGATTTCAGACCCGAGCTCTGCGTCATCAGAAGGCCAGTTTAACGGGAGAGTGATGCCCTAGCCTGTTCAGCCACTGAATACTTATACTAAGCACCGCGTCTTACTACCCGTTTGGGTTTTAAGCTTATGTACTATTCACACTAATGGGCTGGAAATTTGTAAGGTCGAATTTAGAGGAAGTGAACCCACATTTGAGTGGAGGAAGAGTGGAAAACCATTTAAAGAAAACCACCCCCAGTTCACCCGAGCGAGATTTGAACCTTGATCTCCCCATCCTCGGCAGCTTAGCTCAACACTAATCTAGCGCGTTAGCTAACTGCGCCACCGAGGCGGGTTCAGCCACTGAAGCGGGTTATATATGTACTAGTTACGGTTTTGTCTAAGGGATGAGGAAGATTGAATTTAGAGGAAGTGTACTCGAATATATGAGTAGAGGGAGAGTGGAAAACCATTTGAGGGAAGGGGAGGGGGTGAGCACACTCTTAGTAGACCCGACCAGGATTCTAACCCCGATCTCACTGGCAGCAACAGTCCAGACTATTGCTAGAGTGACGCCTTACCAAGCATGGCAAACTCATGACCCTAACCTACCAGAAAGTGCAGGTAGCACTAACCAGTTGAAAGGCTGAATTCATGCCTAGCTCCAGATGGATATAAAACACACCAAGCCAATCAGCTCTTGGGTTGTTGACTTGGGAAGAAAAAGAAGTGTTTTTTTTATGATCAAACGAGTTAGACACTCCCGCCTTCAACCTTCGACCACCGAAGCTGGTGCATATATATTTAATTGCCCCAATGTTGTATGGATTCTCATTCCTCAAGGATGGTAGTATTTAGAGAAAATAATATATCAGTATATTTTTGGCGGTATTTTGGGAAAATCATTTAAGAAAACTACCCTCAGTACATCCGGTCGAGATTCGAGTCCTTTCACTATTATATAAACCGGCAAGTTAGTCCATGTACACACAGATCTGGATCGATATTTATTAAAATTATTATTAGCTCCTTTAAAAAAAATCTAGCTTTGAAACGTGGTGCTGGAGAAGACTTGATATGATAATATGGACAGACAGGCTGACAAATGAAGAAGCCCTAAGAAGAGTGGGTGAGAAGACAATAATTTTGGATGTGATTTTTTACATCCAGTCATCATTGCCGAGGAATCTGCAGGTCTTATGAAGAAATGCTTTATCTTCTCTCCCTCCCTCTCAATTAACTGTTGCCAAATCTTTTCCTCTTCCAGTTATGTTATGAAGGTGGTGGGCTGATGTAAGAAAGAGCTACTGGCAACATCGACTAACCAGCGTTGCGAAACTTGTCTTATATTTGAGGAGGGATTGACCACACAGAAACGAGAAAATGACAACGCTGTTTCTCCAATAGTAGCCATGCAGTTACCTCAGCGATGATATCCAGTGTAGGTATAAAACAAACGGTATCGGACACATTCTTAGGAGCAACTGTCTTCTGCACGACGTCGTAGAAGGCAAAGTTAAGTAAAGGGGAGCTTAGGAAGCAGGAGGATTCAAATATTAGATGACTTTGAGGAAAGAAGAAAATTCTAGGCGCTGAAGAAGGAGGCAGAAGACAGGTCGCATTGGGAAAGTTCACTGACAGAAGAAGGAATGGACATGTCGTAAGGACGAATAGATTAAAAACCCACTTTGGTGGGCGCGTGTACTAAATGTCTCGCTCGTCTGAACTAGTTTTGGAGGGGGGGGTGTCGGGGAGGTCAGGGTTAGAATCCCAGCTGGGTGTACCAAGAGAGTTTTATTTCCCTAAATTGTTTCCCATTCTACTTTCTTGTAAATGCTCATCCTCACCACATTACTGTGATTAAAATAAAACTGCACGGACCGATGTGAAAAAAATAATATAGCCAAGATAGTAATGGCGCGTCTGGGTTACATTAATCCGTAGCTCGGTTTGCGGAAAGTTTTGCCAGTACTAATGTACCGTTGCCCAGGGGACGCCCGAATGTACTGATTTTGCATCCTTTTCATGGAGTCTCTTTCCATTTCCCGATGAGATGATGGTAACAGTGAGTATGAAGGTGTGGAACCAGTGGAAACACTTAAACCTGATGACCGTTGGGGAAAATCCCCTTTCGAGAATAATTCCTCGATACCAGCCGGGAATCAAACCGGGGACCTCTGGGTCAATAACCAGGTGGCTCTGACCAAATACCTCGAGGTCGTTCGGTTGATAGGCAAGATTATTTAGGAGCGAGAACAACTTAACCGGACTCGTTTGAGTGTGAAGTCATGCCGTTTAGTACGATGGAACAAGATCCTTCAACTTGGCCCCGCTATATCACTATTTTCATTGGCAAGACCAAACCGGGCGTGACATCAATTCGGCTGCTTGAAAACGAGTTTTAATTTTTATTTTTGAAGATATTTTTTGCACGATAAGTCCAACTTTTTTTTTTATTTCTTAGCACAGACGCAGTAAAATAAATAAACTTTTATTTTCTTGAAATTTTAAAGGGAAAGCCATTCTAAAATATCTGCTGAGAGCCAGTAGTAGATGTAGTTTAATTTTCTTAAGAAAAACTTTTTCTGAAAGATTTAAAAAAAAAAATTGAATCAATATTTTTTCCATATTCTTACGTCAAGTTATGTGATATGAAGCTGTCACATTTGATAGATATTATCAACGCCTATCAAATAAAATAAATAATATAGTAAAATGATCAATTTTGGCCACAAAAATAATTTGCATTTTCTAAAACACTCTTCCATTGAAAGTTGGACTGTAGTTGCCCTTTAAAATGGTAGACAATACAGCCTAGAGTCATGTTTTATTTAGAGATGATCTGTTGTCAAATTACTTCAACCACTCGATATCAAAATAAATGTTACTGTCACACAGACTTTACCCTTTATTTATCTTACAAAGTAATAAGCCTACCTTCCATATTTTCACTATGGTATAGCCTATAAGATAGGGTCATAGTGTAGTAAGTCAAGGTAAGAATACCCAATTCACTGACCGAATGGTCTAAGACAGGGTCCTCCAAAAATTTTGGTATGGGGGCCACATAATATATTTTACACATTTTCACGTGCCAAAGTATCGTTCACCTGTTTTTCAAGTAACATAATCTTTGCCCTGAATGCCCTCACATGCGCTAATGGATCACAAATCAAATTTGTTTTAGCTTGCAACTTTAGATTCAATTGATTCATTTGGCCGGCCATGTCTGCAAAAAATGCTACTTTCCAAATCCAGTCAGTGGTTGATAAAAGTAATTGGGGTTGATTCTTCTCTGTGAGAAATTAATCAGTTTATATGTAATAATTTATATTTATAACAAATAGTCAATGTAATACTTATTTTTAGAATTATGAAACATCTTTCATGATTTTAATTTTATAGCCCCCTGCCGGAAGACTTGGAACTACCTAAAAATGGTCACAAACCTTTCTGTTAAAGGTATGGGGAGTGACATTAGCTGTTTCTTAAACCGCAATTTGAATAATTTAATTATAAGGCACGTGTGACTGAAAATAAGAGTTTGAAATTCCGACAGCAACAAGTCAAATATACTGCGTGGTGAAGAAAAACGAAAAAATAATTTGATTTTGATAAAATCTTAGGGTGGGCTGGATATGGCCCGTGGGCCAAATTTCGGAGACTCCTGGTGTAAGGCATAATAGCCGTAGCCAGCCAATAATTTTAGGGGGAGGGGGGAGATGTTGGTGGGCCCATTCCCCAATTGCTGGAGGCTAAGACAAATTCTAAATATTAAACACCCCTAAAAGTTATATGAAGTGTTTTTATGGTAACATAACCCACCAACCTTGTGAAGGCTAGGAAAAATTCTGAGTAGTAAACAGCTCTAGAAGCTTTCTGAAATGTTTTTTTTTCTTGTTAACACAGCCGCCTAATTTGTAATTCTAGCCTAATTTTGATATTGTTTGAATCATAAATAAATCCATATATATTTTGCTCAAAAAATTTTGGAGGGGGGTTTGAACCCACAAGTACCCTCCCACCCCCCGACTACAGCCTTGTAAGACATCACTCTCATGTTAAATTGGCATGCTGATGATGGGGAGATCAAGGTTAGAATCCCGGTTGGGTCAACTCAGGGTATTTTTTTATTAAATGATTTTCCACTCTTCTTCCACGCAAATAAGAGTAGATTACCTTCAAAATGCTTCCTTCCACATCCCTACCTTATTAGAGTAATTACTAACTATCATATATGCTTTTATCAATTTACAAAGCAATTTCTGTTTAAAATAGATTTTAAGATAGGTGAAACCAATTTATAAATATTGGTATGAAAACCTAACGAGAAAAAAAAGTACATCACATTTCACCAAAGAGCATACATACAATAATATACACTGTTACAGAAACTTTTTATTTGTTCTATGCACTTTAAACTTTCCATTTTCAAACGATCTCTTAAAAAAATTATATATTTGCTTATAGCTCGGAAAACATTGATTTCGTAAAATATTCTTTTGAACAAAAGTTTTTTTTTATCTCTAAGAGTCTTATCTCAAAGAGTTTAGAAGATAAGATCAGATTTAGAAGTATCCACCTACCTTAACAGTTTAAAAGTAATTTTCACGAGAAAATGAGATGTGCCATTTTATTTTTTAATGTAAAATAGTGCTAGATACGGTTATGGATTATTAATCAAAATCATAAGAGCTGATTTTGATCAAATCGATCTTTCTCTCTTTTCGACATTAAGTAAACTGCCCTTAGTTTTTAGAGTTAGAGAGAAAAAAGATAATTCCAAATATCCTCCAGGGGAACCCTATGAAAACCCTAAATACCAAGTTTCAGCCCAATCTTTAAAATGATTTCGGTTCTAGTCCGAGTAACAGATGACATTTGAAAAAATCGTATTCAGGTAGGTCATTAAATGCCAATAACCATCAAAATCTCAAGTTGATTCTTTTTTTACGATCCCACTACTTCATCTTTCCAATAGGTCTCGAGGAAGTAAAAAAAACCATATATATATATATGAGATTTGCATCTTATTTTAGGGGGAGCGGTAATTAATATCACCTTACCTTAACCTGAAAACAGGAAATTCCCCTTTTTTTCACCAGGAAATTGACCTTTGTTTGACCACTTATTGATTCGCTCCCCTTATCTTTTTTTTACTAATGGAATAATTCTTATGCAATAATTTCACACTACTAAGCTTGTTAGAACGTATATTAATTATAGAAGGAGGGGGGGCAAATAGGTGTTGGCATAGCAAGGTCATTATTAGATTAACCTCGCCGGATATCACTGAAGCCTTGGCTAGGATTTAATCTTCTATTTTTTTCTCGTCTAATAACATTTTATTTAAAAAAACTACCAATGAAATGTGCTTATTATATCGAATTAACTAAAGGTCAAGACAAATTGTATACGTCTAATTCTGACAAATAGCACAACAATTATTATTTTAATGTCTGAACATATACTTAAGCGTCAACAATTGTACTTATTTACGAGCGTGCTGAAAAATTAAGAAGATTTTTGGGCTAACCGATTTATAAATTTTAAATAACCCTCAATGAACGGAACGTGTATTGTCTAATAATGTATTTTATAATATGTAGAATATGAAATCAAATCATTAACATTAATTTTAAATTACTAAAAGTCCACCAGCTCTCAACTAAAAAAATGTAATCTCAGTGTAGGAATGACTAAAACACGGTCTTGATATAAGTGGTGGGTATATTATTTGAGTGTTTTAGTTTAGTTAGTCGCATTAATGTCAAACAGTGAACAAAAAAAAATATATTGCTTTTTTTTAGCTAACTAAAGCTATAATTAGATAAATTTCAAGCTTTTTTTTTATCACTGCTTCTTACTACACATTCGGGCTATACGCTTATGTACTGATTACGCTAGTGTTTTTATGGATGAGGAAGGCTATAGGTTATATTTATAGGAAGTGTACCCAAAATAGTGTGGAGGTAGGGTGGAAAACCTTTTAGGGAAAAAAAAAACCCTCAGTACAGCTGACCGAGATTCGAACCCTGATCTTCCCATCATCGGCAGTCTAGTCTAATGAGAGAGTAATGCCTTAGACCATGCAGCCACTGAGATGGGTAAGAACCATTTTCAATGCATCTGTCTGTGTGGGGTTCAGATCCCATAATCGGCTTTAACGATTTTAGTTAAAATTCGTATCTAGGCCCCGTTTAGCATTATAAACAAAATGGAAGTTCTCATTTCCCCAAGGAAACGACTTTGAGGTCTTAATATTAACAGAAATTACAAATTTTGATAATTTATCTGTAACGCTTAGAGATATGAAAAAACTTATCAGGGAAAAGTTGTATAAATCTTAAAACTAAACATATTTTATTTGAAATAATATTAAAAATAATCACCCACCTCGATGGTGTAGTTGGCAAATGCGCTAGTCATGTTGAACTCGACTGCCAAGGACAGGGAGATCAAGGCTCGAATCTCGGTCGGGTGAACTGGGGGAGGGGTGTGTGTGTGTGTGTTCCTAAATGGTTTTACACTCTCCCTCCACGCAAATGCGGGTTTACTTCCTCTAAATTCAACCTTCCCAATTCCCAATCCATTAGTGTAATTAGTACTTATGCGTATAACCCGAACGGGTAATAAGACGCGGGGCTAAATAATAATAATAAAATTAAAAATAATCAAAATTTTCCAAACCATGGGCACGGTCGAATATACATTTTTAAATAGAACTTGGTAGACGGGAGGTTGAAGATTTAAAATTCCCAGTATGAATAAGATGTATAGGTGTAATTTAGACAAAAGAGTGGTATAGTCCGTGCGGTGCACCGTAACATTTATTTTTCTAAGCTTGCTTACAAAGGAAGACTGGCTTATTTTCTGGCGTTGGCGTGGCAAGCTGCATCTGTAAAGATAAGAAACAAGCCTAGGGGTCCCGGGTTCAATTCCAGGCTGGCACTTTGGGTATTTTTACGGAAGGGGAATGGTTCATCTAGTCACCATATTCTGGTTAATTAAGCTTAATTTGGGCGCAAGACTTCTACTTGCACCACATAGTCATCATAACTATCATCACATCATATCATCGGGTTGAAGTACCAGTCCCGTGGTGTAGTGGTCAGTGCACCTTGCTACAAGCCTAGGTACCTCAGGTTCGATCACCGGCTTGTGCCTTAGATATTTTCCCGATAGGGGAACTACCCCAATGGTTACCAGGTTTTGGTTAGTTTGGTTTAAGTGTATCTACTGGTTCAACGCCCTCATACTCATTATCACCTTCATCTCATCGGGACATGGAAAGTGCCTCTACAAAAAATATTCGGACGTCCCCTGGACAACGTTACATTAGTACTGACTAATCTTTTCACTACTGGGCTACGAGTGATAGGTCCCAGATTCTATATATATATGTAACCGGATATCAAATTATAATCCTTGTGGAACTGGTCAAGGGATGTGTACAGCCTTGCCACGTCTCCCGATCTTTAAAATACAATTTAATTTTCTCTTGAGGTCATTACCTCAAAGAGGTAATGTCTTGTATCTTTAAAATGCATCGAATACCTGGGTACTTTACAATTCAAGGTTACGTCTGTTGTTTCGTCCCATGAATACATTAAAACAACAAAGAAGAAGGCTCAGACTCATCGCGGGATGGGGGATCGAGAGGGGAATCATCTGAGATCAAGCCTAGCTCTGCCATAAAAAAATGAACTGAAAAATTTTGGACACAGAAGCCCTTAAATAGGTAAACCGTCATGATCTGTGTCAGTCGGGACAAAAGAAAATAATTACAGGCATACCCCACTTTGCAACTATTCGCCTATACGATGATTTTAAATTGTAACTGCACTGGATACCATCTGTGAGGTAGCTGCAGGTCTTATGGAGGAAAGCTTTATCTTCATTCTCTATCTCAGTTAACTGTTGACAAATATCCTCGCTCTCAGTTAAGTCTGAAGGTAGGGTTCTGGGGTGAGAAGGAACTACACAAGAGTTGCGATTATCCGGCCTAAAGTGGCGGTATTCCGGGCCGAATAGCGAAAAACAGGATAATACGAAATCCGAGTGTAAAGTATGTTCAGTTATGCTTTGTTGTCACCAATATAACAGTTGTAAGGCCTTTGGCGATCGATATTATTTATTAATTACTAGTGGATATGTACTGGTTTGTTTATTTTAAAACGCACTTCTTAACACCGGAAACCGGGCTGAATAATTTCTACTCCAGTGTACTTGAAGCATCGACAAACCAGCGTTGCAAAATTGGTATTATATCTAAGGGAAGATTGACCACATTAAAACAAGAGAATGACAACGCTGTTTCCCAATAGTAACCACACGATTCCCTAGGAGATGATAATGTTCATTAAAAGAAGCGGTACTACGTTTAAAGTGACCAGTGACCAATGTAAAGAGGTGAGTACTCACATATCTTTGCAGCACTTCTGTATGTCGGGCCTTCGAGGATCTCTGTCCTGGAAGAACTCTGGGACTCCGGCGCGGACCGTGTAGTAGGCGTCCAAGAGCGTCTTGGTGCGCTCCAAACTGAACTTGCAGCCGTATAGGAACCTCTCCAATCGGGCGTCATCTGTGAGACAGAAATATACAAAGCCTGAGGTCGTCTTTTACCAACGACGGAATGCCCCTTTTCTTAAAGGACTGCAAGTTTGGCAAAAATTAACTAAACTTTGCTTCAGTAGATAAGGCTCTAATATCATAGTAATAGGAAAAAGACCACAAGGGAGGCTGAGAAAGTTATGGAAGAAGCAGATAGCAGAAAGTGTGCAAGTGAGAGGAAAAGAATGGAAGTAAATAAAGGAGGAAGAATGGTGTAAGGATAGAGGAAGATTGAGGTATTTTACTCAACTCCCCCAGCCACAGGCTGGAAACAGTTGTTGATGATGATTATTATGACGATGAAATAATATTAACAGTTCTTGAATATTTATCATGAGAATGGTGGAATTTGAACATAAACATTATAGATTAAGATTTTAAAAATGCATGCACAAACCTCAATGATGCCCATTACAAATATTTAAGAACTGTTGATACTATTATTATTTATAAAATGAAATTAAATTATATTATACTGATTGGAAGAAATTGGAAAGACCTATTTTGACAAACAAACATTAATTTTAAGGTTCAAGGGTCTAGGAAATCGACAAAAAAGGTAGTTTTTAACGAGAATTAGATTTCCCTAGCGAATCTTCAACTTTTATGCTGTGCGCGCAGTGGTTTTTCTGTATAATCACTTTTTGTTTACATCACCATGGTAACCCTGATTATTGTATGATTCTCCTTCTTCTTAAGTCAACAATTTGAAGGTTGTTTTGACGTGTCTTCTGCCCACCTGTAGCTGGGCATAAACTTAACCATTCGGTTGGCTGGTGCTGAAATTCTATGCGCGAGCGCTAAAGGGAATATCAATTTGGTCTTTCAGTGTACTTACACGCACGGCTGTTGGCGTGGGACGGATGGCTGCACTTTCCCTCCGAAGGAAGTTGTGCTACGGATTTTTATCGCTGAAGAGAAATTCTTTTTACCTCGGTTGGGTTTGAAGTGAGCCCACGAGCATTGGGTCCTGAGATGAGAACTTTACCCCAAGACCAAAGGAGGTTAACTGTGTACGATTAAATATCGGTAAATATCTCTTTGGTTAAAAATAATAATAACTCACTTCTAACTTAAGTTGGATGTCACAACAAATAGATAGAGAAAAAGCTGGAAGAAACGGGGTTTAAATACATTCTTGCACAATAATCTGTAGCACTCGTTGAAAATATACACAAGTATTTATTTATTTACGACTCAAATGGAAGTGGTTCACCTTCAACTATATATCTTGTGCTTGGAGACGTTTTAAATTAAAAAAGTAAAATTTATTACTTTATTATGATGTTATTGCCCTTCAGAAATAGGTTTAACGCTTAATGAGACGCGTAGCATTGAAAATACAATTCAATACAATACTCATTCTATTTTGTAAAGGGCATCCACAGCGTTGGTATCTGACGGCTAAGAAAAGTTACCATACATCCATTCGCCAAACCATTTGATCTGCAACACCAAATGTTGATTTGTTGTTACTTTTGGCAGTCAGAACATTCACACCAACAATTTGTTTCTAATTTATTACTAACAATTTTTACACTATTGAAACACAAAATTATTAAAAAATGAGGTTTTTTTTTGTGGAAGCTACGTTTATGTTTCACTTAAATAATGCTTTTCAAACAAAAGCTTCTAAAATGCGGCGTGATCTACTGAAATCCAGATGGCGAACCATCCGAAAAAAGGGCGGTTGATGACGTCATACAAACCGTCAAAGCGGTTGTGTTCTTACGCTGTTTACAAAATAAAAACATTTAATTTTAAACTCATATTTTTATGGCTCTATTTCTAATTTATATAAACATGTATTTACTTTTATGGCCAGTTATAAAAATATACAAGTGTGAACATAATATAATAATATTTAGTTAATTATTTCAAGTATTATAATATATCTTGTTGCCACAACCGCAAAACAAAAATAACATAGGGCCTAATAGTTTTATTAATATATCTTGTTATTTAATTATTTTACGAAAACGTCAATTCTACAGTAATCCTTAAGGAAGTATTATTAGGCTCGTTTTATAACACTTTTTATTAATGATATATTATTAATAAGTTTATATAAATTATTTATAAATCGGTTGACATTAGTGACTTTCAGTCATGTTTGCAATAAAGACTTTCTGCTAGCTACCGGATACAACCCTTCCAACCATGGATGGCCTATTATCATCTACCTTATATAGACCATCTATAATAAGTAAGAAACATAATTTACAGCTGTGTGATCTTATTTAAATGGTGTGTGAATAATTAATTTGGATTCAGGTAATACATCATTCTTTGATAGCCTGAATACTCTTTTGGCAATCTTACCTATAGTGTCCTGACTATACCTCTACTGGGAATCTTACCTATAATGTCCTGACTATACCTCTACTGGCAATCTTACCTATAATGTCCTGACTATATCTCTCTACTGCCAATCTTACCTATAGTGTCCTGACTATATCTCTCATGGCAATCTTACCTATAATGTCCTGACTAGCTCTCTCCTGGCAATCTTACCTATAATGTCCTGACTATATCTCTACTGGCAATCTTACCTATAGTGTCCTGACTATATCTCTACTGGCAATCTTACCTATAATGTCCTGGCTATATCTCTACTGGCAATCTTACCTATAATGTCCTGGCTATATCTCTACTGGCAATCTTACCTATAGTGTCCTGACTATATTTCTACTGGCAATCTTACCTATAATGTCCTGGCTATATCTCTACTGGCAATATTACCTATAATGTCATGACTATATCTCTATTGACAATCTTACCTATAGTGTCCTGACTATATCTCTACTGGCAATCTTACCTATAATGTCCTGACTATATCTTTCTACTGGCAATCTTACCTATAATGTCCTGACTATATCTCTACTGGCAATCTTACCTATAATGTCCTGACTATATATCTATTGGCAATCTTACCTATAATGTCCTGACTATCTCTCTACTGGCAATCTTACCTATAATGTTCTGACTATATCTCTACTGGCAATATTACCTATAATGTTCTGACTATATCTCTACTGGCAATCTTACCTATAATGTCCTGACTATATCTCTACTGGCAATCTTACCTATAGTGTCCTGACTATATCTCT
>CABFOW010000251.1:47584-67924 GCA_902141385.1 Timema californicum
AAGTTAAATTACAGTAATCGGTAAGCATGGCAAGCGAGAGCGGGTTTCAAAACAAGCCGGCATCCTTGCAGAAGATTTATCACCATTGAATAGCTACGATTGCCTATTTTTTTTGTGAACTCCGAACCACTAGCACTGCACCTGATTTTGCACTAGACAGAGTATACAGTCCAATTTTCGTAGGAAGAACCTTTTATGCACGCTGAGAAAATTATTATATCTACATTCATGTATTCATACATCAAGTCATTTTATTTTTAGTTGTAACATTTGTTAGATAGTATTCATACCTATGTATTAACATTAATAAAAGTAGCCCGCTTCGGTGGCCGCATGGTCTAAGGCGCTACTCTCGCAACATTCAAGATTTACGATTATGGGAATATCGGGACTCAAACTTAATTTGGGTATATTGAGGGTTGTTTTCCCTAAATGGCTTCGCAAATACGGGTATATTTTCTCTAAATTAAACCGTCCTCATCCTTAACCCATCAGTATAATTAGTAGATAAGCGTATAACCCAAATGGTTAGTAAGACGCGGTGCTAAAATTTTTAAAATCAATTTTGACTGAATTTACCCCCGCCTCCCCCCTTAAAGTAATTTTTATGAAAATTAGACTGTAAAATCTAACTGTAGAATCTATCTTAGTCGTCAAGATTCGAATCAGAATCTCAGATGTTGTTGGTCAGCTCCTTAAGCTCAACAGCAACTTAAAACTCTCTACTACGACCAGGATATATATTTGGTTGCAATTTAGAAGCTACCCTGTTATTTTTATTTGTTTCAGAGTAGTATTAAGAAATAAGAACAGGTAGTAAGACGCAGCGATAAAAAAAAAAGAGAGAGATAAAAGTCGTGGACCGTTAATGGAGCCAGAACCACATGGGACTAACCTGCTTCCCCAAACATGATAACAATGATTAATATCGAACCAGTAAACGCTGGTTTTGTCCACTGAACAAGAATGACTTTGAGTGAAAATTCTCCGATGACAATCGATTTTAAGGTGGGGCGGAAAAGAAATATGAGTCGTCACAGTTGAAGAAGAAGAAGAAATATATTTATATATTGCCATGGTGGCTAAAAAAAATAGTTTAGTTTAAATATGTATGTAAAAAAGTTCTCATCAAAATCATGTCAATTATTCAAAAAACTGTTGAGATTAATACAAGAAGAAAACTAAACTAACCCGTCTCAGTGGCCGCGGGTACATTTCCTTTAAATATAACCTTCCTAATCCCTAAAGCCATTAGCGTAATTAGTACATAAATATATAACCCGAACAGGTAGTAAGACGTGGTGCTAAAAGAACTAAACAAAACCTTAACGCATCCACTGAAGTATTATTTTATTAATTTAACCAATTTTATTTATGCAAAAATCGCAAAAATACTGGCTTTAACTTGTGCTACCTTTCAAACCATCTTAAACAATGATCGACACACATTAATTGTATCAAAACGAAATGACTTACCAAAATATGGAGTATTTTTTTCACTTTTCCAATAAAATAAGGGAAATGACGGCCCTTGTATTTATCTATTCCAACTAGTTATTATCTACAGATATACGGTACGAACAAGAGTCTGTTTACTATCCGTCGACTGACTTATTTAATGATAAGACAAGGTTCGTCTATCACGTCGCGGTTCTAATTCTTGCGGTGACTACAACTCTAGTATTAGCGAGGAACTCTCTGCGCTGGACAGCGACTACGCCAACACTGAAAGGTATCGAGTGACCCCCGATGCATGAGTAGCCTTTCCAACAACCCGGGCGACCTTCCTCTTGTTGTGGGAAGAGCGCGGGAGACGATCAACTTCCTTCGTTTGTCTGATATATAGGAAACAAGCAATCTTGTGTGGTTCGGGACGTTCGCCAGACACCTGGAAATATATACTCGTGGCTTGTGTAAGAACTAACGTTTTAATATCACTGGCTAGAAGAATTCCAATGTGTTTATATCAGTTCATACTATCAAGTCTGCTGACGCATCACGTTTCTTTGCTTTGTATACAAACATTAAAAAAACACGTTAAACTTTAATATACATAGGGTTTTATTTCCACATAAATACATTTGATAGTTAAGACTTTGAAAAAATTTATCTCGGATTTTTATTTTCTCCTTCCATATCTCTCTTTCTTTATATTATATATAATACATATATTATAATAAATAATATATTATATTAAATAATATATATAATATACAGAAAAATAGATATGGATAAATATTATCTATAGGCCTATATATACGTATAAACACTTTTAAAATAAATGGTACGGAACTCCGCACGGACTTTCTCGCTCTATTGTTTGAAAATGGAGATATTTACTTAAAAGTCGTAATATGTGTGAAACGAAATAATTTACACTAGCAAACCCAAACATAAATTGCACAATATTTATGTAAAACATTTCTTTTTAGTCCCGGTTTTAAATTTTATAATTTTGTTTTTAAAGAATTAATGTCCTCATTTGTATGTTTGGACCGATAAAAAAGATCAATGTTGGCTTCACAAGGGTCAACACTTCGTATTAAAATTTCAATTTCCGGTTAAAATTTTCGACATTTTATTAGGTGTTGCAAATCTCCATACCATCGCATTTATAAATTTTAACCAATAAAAAATGACTACTGAGTCTAAAGTGGATATAGATCATTGTTGTACAAACATTTCTCATAAGCGGTTTAAGGAAAAACAACATAAACTTTTAGAGACTTACTTAATTGATTACTCTATGGCATTGGAGAATTATTGCGTTAAAACCTAAGTAGTATCTCTTTACAACTAAAGCTCACAAAATTGTATTATTATATATTTGCCCATATCTCAAAAACTGTTGGATTTATAAAAATTTATTTCATATAAAAGTTTTTAATTTCTAATAGTACTACAATTTTGCAATGATAAGTTATTTAGTATCAAATAGTTGCGGAGATACAGAAGTTTCTGCTTCTGTAAAGTACGATAAAATCCATTTTCATGGTAAAATGAAAATATCCAGCTTATTATAATCTTAATCAACACCTAGATACGAATTATAATCAAAATCGCTAAAGTCGATTTTGAGAAAATAGATTTTTTCTCTTTTCGCCCTTTCTTAAACTACTCTTAATTTTGAAGTTTAAACAGACACACAGACAGACGTTATTGCAAAGACCACTTTTTAGGGTTTGGGGGGTCTTGAGACGTCGACATACATCAACATTTCAGGTTAGGTTTTAAATTTTATAATTTTGTTTTTAAAGAATTAATGTCCTCATTTGTATGTTTGGACCGATAAAAAAGATCAATGTTGGCTTCACAAGGGTCAACACTTCGTATTAAAATTTCAATTTCCGGTTAAAATTTTCGACATTTTATTAGGTGTTGCAAATCTCCATACCATCGCATTTATAAATTTTAACCAATAAAAAATGACTACTGAGTCTAAAGTGGATATAGATCATTGTTGTACAAACATTTCTCATAAGCGGTTTAAGGAAAAACAACATAAACTTTTAGAGACTTACTTAATTGATTACTCTATGGCATTGGAGAATTATTGCGTTAAAACCTAAGTAGTATCTCTTTACAACTAAAGCTCACAAAATTGTATTATTATATATTTGCCCATATCTCAAAAACTGTTGGATTTATAAAAATTTATTTCATATAAAAGTTTTTAATTTCTAATAGTACTACAATTTTGCAATGATAAGTTATTTAGTATCAAATAGTTGCGGAGATACAGAAGTTTCTGCTTCTGTAAAGTACGATAAAATCCATTTTCATGGTAAAATGAAAATATCCAGCTTATTATAATCTTAATCAACACCTAGATACGAATTATAATCAAAATCGCTAAAGTCGATTTTGAGAAAATAGATTTTTTCTCTTTTCGCCCTTTCTTAAACTACTCTTAATTTTGAAGTTTAAACAGACACACAGACAGACGTTATTGCAAAGACCACTTTTTAGGGTTTGGGGGGTCTTGAGACGTCGACATACATCAACATTTCAGGTTTGATTTTCTTTTGTGGTCGCAATACTTTTACCTTTTGTGTTCGAAAAGTTAAAAGATATATACGTATAGCTTGAAAGTCATTGGTTTCATAAAAATATGCTTGTTATGAAATATTTGTATTATAAAGAAGCCTACATATTTGTGAAGATAAGTAATTTCATATCTCAAATAATTTAAGAGATATAAAAAAAAAGATAATTCACGCATGAGACCGGAGCCCTTAAAGTCATTTTGCCGAAATATTGAGCAAACTCATTTTGTTTGGAATATTTATAAATGTTTAGAAATGAAATTTAATCAAAATCGCTAGAGCCAATTTTGAGAAAATCAACTTTTTCTCTTTTTGCCCTTTAGTATACTACCCTTAATTTTAGGGTTAGATATCCAATTCCAAAAACCCCTCTGTGCAACCCTATGAAAACCCTAGATATCAAGTTAGTTTAGGCTCTAGTCGGAGGTATAGACAGACAAACAGACATAAAGTCAAAAACAACTTTTTTGTATTCGGGGGGGTCATGAAACTTCAAGATTCATCAAAATCTTGAGTTAGATTTTTTTGACGATCACAATACTTTCTCTACCAGTAAGTTAGCGAGAAAGTAAAAAAAGCTAATTACACGCATAAACTGCATAAGTAGGCTATACAATTTAAAATTATAAATATAAGTAAAATAAACTAATATACAATTATTTACTTTACAAAAATATATTTTATGAAATTATCAAATTAGGTAAGTTATATTTTAAATAAAAATATATGTTACAATATTTTTAACTATACAATTATAAATATATTTAAAACCCTTAAAGTATAACTTACTCACTTTATTTTTTTATAAAACATATATTTGTGTAATAAATAATTGTATACTAATACATTTTAAATATATTTATAATTGTATAGTTAAACATAATTTTATATTGTATACTTATGCAGTTTATACATGTAATTAATTATCTTTTAACCCGCCTCGGTGGCGTAGTTGGCTAACGCGCTAGTCGTGTTGAGCTCGACTGCTGAGGACGGGGAGATCGAGGTTCGAATCTCGGTCGGGTGAACTAGAGGGGTGGTTCCTAAATGGTTTTCCACTCTCTTTCCATGCAAATGCGGGTTCACTTACTCTAATTCAACCTTCCTAATTCATAATCCATTAGCGAAATTAGTACTTAAAGCGTATAACCCGAACGGGTAGTAAGACGCGGTGCTAAATAATAATAATAATATATATATACACACGCACACACATATCATGGAGGTGTGTGTGTATATATATACAAAATTACTTTAATCAATACTTTTTAAATTTCTCCAGTTCGATAAAAGAAAGCCATTGAATAGTACATACAACTGAAACAATAAAATACGATGTTTTATAGTTGATTTTTTATACCGAGGTTCATGAAGTATAAGGAGACCCTTTTTGCCCAAGGTAAACTTTGATGGGGAAGCCGAGGTTAGATTCCCATCCGGTTGACCTGAGATTGAATTATCACCGTGGTTTGGTTCTCTATTCAAGTGCATGGTTAGTTGTATATCCGTTTAGCTATCATCCTCAATCTTTACACTTAAATTAAGACGTTAACTAAGCTGAATGTTAAACTTAAAGTTTAGAAAAAGAACTCAAAAGTGGTATTAAAAAAAGTTAAGGAATACATTAAGGTTTAATGCAAAATCTAAATTGATGATGAACATTACATTTCGTTTGTTATGAAAATATTAAAGCGAAACATTTAAGGATAATTTTTTTTTGGAACATCGTGAATTTGAAAATTAAATTTCTATTGAATTTAATTAGACAGTAAAATAATATTAAAAATTATGTTCTAAGATGAAAGATCAAAATAAATAATTAATACACACATACATATATATATATATATATATATACACCTCCATGATATGTATAAAAATATCTGCTTGAACGTAGAAAAATAAACCCACTATTCGCATCATAAACAAACATAAAATTAACAAAACATTGAGAAATTACAGTTCAACGTCCCTAATAAACAAAACGTAAACTATCACAGGACATACGCCCTACTTATTAGATGTAGTAATTAGTTGTTTTTCCTTCAGATTACACAACGAAGGTTATCAATGGGGGAACTTACAGTAATGACTCAAGCAAACCCCTCAGTAGAAAAAGTTGAAAGTGTAGCCACGCTTACAAGGCTAACCACTGTGTACTTCCGGTTTGCGGTGGTTTGGCAAGAGGACAAAAGATTAGTAAAAACAAACGGTGTGAACTGAATTAAATACTAAACAAATCAAAAGCACAGTTCAATCGTCATAGGAAAGGACTTTTTAAAAGACAAAAGTAGTTATTATTATTAGCACCGTGTCTTACTACCCGTTCGGGTTATAAGCACTTACGCTGTGTAATGGTAAGGTGATTGTGAGATGAAATGGAAGGCCTACAATTTAACGTGGGATCCGAAACACGGTGAAGGCCTGACATTCCACACATTCACAAGTTGTTATTAATACACGTCTTGTCAGAGGTGAGGGAAGGGTTTGGCAATCGGATAAATCTGTGCCGGGTCCGAGGATTGAACCCCGGACCCCGAAAAAGACAAATATATATTACTGGTATCATTGATAGCATTTTACTATGTTGTATTATTGCACATACCCAGCGTTGTTCGAGAAGAGTGTGCTACGTTATCTGTATTCTGCTCTCTCATCAATCATCCCTTTCCAAGGCCATAGCTAGGTAATCATTTCATCGAGGGTTTGAAGCTACAACTCCCACACGGCTCCAGACAGAGAAAAATTAATAATATTAAGTGCTTCTAAACCGTTTCTCTTTTAAATTGCATTACAGGTCTTATAGAGCACAGAGTTGCCAGCTTTAATTCGTTTGAGACAGATTGACCATTTATATATTAAGAGATTTTTTTTTAAAAAGGCTGTCACTCAGGACAAATCATACTCCTTGTCTAAGAGGGAAACTGCTCTAAAGACCTCTCACTACATGTTTAAGAGGGGGACTGCTCTAAAGACCTCTCACTACATGTTTAAAAGGGAGACTGCTCTAAAGACCTCTCACTACATGTTTAAGAGGGAGACTGCTCTAAAGACCTCTCATTACATGTTTAAGAAGGAGACTGCTCTAAATACCTCTCACTACATGTTTAAGAGGGAGACTGCTCTAAAGACCTCTCACTACATGTTTAGGAGGGGGACTGCTCTAAAGACCTCTCACTACATGTTTAGGAGGGGGACTGCTCTAAAGACCTCTCACTACATGTTTAGGAGGGAGACTGCTCTAAAGACCTCTCACTACATGTTTAGGAGGGGGACTGCTCTAAAGACCTCTCACTACATGTTTAAGATGGAGACTGCTCTAAAGACCTCTCACTACATGTTTAAGAGGGATACTGCTCTAAAGACCTCTCACTACATGTTTAAGAGGGATACTGCTCTAAAGACCTCTCACTACTAGTTTAAGGGGGAGACTGCTTATCCGTATCTGTAGTATTTAACGTGCACTTTTTGAACAGACTGATTACATCAGTACACGATAATTTCTATGAGCGAGAGCAAAAGGGCCTACCAATTTTGCCGATAAAGGTATTTTCACACATCTTCCAGAGTTGTACATGTCACAATCAACATTGGGCCAACGGATTAACTTCCCTTCCAAGGGAAAATATGCTACATATTTTTGTCACTCAGGAAAAATCCATTGACCCCAGTTGGTTTTAAACCCACGAACATCAGGTTCTGAGGCGAGCACTTTACTCCAAGACCACTGAGGTCAACTGCTCAGCTGTCATCAGTCCAATTTCACTGATGTACAGTACATCAGTAAATTGAGTTTAACTGTGGACATTTCTGTTGCAACCTAAATAAAAGTTTATATTTTCTGAAAGAGAAAACTGAGGTCTATATACATACAAAATTTGGCATCATTTGAACTTAATATTGAAGTAAAAAAACTTAAAATAAATTTACCCTTTGCAGTTGTCCATTGTTATCTACGGTGTGTGCATATTTACGTCACAGATTGCAATAAATTTAACCCAATCTTTAGTAATAGCTTTTTTTTTTACGTTACATCCATAATGTTTTCCAGCCTGTGGCCTGGGTCAGTTTATTATTCTAGCCATATATTTTCCACTACCGGCTGGCTAAGCCTGTCTTAGTTTCATATTCCTTAAAATATAGCTTAAGACTAGTACAGTCAAACCATCCAGTCCCCAGCCATTAATTGATCAGTAAGAAAGGATAGACCCACATTTCACCAATGATAAATTTTCGGCCATATCGGAAATCAAACCCGGGTCCTCTAGCTCAGTAGAGAGACATGCTATCGACTTATCTAAGGTGTCGGATTATGAATTCGCTTTGTAATTTTGGGAGCTGTCGTTGCTACGGATGTAAAAACTTCATAATAAGCAATATGACGTGTAAATAACACTATTTACAGTATGATATAGAATGATAAATAAGATGTGAGATGATATTACAAACTGAAATAGAGCTTGTTAAAAAAAGTATACATTATACCTTTTAACAGCAACTTTAATGCTACTGCTATGTACCTCTTAGAAAAATTAAGGATTTTCAGTAGGGCCTATGTATTATTACAGTTTTTTTTAATTCTGGAGGGGGATCAGGATAAACCTGAATTTCTGATTATAATTACTTGTATAAACGGGTTTCTATTACATAAGAATATATTACAAGATTTTAAGACGGCCGCCTCGGTGTGAAAAAATTCAATCTCTTTCAGGCCACGTGGCTGTGTCGTTTCCTGAAACTATATCTCTATTTAGCACTGAGTCTTACTACCCGTTTGGGTTATACATCTAAGTACTAATTACGTTAATGGTTTGAGGGTTGAGTAAGGTTGAATTTAGTAAAATTGTACTCACATATGCATAAAAAACCATTTGGTAAAAATCAACTAGAGTACATCAAAGCGGGATTCAAACCCCGATCTCTCCGTCACCGGCAGTCTAGTCTATTGTGAGGATGATACCTTAGACCATGCAGCCACTGAAGCGGGTCACTTCTCTATTCTACTTATACTCCATTTCGCCCTTTACATACAACCGACCTTTGTCATGTAAATAAGAAAGAGGGGAAATAAAACTACAAAGTTTCTTATCTCAAGGAAAGCTCACTTCTAGTTCTCAAATAGTTTAAAATTTTCTTTTGTAAGCCTATCAAAAATTTGCTGTATTTGTCAGAGGAAGGCTAAAGCTAGAGCCCTTTTTCATCAAGCCTAGTTTCATAGCTTCAAAAATATGCTTAAAAAGTGGTTGGAAATAAGCTAATGTCACCTTTTCATACATTTGTTTCTACAAATAAAACTCAAACTTTAGGGTTGATAAGAGAAAGGATACCTGTTGTAATCTTTCGAATTAATTTTGGCGTAAGCCATATTTTGAAATAGCACTTTATAGAATTAAATATTTCGTTTTCTCGCTTACCGAAGTGGTCACCTTAAATCCAATAGTTATTCTTTATATTTTGACAACCTAGAACGTTTAAACCCAAACTGTGTCACAAAAATGCATAAAAATAAAGTTGTATAATTTTTTATTTTATTTTCAGTAAACATAAAAATCTGATTAGCAATGATTAAGAAAAAACCACAGGCCCGGTAATACATTAATTTTTGTCTTGTAATGATTTCTTTTCAAGGGCCTAGGACGAGGCTTTGACAAAAAAAAACATATTATAGAGGAGGGGGTGCTAAAATTTAAGTTTGTCAGGGCACAAAATTATACCCTTACGAGCATCAAGCTCAAAACGGCTTTAACCATATCACCCTTATCATCAAAAGACGTCAGGGAAAGGGTGAAGGGGTAAATGGCCGGCAGTGACGAAGTGAATCTTGAGAAGTTACCATTACCAAGCATATTTTAGTGTCATACAAACCAGTGATGGCGTAGCGCGTGTAAAATACTAGAATTTGCTAGATCATTTTTCAAGGACCAATTGATATAGCTTCCGTTATTAAATAACCCAATCTTGCTACGGTGGCCGTATGGTCTAAGGCGTCACTCTCGTGCTAGGATAGACTGCCGATGATAGGGAGGTAAGGCATTGTGCTAAAAACACATGAATGGACACGTGGAGTGAACGTCAGGTTCGTTTGTTTTGGTTTAGTAGTGACAGGGAGGTTAGAGGTTCGAATTCCGACTGGAAGAATTAACTGAAGGTGGGTTTTCCTACACGGTTTCCCAACGCTCTCTCCTCACTGATGCTACCCTACACATTTCTACATCATTAGTAGAGCTAATTGCGGATAACCAGAAGTGTTAGTATGACTTGTTCATAATATATACTATAAATAGTATGTTTTAGTTCGACAAGATTAAAAACAGATTTTATATAAAAGAACAAAATGGATCAATTTTTATGTATTCAAAAGTTAGGTTCAAATTGTTTGTTTAACGTTTCTTTTATAAATCCACTAGTGAATTTTATATGTGACTCCTTTAGACTTATATTTGTTACATTTTATGGACATTATAATTGATACGGATGGCAGGTATTCACAGAAGTAAACTTTTAATAGTATTAAATATAGTTGATTGATTACACACGGGCGTGGAAATGGGTCCTGGGTACTATTTACGTGTCAAAGTGTAATTTTTCATCCATATTATCGTTAAGAGGTTAAATGTTTTCCAAAATCATTAAATATTCTGTAACGTCTTATTTTCAAAAGGAATTTTAGAACTCGAGTGGTTCAAATCTTTAATACCACGAAACATACTTTTTTTTTAAGAACAGCATCTTACTACCCGTTCGAGTTATACGCACCAGACGTTTGTTTTTGGACAAATGAAACGCTACGATAGGTCAGACACGTTCATAAGAAATAAAAAACTAAATGTTACTTCTGAGTTAGTCACGTCTGCACGCAATAAAAGTTTCCTGCGCAAGCGGAGATTTTTATGACGTGCTCTTAATGAATAACATATTAGTTGTTTTTGCACACAATTTAGCTGGACATGCAAATTATAGAGATCAGAACAATAATATCATATCAGATGATTTTCTTTCGTTTCCGGAATCACTTAGTGACAACAATAAACATTTATCACTAACAACTATAGTATAATCTCAATAAGAAAGTAGGTACAGGAAAAATTAAATACTTTTACTTTATTATATAGATAGATTTATTAATTATGTATTTGGCGTATTTAACGTGCACTTTGTGCTGATTATATCAGCACACGAGAATTTCTACGAGCAAGAGCAAAAGGGCCTACTAATTCTTATGGGGAAAATATTTTCACATAGCCTCCAGATGGATCAAATATCAGAGCTATTATACATGTTAATTACGGAGATAGCCACATCTAAATAGAATATTCTTTAGATTGAAAAGTGACACCTGGACACGAGAATCGAACCCAGGACCTTTGGCTTTCTTTCCCAATGCTCTAACCTCAAGCTATCCAGGAATCATCTCATGCCCGGGTCATTCTTCACTCTTCTTAAGGCAGAGTCTGTGATGGACGTGCTGAAATCGTCGATGGTGGTGGCGTTATCTGATATCTCGTGATATTAATTTGATCCCACATTTGTTGCCGACAATTTCCACACCTCCATCACAGACTCTGCCTTAAAACATGAGTAAAGAAAGACCCTGTGCACGGGACGATTCCTGGATAGCTCATTGGTGAGAGCTTTTGCATGCTAAGCCAAAGGTCCCAGGTTAGATTCCAATGTACAGGTGTTATTTTTCAATTTAAAGAATAGCTCCCGTGGTTCTTTTGACATAGGACCGACAGCGTTACTTCCCTTTCGAAGGAAGCTGTGCTCTAAATTTTTGTCGCTCAAAACAAATCTGTCGACCCCGGCCGTGTTTGAACCCACGATCACCGGATCATGAGGCGAGCTCTATACCCACAATATTACTAAGGTTGACCATATAAATAAAGTATTGTATTTGTAAAAAAAACTATTCATCTTGACGTTTTATGTGCCCCGATTTAAAAACAATTGGTCCTTAAAATTCTGTATGTCCCCTCTTTTACGTTATCATAATATAAAGAAAGTATTATACTCGTGAAAAGCTTTCAACCCTGAGATTATGATGGGTCTTGACGTTATATCTGCCCACCAATTAAAAAAAGTTGTTCCTTCAGTAATTATATATGTTCCCGTGCCATTTATACTGTATATGTTTAAGACTAGGGCTAAACTAAAAACAGATTTATTAAAATCTTTATATTAAAATGTGATACGGTCATACCTTGAGGCCAAATTACGATTTTGATTCTAGCCCAAAAGTTTCGGGTAGTTTACTGATATATGATTTTTTGTAAGTTTGAATTTTTTTTTATTAATGGATTCAGTGATTTTGTTCAAAATTGACATCTGGTGTGCGTTCGGTCCACGGTAGATTACCAAGTGGTCCAACAAATGGGAGAGTAGGTAAAAATAAATCGTCTTTGAAAGAGTTTAGGAATACAAGATTGACAGCCTAAATTCGTTGGGTCACCAGTTCTTTGTACCACAAGAATATGTAAAATACGCATAAGAAAGTCAAATATAAAATGTTGTCCTTACTGAATGATAAACAAGTGGGCCAAAATTAATAGAACCTCAGGCTACGACTTCCCTTACATTCCACCTTATAATTACTAAGTTTGGAAGTCTAAAGAATCGTCAAAGGAAGTGAAAGAAAACACATTTTTTTTCAATAAAAAATAAATAAATAAAAACCAAGGTATATAAGAACCGTGTAATTTGTTTGATGCTTCCGGCCTTAAGGTAATATTATTCAGTCGAGTTAAAACGTGCGTATGGCTCCGACCTTGGAGTAGTTTTCCTTTGGTCAATCAACAACAGCCAAGTGACTTAAAGTTGTTGTTATTTGTGTTTGTATTTTGAAGTTTTACTACATGTCCGAACTATATACATTGTTACCATTTCTGGAATTTTGGAACATGTTCTCAGCGTATAACTTTTCATTCCTAAAAAAAAATGTACGGTGCACCGCATGGACTTTATCTCTTTCTTTTTTAAAAATTAAAATGGAAACATTTACTAAAAACTCGTAAATTTGGGAAACAAAATAATATACAGTGTATCAGAAACCTTCCACCAAAGAGCGCAAAGGAAGTAATACACGCTGTTACACAAAAATTGAGAAAAAAGTAATATCTCTGTCAAACAAAGAGTTTAAAAATAAATTTCTCATTTTTAAAGTCCTCTTTTAATTCTTTTTTTGTTTATAGCTCAGAAACTATTGGTTTTATATATATACAAATTTTAACTAATTAATTAATTTTAATAGTAGCCTACTACGAGTTTGCATTGATAAGTTATTTCGTATCTCTAATAGTTGCAAAAATATTATCAAAATTGGAAATTTCTCTTTAGCCAACTGGTTATAGCTGTATTACTTACCTAGGTTAGGTGCTATCCGTGGGGTGAGACAGGCTCTTAAGACACCTGGTTAGACCCGTATTACTTACCTAAATTAGGTGTTATCCGTAGGGTGAGACAGGCTCTTAAGACACATGGTTAGACCTGTATTACCTACCTAGGTTAGGTGTTATCCGTAGGGTGAGACAGGCTCTTAAGACACCTGGTTAGACCTGTATTACTTACCTAGGTTAGGTGTTAACCGTAGGGTGAGACAGGCTCTTAAGACACATGGTTAGACCTGTATTACCTACCTAAGCTAGGTGCTATCTGTAGGGTGAGACAGGCTCTTAAGACACCTGGTTAAACCTGTATTACTTACCTAAGCTAGGTGCTATCTGTAGGGTGAGACAGGCTCTTAAGACACCTGGTTAGATCTGTATTACTTACCTAAGCTATGTGTTAACCGTAGGGTGAGACAGGCTCTTAAGACACATGGTTAGACCTGTATTACCTACCTAAGCTAGGTGCTATCTGTAGGGTGAGACAGGCTCTTAAGACACCTGGTTAAACCTGTATTACTTACCTAAGCTAGGTGCTATCTGTAGGGTGAGACAGGCTCTTAAGACACCTGGTTAGATCTGTATTACTTACCTAAGCTATGTGCTATCCGTAGGGTGAGACAGGCTCTTAAGACACATGGTTAGACCTGTATTACCTACCTAAGCTAGGTGCTATCAGTAGGGTGAGACAGGTTCTTAAGACACCTGGTTAGACCTGTATTACCTACCTAAGCTAGGTCTCTTCGCCCAACCATTATGATTTCCAAGACCATGTGTTGTGTTGTTATCTACTTTTGGCAGTCAAAAATCTCACAACAGACTTTTTTTTTTAATTTTTTTATGTCAACTGTTTTTACATTATTTAATCACGAACTTATGAAAATAACCGTTTGGGTGTCTATTTTTCGTGGAAACGGCGTTTGTAGCTCTATTAAATTAAAAATGCTTTGCAAACGAGAGCTTTCAAAGGGCTGCATTCTCTTCACAAATTAATATGGTGAACCAAACTATACGAAGGCCGTTGGTGACGTCATACAAACGGTGTTCGGTTGTGTATTCACATCATTTTACGAAACAAAACGTTTTATTTCTAAACTTTTATATTGTATGGATCTTTTTATAAGTTATAAGAGCATATATTTTTGTGGGCAGTTATAAGAAAATACAAGTGTAAATCTTTTACTTTTTAATGTATTGTTCTTGACCAATAATATATCTTGTTGCCACAACCACGAAACAAAAATAATATATATATATATATATATATTAATATAATTGTTTTATTCTCCCAATAAGTTACGAAAAAGCCAATGATACTCGCACAGTAGACTAGACTGCCGATGACGGGGAGTTTGAGGTTCGAATCTCAGTCGGGTGCACTAATGGTAGTTTTTCTAAAACTGTTTTACACTCTCCCTCTACGCAAATTTAGGTACAATTCCTATAAATATAAGCTTTTTAATCCCTCAAACCATTAACGTAATTATTACATAAGCATATAACCATAACGGGTAGTAAGACGTGGTGGTAAAAAATAAAAATAAAAATTACTATTTCCACTTAGACTTTCAACCAATGTTTGTAATAAAAAAAAACTTCTACTTTCTGGCAGTCACCATACCCTTCCAATTTCCAAATGAGAATCGACTTTATTTGTGGAAGTATTCCCTGCATCACTAGAAAGTTCGACGATGGGTTTTAAGGTATTCTCTCATATCATTCATGTCAGGTAAAATGATAGTCACAATACTGATAAGAGCTCTAGACTAGCAGACGCATCTTTAACGCAAACTTTCTAAATTATTCATGGGATGAAATCTTCGGTCTCCGTAGATAACTGGCTAGAGTAGTTGGCTCTAATTCTCGAACGAGTCTGGCTAGACTCCGCATAATGCGCTGTTTTGACGCAAAGGTTATATAATTTGTTTTTATCCCCGTGTCTTACAACCTGTTCAGGTTTTACGCATATATGATAATTACTCTAATTTGGTAGGGATGAGGAAGGAAGCATTTTAGAGATAATCTACCCACATTTGCGTGGAAGTAAAGCAGGAAACCGTCTAGTATAAAACAAATCTTCAGTAAATCCGACAGTGGTTCGAACCTTGAGTTCCTCGTCATAAACAGGCCAGACCAACAAAATGGTGACGCCTTATTGATCATCCCGGCCACTAAAGTGGGTTATCTACCTATGTACTCTGATGGTTTTAGGGATTATGAAGTTTTAATTCAGATGAAGTTCATACGCATTTGCTTGGTGGAAGATTGGGAAACCAGTTAGGTAAAAAAAACCTTTCAGTACACCCAGCCGGGATTCAAACCCCAACCATTCCATCACCGGAAAACCAGACTATATTACATGTTTGACGTGTAATCTTTGTGCCTAACCGACGCGGGTAGAAAATCAGATTGAAAATTTAAATATTTAGGCCTATTTAACTTAGATTTTTTTCTAAATTAGAATCTTCAATATTTTAATATCTTAAAATCTTGAATATCTTTGAGGATCTCAAGGATTTGCGCAGCCTAGTATTGAAAAAATTCTAAAAATAAATAAAATATTGTTCCAGTAGATACATTTAGTTTAATTTTCTACATATAGTAAAGTAGTCTCAACATTTCTTAAATATTTGTCGCGGGCATTGCGTAATTTGATCAGAACTTTGAATCTTCATTTAAAAAGTTTATAATTAACTACTAACCCGTTACACAGGTGGCACAGTCTAAGGCGTCATTCTCATGTTAGATTGCCGATGAAGGTGAGATCGAGGTTCGAATCCTGCTTGAGTCTATTGAGGGTGTTTTTACCTAAACGGTCTCCCACTACAGCCTAGTATTGAAAAAATTCTAAAAATAAATAAAATATTGTTCCAGTAGATACATTTAGTTTAATTTTCTACATATAGTAGTCTCAACATTTCTTAAATATTTGTCGCGGGCATTGCGTAATTTGATCAGAACTTTGAATCGTCATTTAAAAAGTTTATAATTAAATACTAACCCGTTACACAGGTGGCACAGTCTAAGGTGTCAATCTCATGTTAGATTGCCGATGAAGGTGAGACCGAGGTTCGAATCCTGCTTGAGTCTATTGAGGGTGTTTTTACCTAAACGGTCTCCCACTCTCCTCCCACGCGAATGCGAATCTAACCTATAATATGCTTCCTTCCTACTCTACACGCCGAAATAGTAACTATCCTTTATATACTTATAAAATCGATGATATAAAAATAAATAAAAATTCCACAATGTTTATCAAAAATATTTAAGAAATGTGGAAATTAATATGTATAACAGGATTAAGGATTTTTAATGAGTGGAGGGACGCAGCCCGGAGATTTTTTAGGTTAGGGGGTGGGGACCATGATTCTCGTGAGAGTGGTCGAGGGGCACTCTCACAGAACCAGGTTGAGAGGTTCATCCTCAGGAAATTTTGACGGAAAAGTCCTTCAAAATTTGAGAGTAATTTAAAAATCAATTAGAAAAATTTTAAAAAATTCATGAAAGTTCACCGTTTATTTATGTTTTTTTGTACATTCTTGTTAGTTAAATTATGTGCTAGAGATATAAATCAACTGTTGATACCCGCCTCGGTGGTGCAGTTAGCTAACGCGCTAGTCGTGTTGAGCTCGACTGCCAAGGACGGGGAGATAAAGGTTCGAATCTTGGTCGGGTGAGCTGGGGTGGTTTTTCTTAAATGGTTTTCCACTCTCCCAACACGCAAATGTGGGTTCACTTCCTCTAAATTTAACCTTCCCAATTCTCAATCTATTAGTGTAATTAGTAGTTAAGCGTATAACACGAACGGGTAGTAAGATGCGCTGCTAAATAAAAAAATAAAAACTGTTGACAGTGATTGACACGCGAAGCAACTCTCTAGTGAGATATTACGTGACAATACAACTAACAGTGTCTGTAACATAGATACATATATTTTTAATTATTATTGTTAGACTAATACTAAATAAATAAAAATTCTTGAAGTGGGGGTAAGGGGGCCACGCGCCTCCTGCACCTAGTTCTGGATTTGTCTCTGATGTTTAGAAAATTAAACTAAACATATCTACTGAAACAATATTTCATTTATCTTGAATACAAAAAAAAAAAATTCCTTTAAAATTTTTCAAAATAATGATCTTAACTATCGTTTCCTCCCATCCCNTTTTTTTTCCTTTAAAAATTTTCAAAATAATGATCTTAACTATCGTTTCCTCCCATCCCCACCCCCAAACAACTCCAGATTGCTGGCGGCCTTGTACCGGGACATGTGTAGGCCTCTCTCCGAGGCCAGTTTGGCTCCAAGCCACGAGAACCCACACGCGAGTTGACACAAGGTCACAGCTCAGGCAGCTCACGGAGTAAACATACGAAAGGATCATTTTAGAAAAACCACCTTGGATTTTTGTCACTAAATACTGTTTATCGAGGGCATGACATTGGATTAATTTTTTTTTTTACCAGGCTCGAGAAAGGAAATGCGACATTTTTATTTATATTTCCTACCCCCAGAGTGGGCACCCCAGTGATGCCCCTCACCCATTTTTGAATAGAAAAAAAGTTGGAATCAATACATTAGTATTGTAAGATACCATTCCGGTGGCCGCATGGTCTGAGGTGCTATTCTCGTACTAGACAAGACTGTCTATGACGGGAAGATTGAGGATCGGAACTTGGTCCGGTTTACTGAGGGTGGTTTTTTCCAAAATGATTTTCCATTTTTTCGCCATGAGAATGCAGGTAAACTTCCTATAAATATAACCTTCCTTATCCCTAAAAACATTAGAGTAATTAGTACATAAGCGTATAACACGAACTTGTAGTAAGACGGGGTGTTAAATAAAAAAATGCTGTAAAGAATGATCTAACATTTTCCTTGCCCTATCTCCTACAACCTACATGAGCCAGCCAATAACTCTTTTAAATTAGTTCTAATGCGCATAAACGCGAGTGGCTTGAAACTAAAATATTCTGGTGATTAGATTATTAAGTTTACTATGATAACCAAGCATTTGAATTAAAATACACATATTTTTTATTAATATTTAAACATTTTAGTCCCATGTACTTTATATATTTATTACTTTTAGTGGAGCAGGGACTTTAAGTTTTGTTTGTTTTTTTGTGTTAAAGTTACAAATCTGTTTATCAAATATGTGTTTTTACTTACAAGTTTTCTTTTTATTACTATAATTAATTAAAATTATTTTTATAAACTAATAATACTATAGATTAAAATCATTATTAAATAAGATTATTAAAGATATACTTGAAGGATAACAAACCAATCCCCTCCCCCCAACTCTTAACCCTTCCCTAAAAATGGATTTGGTACTGCCATTAGGGTAGTCGAACGATGCCAGTCTCAGTCGGATTAGATCTGATAAAGCGGGTACACTTCTTCTGAATTCTACCCTTCTCATTACAACTACGTATTAGTACGATGATGCGGATAGCCCGGACGGGAATTAAGACACGTCTCACTTACCTTTTTAATAGCGAAGTACCCGCTTCGGTGGCCGCGTGGTCTAACGCGCTACTCTCGCCAGTAGCCGATGTTAGGGAGATTAAGGTTCGAACCTTGGTTGGGTGTGCTGAGGGTAGTTTTTCAACAAAAAAAATCTACTCTCCCTTCACGTAAATGCGGATTCACTCCCTCTAAATATAACCTTCCTCATCCATAGAAACATCAGCGTAATTTTTACATAAATGTATAACCCGAACGGGTAGTAAGATGCGGTGTTAAAAAAAACATGGTGTGTATCGTCGGATGATCTTTAAGTTGAAACGAAAAATATATTTTAACAGATTTTTAATATTTAAAATAAATAACAGTTAAAATAGCACGAAACAAATTAAAAGCATGTTAAAATAAAAAGCCAGAATTATAGGTGTTTTAACAGTCACATTTATAGATGAATACAATAAAATTTGTTGTAATTACATTAACTATTTAGTATTAATAATGATATTAGAAATGAGAAAATAAGTGTACGGTAACTGAGAAAATTAATTGATTTTTATTGGATCATATAAAACAATAAAAAAATAGTCAAGTTAAAAATATTAATAATGGAACAAATTAAAATATTTTATAAGTTAAATAAGAAAACATATGATATAATTATAACATAATTACAATTAAAGTAATTATAGATACACTTATAACGCATATTACCTTATTTAAAATAAGTTAAGATAAAAGTCAAACACACAGTGAGGTAAGGCATTTTTTTAAAAGTGCTTAGCAAAAATTAATAATTATTTGAATTTTATTTCTATCCTATAATTCCATAAAAGAGGTTAATATCATAAATTATATATAAAGAAGTAATTCCAAAATATTTTCTGAGAATATTGTCCCTTGTTCCTTGCCAGCTAAAGTGGTTTGTTGACAACTTTAGTAGATTTTCATTTTCGACACGATTAGGCATTTAATAGAATGAAAATTGAAAAATGACACCTGAACACGGGAATAGAACCCGGGACCTTCTGCTTAGTACGCCAATGCTCTTACCATTGAGCTATCCAGGATTCGTCCCGTACCTATGGTCATTCTTCACTCATAGTTTAAGGCAGAGTCTAAGATGGACGTAGAAGTCGTCAGCTTATAAACATGTGATTATCTAAGATCACAGCCATCAGACAACGCAGCCATTAGCGACTCGGTAGTTGGCATTTTGCAGCCATTCGACAATTATATGAATAATTGTACAGGGTTTGAATATATTGATGAAACAAATAGCTGAAACTATTGTTAATGCATTTTAGTGGGGATATTCCCTCATAGATAGAGAATGACCAAGAGCACGGGACGAATCCTGGATAGCTCAGTGGTAAGAGCATTGGCGTACTAAGCCGAAGGTCCCGGGTTCGATTCCCGTGTCCAGGTGTCATTTTTCAATTTTCAGAATATG
>CABFOW010000251.1:85657-110278 GCA_902141385.1 Timema californicum
TATTATTATTATTATTATTATTATTATTATTATTATTAGCACCGCGTCTTACTACCCGTTCGGGTTATACGCACTTACGCTAATGTGTAATGGTAGGGTGATTGTGAGATAAATTGGAGGACCTACAGTTTAACGTGGAATCCGAACCACGGTGGTGGCCTGGCATTTCACACATTCACAAGCTGTGATAGGGAATACTAGTTAAGGGCATTAGCTTTGAAATTTTTTAAATATCAAACCACCTTTTTGTTCAAAAGAAATCATATTAATATTCAGTAAAAAAATATAGTTTAAATTTATCCATATGGTGATATCAACAGTTGTTGAATATCTATCAAGGTTGTCCTAGAATTTAATGACAACTTTTTATCTTAATTTAAAAAAGTTTCTTATCTAATGCCGCTATGCTCATGACAGATATTAAACAACTGTTGATATCACTATGTGAAGAAAATTAAACTCTATGTTTCTATTAGAGCAATATTCTATTTATTTTGACATAAAATCCTATGAAAATTAGGAAGTCCCTTCCTTGTGAGTGTTTAAGGCCACGTTTATGGACATGAACTTAAATTTTATATTTGACTTGAAATATTTAAAAAAAATGCAATATTAAATCAAAATAATAAAAAAATACTGTTAATAAAAAAATATTACCGAACTGATTCCAAATAATGAAATGTTGCAAAGATAAAATACTTCTCTAGTAAACTAGATCTTAACGATAATTTTTTTTATATATAAATCGAGCCTTTTTGTATTCATTTATTTAAAGCCACCAATAGGTCTGGATTTAAAGGAGCACGACAGGGGTTAATGCCCCAGGTTATCCAAAAACTTATTAGAAATTTACGTAAAGTTAAAAAAAAATTCTCTCAAAGATTTTACATTATTTTCTGTCCTTATCAATATTAACTAAAAAAAATACATATCTATTTTTCTGTTTAAAAAAATCCAACTTATTGTGTTGACAACAGTTCCTTATTTTGATAATTATAACCTTCTTCGGTGGCCTCTTGGTCTAAGGCGCTACTCTCGCAGTAGATTAGACTGCCAATGACGGGGAGATCGAGGCTCGAATCTCGGCCGGGTGTACTGTAGGTAGGTTATGCAAAATATAGTTTTCCACTCTCCCTCCACGCAAATTTTGGTACAATTTCTATTAATATAGCCTTCTAAAACTCTAAAACCATTAGCGTAACTATTAAATAAGAGTATAACCCAAACAAGTAGTGAGATAAGGTGCTAAGTATCAATTATATATTTAATACTGAGGTTTTAACAGTTAATTTTGAGAATAAAAAAATATAATGTTGAAACAATGACAAAAAATATAGGCCTACTTGTTCAATGTTGGAGCCTCCAATTTTTCACAACCCCGAGACTTCCACAGGTGAAAATCCAGTCCTGGTCAGCAATATTTCAAAAAACTTATTCATAGATATTCCTCTTTATTTTATTTTCAATTACTACTTAATAAAAGGTATATTGCAAATGGCAAGTTCACATGGACATTTCAGACCAGTCAGAGACTCCCAATGCGATCATTGTTTCGTAAAATTCAATTAAGTAAAACCCGCCTCGGTGGCGTAGTTGGCTAACGTGTTTGTCGTGTTGAGCTCGACTGCTGAGGACGGGGAGATCAAGGTTCGAATCTCGGTCGGGTGAACTGGGGTGGTTTTTCCTAAATGGTTTTCCACTCTCCCTTCACGCAAATGCGGGTTCACTTCCTCTAATTCAACCTTCCCAATTCCTAATCCACTAGAGTAATTAGTACTTAAAGCGTATAACTCGAACGGGTAGTAAGACGCGGTGCTAGATATTATTATATTATTATTAATTAAGTAAAAAAATGACAACCTGGACCGGTCAATCGAATTCTGGACCTTTGGTTTAGCATGCCAATGTTTGTTGGTGTATTGAGTTATTTAGTTTAACACATAATCCCAGACAAAGGCGACTCGTAATTGAAAATATGGTGTAATGCCCTTACAGTAGCCTCATGGCTTCTTTGGTTCTGACTGACCGCTGACGGCTTTGAAAAGTTACCAGGTCAAATTATGTATCCCTACGCCGAACTATATGATCTGCAAAAACATGTGTTTAGCGGCTGTCACTTCTGACAGTCAAAATGTAGGTATATACCTAAATGTTGACTGTTAGAAGTCAGCTGTGAGCTGTCAGTCAGTACCAAAGAAGCCATGGAGCTACTGTAGTTTTAGTAATCAGTACTGACCCGTTTTGGTAGCCACGTGGTTTAAAACACTACTCTCGTGGTGGACTAGACTGCTGAAGATGGGGAGATCGGGGTTCGATTACGGTTTGGTGCACTGAGGGTGTTTTTTTCCAAAAAGGTTCCCCACTCGCTTTCCACGTAAATTTGGGTGCACTCCCTTTCAATTGACCTTCCATAATCTCTAAACCATAAGTGTAATTAGTGCATAGGTGTGTAACCCGAACGGGTAGTAAGACACGGTGCTAAAGAAAACCCAGTACTGTCAGAATAACCCTCACGTATCACTTTGTGATATACATTAATTAATGATTTAATAGAATGTTTTATTTTCAATAACAATTATTTTTGGCACCACGTCTCACTAACCGTTTGGGTTATACGCTTAGTTGCTAATTACGCTAATGATTTTAGGTATGAGGACCTTTATATTCATAGGAAGTGTACCAGCATTTTTGTGAAGGGCGAGTGGAAAACCATTTTGTAAAAACCACCGTCATTACACTCGACCGAGATTATAACCTCGATATCCCCTTCATCGGCATTCTAAGTCTAACACGAGAGTGGTACTTGAACTCCTTGACATAAGATCTCCTTCTAAGAAAGTGGCATTAACCGCGCGGATTATTGTTACACGCGTCCGGAATAACCTGCATAGAGTACATTCATGACCCGAGTTTACTTGGATGACAGTTCAAAAAAAGTTACTAGAAATAGTCGCGATTATATCCCTACGACAACCCCTTTTAGACCATGTGGCCACCGAAGCGGGTATTAACTAATTGTTTCAAGGCGTATTGAAAATAGTAGACTAACATTGAAACGCCAAGCCAATCAGGGACTCCCGTTGCGATCGTCATTTTGTAGAATGAGCTTCTCCTTGTATACATCCGTTGACAGGCGAGACTAATCGATCTGCCCCTCAGGTGTAAGGATACCTTTCTATTTGCGACCTTTCCCGGGTGAAGGCATGGCTAATCACTGACTAAATATATGGTAGTAAGCTACCGAGTCTTTTTAAGGCCACGCAGATAAATGTAGACATGAAAGAGAATCTATAGACCACCCTCCCAGTGTATTATTAAGGGGCTGGCTACGGAGGGTTTTTCGCGTTAACTAAACAACCCAAAAGCCTGAACGAATTCTGCCCGATTTTTAACACTTTTTTTTTGCGACTTTGTCATTTTTTTTCGCGATTGCGGTAGTAACGTGGGAATTTATGTGGGAGCACCCCTTTGTGACGTAGTCTGGAAACTAGCCCCCCTTACTCCCCCTCTTTCATTGGTGTTATTTATGGTGTCAGATATGTTCTGAGGACGTAACTCTGGTGAGTGTTTCAAATACTACTAAGTCAATGGTTACCTAAACTGTGGGTCGCGAGACAGTTTTTGGTGGTTCGTAAAAAATGTTGTAATTATTTTAAAATAGAAAAATCACGAAAAAAAAATGTTAAAGGAGAGGAAATAAAAATCAAATAAATAAAAATGGTAATAAATTAATGAAAACCGTAATAAAATACCCCTTACCTTCGCCCATTTCTCATGGCCACTATATATATATATACCGGTAGCCTAATATATATTTTTGCTTTTTTATCACCGCGTCTTAATGCCTGTACAGGTTATGTAATATACCAGCATTTTCGTGGAAGTAGAGTAAACAACCATTAATGGAAAGCCACTCTCAGTAGACCCGACCGGTATTCGAACCGCGATCTTCCCATCATTGGCGGGCTAGTCTAACACGAGAGTGATGCCATAGACCGATAGGTCACTGAAGCGGGTATATCCACAATAGTTCGTGTGTAGGCCTACTTCCAAGTATAATTAATCTTCAATTTTTTACCCCCAACGTTGTTGATGGTTAATACAAGTTACGCATAGTCAATCATTTATATCAGGGTGGTTCAACGTTTCCATCCCTACGGACAAATATAAATATCACTTTACACCACAGGTCAAAGATATATTTAGTAATCTCATCAGCTCAATAAAGGTCTAAAATCAACCCTTAATGCATTTATTTGAGCTATTTAACGTTCACTTTCTTAACCGACTGATTACATCGGCCACACGAGAATTTTCTATGAGCGAGAATGAAAGGGCCTAACACATTAAAATATTAAAAGCTAAACTAATAAATCTTTAATATATTAATTTAATTTTTAATATTTTAATATGTTATGGCCTAGTATTGTATAATATTTAATTGATTTCACAAGCAATCTTCATTATTTGTACTTTTAATTATATTTCCAGATTCATTATAGTTATTAAACAATCATATTGAATGTGATATAACCTAATTTAAGTCTGGAAAAGTAAATTTATTCTTGTGTTTAGAATTTTATGACACATTGGATTATACAAGATCACTAGTGAGTTCAATAAGATATATTTATTATTGTCTTTAACTTATTAATTTTAACTGTTCAATATAATTAAATACATAACAAATACAACCAGATAACTTTATCATAACCTCACTTTCATAACCTTTTACCATCCCCATGATAGTATAATTTTATATTATATATGTTTATACTTAGTTTTTGAATGTTAAACCTCATATTTATTTATCAAACATCTTCATTCCAAATTTAGTTTTCAAATTACCTTAATTATTAACTTAATTTAAACTATCGCTATTTGACTTATCAATTTTATAATCAAAAACAAAGTCTTATATATTATATAATAGATGTGTATTTACCCATTCCTCCCCCCCCCCCNCCCAAATAAATGCATAGTAAAATGCAATCATGAACTTTTAAAATAAATTTCTGTTCACATCTCGACAGAGGGGTTCCCTTTGATTCTACTCTACTATAGGTCTACTGTGAAGGCCAAATTTTCAGTGAACACGGGCCGCATTTGGAACGCGGTTTGTCATTTGGACCACACTGACCTACATCTACAATAAAAAATGACTCTCCTGGATCACGTGTTCTTACGTACGTGTCTGTTGTGGCTCACCTTAAGTCTGACCCTGATTATTCACCGGCTATCACAGATTATATGTAGGCCCATATATCTTTTTAATGACGAGTTTTCAAACAGAAGGTTGGTTTGATGCGCTTCCTATCCATACAGGGTGACCTGGGGGTCAAGGGGTAAGGTGTCGGACTTCTGTGCTGGGGGTCCAGGGAGCCTCAATCCTGGCACAGATTTATCTGATTACCAAACCCTTCCTTCACCTCTGACAAGACGTGTATTAATCACAACTTGTGAATGTGATCAAAATAAAATATGTTCCTCTTGTGACCTCATGGTTATTATTTATGGGGCCCGCTTCCTGACCTCTGTGTGAGCGTCACAATCGCCTTGCTAGGTCTGTCTTCGCTTGATATGCCTAATAATCTAACTTAAGACTAGGACAGGACCAACATCCAGTCCCCTGCCGTTAATTTATCAAATTGTGAAGGGGTAAACTCACATTTCACAAATGATACAATTTTCGGCCCTGCCAGTAATCAAACCCGGGACCCTCAACTCAGTAGACAGACACGTTACCGACTGAGCTAAGGTGTCGGAATACAAATATTTTTTAAATACTGTTTTCAAAAACATTAACTACAGTGTAAGATAAAATAATAAGCCAAATAATGAAGAAAATATTCGAGCAATCGAAAAACAATTAATCTTTATCGTCTGACACTTTATTTTACAGTGAATTGTTTGGTTTCGAGCCAATTGAAAACGTTAAACAATGTCAGAGTGAAAGTTGTTGTTTAATGTCTTTTTAACAAATCTCTTTTTTAATATCCATGCGGAGGGAAAGCTAATTACAATGTACATTAATGTTTGAAAAACATATACAATTTAATATGAAATGGCTTAAACTTATGAATATAGGTCACCTGGTGGTCTAAAGGTAAGGTGTCAGACTTGTGTGCTGGGGGTCCAGGGTTCAAACCTCGGTCTCGGCACAGATTTATCTGATTACCAAACCTTTCCTTCACCTCTGATAAGTCGTGTATTAATCACAGCTTGTGAATGTGAAGAATGCCGGACCTCCTCCGTGGTTCGGATTCCACGTTAAACTGTTTAAACTGTAGGTCCTCCATTTCATCTCACAATCACCCTACCATTACACACTAGCGTAAGTGCGTATAACCCGAACGGGTAGTAAGANATTCACCTTACCATTACACATTAGCGTAAGTGCGTACAACCCGAACGGGTAGTAAGACGCGGTGCTAATAATAGTAATAATAATATCCATACAGAGCTAGACATGCACTAAGCTCGTTGGTTGGTTAGTGATGACCACACAATCTGAAAGAAAGCACAAGTACTAGGAAAGCTCAGAAAGTATAGTGGTTTCTTGTTTTATTTATAGGAAGGTAAAAAAGAGTATTCAATTATTAGATTACTTGAAGGAAAGAAGAACATTCTGGGAGCTGAAGGAGGAATTAGAGGACAGGGTGCATTGGTGGTCTAAGCTCACTGACAAAAGGAATGGATTTGTCTCAGGACAGAACACCTAATAATAATAATAATTCTATTTTTAAGGTTACGTACCTTCTTTGATGTCTTCGCGCACCCCAGATAGAATACAACTGTGAGGCCATCCAATCCCACGGATAACAAGTAGTTTAGGAATATTAGGATTTGAACGTAACTGACAGTTACAAAAGCTTCTAAAACTAATTTCATATATATATGAATATATATGCCTATACATCATATGTCACTTTTAATAGATATTATCAATACCTATAAAATAACACGACTAATAATAGGGAAAATGCTATCATTGCTGCAGTAAAATAATGTGTTTGAATTTTCAAAATTTTTCTTCCAACAAAAATCTGGTTATAGTCACGTGTATTCATACCGAATTTTTGTTAAAAATTTTAGTTTTTTTTATGTTGTTGTAAATTTGAACTAATTCTTTAACATTTTAGGGTCATTTTATAAGTATTAAAAAAATATGTTTAGGTCATTTAAGTCCAGGCCCTGATAATAATATAGTAAAATTCTATCAACGTTAATGGCAACAAAAAAAAAATCTTCAGCTTTCTTTCCACCACAATCCTACTACATAGCTGATGCGATGATTATATTTATTTTCGACTGAAAACTATGTAAAACAACTCTTCGATACGATTTATGGCTCGAGCATAAACTTATAACGAAATATCCCTGTTAAAGAACCTGTCTCAAGGGTCGTATCCCTGATATTAAATACAAGATTATTACTCAAACCAGATAACTTATTTAGTTTCGGTTCTCTGTATTCTTAACTTTACAACAGCAGACCGTGGATCAGTTTAAAATAGATTAATTTTCTTCCATTTCATTTGCTATAATATTGGGTCTAAGTTTCATTTAAACCAACACCCGTATATAATTCATTCACGACCTAAGTTTACCTGGATGACAGCTCAAAATGTTACTAGAAGTAATCCCTAATATATCACTACGCCAACAGCTGACATCTATCACTTTTGATGACTGTAATGAAAATGGATGGTAATATATTAATGTGATAGCTAACCACAGTAATTTAGGCCAATATTATTTATATATTTATTTGAGGTCGGACACAAAGTTTATTTATCGTTTTATTCCTCTTTAAAAAAATATTCACACCACTTTCACAAAAACTTCTAACGAACACAAAATGTCGACTGACGATTTAAAACCATATGGTTGAACATGATGGTAAACAAGTTTTTTTTACAGTTGATAACATTATTTTATTTTGTTAAATATTTCAAAATACGATAATATAATCATAAAATTATTTATTGTATGTAAAAAAAATTCTCTTTTCTAAGTAAATACGATGGCTGTATTAAAAGGTTTTGGTGTATGCACTATTTTAAACATAATCAATAACGTTCCAAACCGAAGAATAAGTACTTTTAATTATGTTTAAAATATTGTTTCGAGTTGAATAAAAATAAATTATTTAAAAAATGAAATAGTACGAGAAAACTTAAGTTTACGTTATTTTAAATGTAATATATAACAGGTAACTAAAGATCTTTACATTTATAACAAAACAGTGATCTTTTACAAGTGTTGGCAACCCAAAACCTAAACATATGATTTTCGAACTGTCATCCAGGTAAAAACCTATCGTGAACGGACTTTACCTTCTTTTCTTGTGACTAAATAGGTTTTATCTGTTTCCTCTACTCATTACTTTCAGTCTAACGTCAACAAGAAAATATATTTTTTTTATCATCACCGCTTCTTACTACCTGTTCAGGTATTACGCATATATGCTCATTATTACTCTAGTAGAGTAGAGATTGGGAGGGAAGCATTTTAGAGGTAATATAACCACATTTGCTTGGAAGGAGAGTAGGAAATCATTTATGGAAAACCACCCTCAGTATGTCCGACCAGGATTAGAGCCCAGATTTCCCTGTCATCAGCAAAAAGTAGATTGAAATGACAACTTTTTTGAAATTCAGAATATGTATGCACACCAATCATAGAGGAATCAATGATTCTTTATCTAACGAAAATGACAGTCCTAAGTCCGACATATTAGCTCAGTCAGTAGTGCGTCTGTATTCTGAACTAACGGCCCCAGGTTCTATTACTGACATGGCAAGAAAAATGTGTCATTTGTGAAATAGGAACATTCCATTTCATACTGTAGGCTGGGGGTGTTGAAGCTGTTATATCATATTGAGTTAGTTTGTAAGTCGTGTGATAAATAAACCGTCAATTCAGAAAGTGCACGTTTGATACCATTAGTAAAAAACGTTAATAATTCTCTTAATTAAATGTATTAATGCTCATTTTCATGTTAAAACCCCTGATTAAGGTGTGTGTTTTTTGTTGAAGTATTTAACACACACTTTATAAACAGGTGGCTTGAATCAGCACGATTTACAAACTAACTTAATCTTGAACTGTAACATCTTACCCTACACACCAAGCATTTACGCCTATACCAGGCGAGATATTTACGTTGAGATAACAGAATATTAAAAAAAATTGCTTCATGAAAAAGTTTTTTTTTTGTTTTTGAGGAGGAAAGAAAAAGTACTAGTTAGCTATTTTTGATTTGTTGGACATCTTCAATTTTATTTAAAGGTCAACATTGTTTTTAAATGAAACACGTAATTATTTCAATGGAATTTTATCCTATAAACAACTTTTATCTGAATTTTTTTAATTGACATTAACTTTTCAAGATATTTTAACTTTTATTTTCTATAAAAGCTTTTATTTTATTACATTAAAAGTATATCTATGTTATTGAAAATAATTTTGAACATTTATTAAAGTAATTTGATAAATAATATTGCATTTAACTCAATAGAAAATAACATTATTTAATAAAAAGTTATTGAATAAAAAAGTTATAGAAAATACGAACTAAAATATCTTAAAACATTGATTTAAAAAAAAATACATATACATATAAATTGTTTAGAAAAAATCTAATTTATTGTGGGTAGGTTGGTCGATAGTGAGTACGAAGGGCCTTAGTTCAATTTAGGGTGAGTGTAATCTCTTCATACTCATACATTCACACTAGAGGCGAGAAGCTCGAATCCTCGGTTCCTCGAGTCCTATAATATTCTAAAGATTCTAGAATCGTAAAAATTTCAAAAAAGTATCTCGAATACAATTATAAAAACCTTAACTTCAATTAACAATTTTAAGCAATTAGAGCAATTATATGTACTTGTGTGGTTTGTAAAATAACAATATAACTAAAAATGACAAAGCAGTATTATTAATTTACTAAAATAGTGTTATCTTTGTTGTTTATGACGTAATAGACATGACAAACAATATATTATATATCAGGGGCAACAAACCTTAAACAACTGTTTGTTTAGTTCAATTTTAATTGTTTTCACCTTAACTACAATTTTAAATTTGTAAATATTCAAGGATTTTAATTTGAATTTGAATTCAAGATTTGAAATAAAATTCAAAATTTGGATTCGAGAAATATAGGATTCGATCCAAATCTACTTCATACTCAAAGTCTACCAAACTAACCACTTAGCCACAAGGATGGAACATAAAGTATACCTAATTTTTTATTAAAAAAATGTAAATCATGTGTGCTCATACGTGTATTTTGATTGGTCCATCCCCACCCAATAGGCGTGAGTCATCTCTGTAAATCGTGTGTGTTTGTTCCCCTCGGTGATGTTTCGACCCTTAGCACCCCAAGATGGGGGCCATGCGAGAGGGCTGATGTGTGGGAAAATGACGCCCATCGCCTGTGAATATGGAAGAGGGTTGGGCATACTCCGACGAGCCCACAGAACACCCTCCCTCCCCATACCCCTTCAAACACTCCTTTCCTAACCCTAAAACCACTCCATACTGCATTGATCATGAATCAACGAAGTATAGTCAGTGACCGTGGCAACTGGGACTCGTTGAGTGCATTACTGGACTAAATAATAAAGCTACGCTGATTTATTCATTATTTTTTATTTTAGGTATTTAAGGCACTCTTTCTGAACCGACTTATTATATCAGCACATAACTAATAAACTAACTTAAATCTAGAATAAACACAACACTTATCCCTCTGCTGGGGATCTGCATGGGAAAGAAATGAGAAGCAGTGCAGACATTTATAAATCCCGGATTATTTATGAAGTGGTTTGATATTTTTAAATATTATATTCACCAAAATGTAGGTGAAGGTTCTTACCAGTTAAAAAGTATCAATTTTAAGTTTAAATTGTTTTAAAAAAACGTGTGTCAAGTTACATAAGGTCCTACAATCCCACATAATCTTAAAATGTTATGTTGTGACTCTATCAAAAAAAGAATTTATATGATAAATAAAGGCTAGATATTAATCTTTGATCTCATTTCATCAACGATAAATTTTCATACCATGACGGTAATCGAACCCGAGATCCTTACCTTAATAGACAGGCACGCTACTGAGTGTTGGGACAGCGCTGAAGTTATTTTTTCCCTCGTGATTTACTTCATACCATCCAACCTGACTATTTACACTAACGGGTTATAGAAAAGGAAATATAGAATTAATAAAATAAATCTTACCCAAGCTTGTGTGGAAGGATTGTGAGAAATAATGCAGGAAATATCACCCACAATACAGCGACGAATTCGGACATCTGCTTTTGTAATTAAAACGGGGTCATTTAATATATCCATGCCATTGTTTCTGTACTTATTTATAATTCATTAATTTTTAAGGGTACTTTTCATTATTATACCGGTAAGAATGCACCTTATACTCCACTATCTAACCTTTCCTCTGGCAATATTTCATAATACTGTACTCACTTCTCATCTGCAGATATTATGAACATCACACTAGCCTCGCATCTGACATAATTTCACAAACACAGGAGGGCAGGTTTTTTTTAAGTCAACCTTTTCACCAATTTCACAAATTTCCTAAGCCCCATCGTGTTTTATAATAAATTGAAGCTTAGGCTCTATAGATTATGAATATACGTAAGATTGTAAAATAATTTAAACATTTTATTATATATTAATAAAGGCTATACACTTAATTTGATTTGAAAACATTTGGTTGTTTATAACAGGTGTTGAGAATTTCTAATAACTTGAGTTTGAAATAATTTAGGGCAGCTCAAGTTTTAAAATATGTCCTATAGACGTTGAGTTTGCAGTGTATATCATAATCAGAGTTTTATTAATTACTACTACTATCTTATGACTTCTTTAAACTCAAACTTATAAAAATGTTTACACCCGACACCATGACATTGAAAATACTTTGATAGAACTGTGTTGAGACAAAATTGAAATATGTTGTTTCAGGCCATCAATAAATGCCTAATAAGGTCAATTTAAGTACGAGAACTTCTGTCTGTAAAATGAACCATTTCTCCAAAAAATTGTATCTGGATGTACAAATATTTTTACACCCGACACCAGGTGATTGTTTATTAGGCATGGACACAGTTTCTTAGTTTATGTTGTCATCACTTAAAAACAATTAGAAAACCATACTAAAAATAAATATGTTATATTTTGGCAATCAATTGGAAAAAAAAGATAATCATGAAATTAAGGCCAAAAAAAATGTATCATTAATATATTGGCATCACTTGAAAAAATTAGGGAAACACCAGATCAAGCTAAGAACTCTTACTATTATTCATAATAGTTAATAATCTAATTAATAACCTCTCTTATTTATTATTGTATAGGCCTAGTTAAAAGAAAGTTGTTAAAAAGTTGTAAATAGATTTTTAATTATTTTTGCTCACATGGCATAAACTAGAAACCTCAAACTGAACATAAAATTAATTTACAGGAAGGAAATAGAGATCACAAGTTTCCTCAGGAAGCTGTGGGTAAACCTCAGCCCTGTAGCAAACTGCCAGTCTCTACACCGTGTTAGACAACAAGGCCATAATTATATTTTATGACGAGTCAAACTTATTGCTCCAAGTCATTTACTATAGTCAAACTTAAACCGACAGAAGAGTTAAGTGAATTAGAAAATTCTGAAAGTGAAAATGAAATAGAAAATCAAGATAACAAGGCCCAAAGATAATTTATTCTAGCAGACGAATGGGTGGTTGTTAAATATGAAGAGGACAAATTCCCAAGTGTTGTGACTTAAGTTACAGATAAAAATGATCTTAAAGTAAATGTCATGCACTTGTCAAAAACTAGATCATATAATAAAGGGCCACAACAGGAAGATAAAATATTATACAAAATTGAAAAATCACTTTAAAAAAAATCAAACCACCTGTGGTTGCAGGAACCAGAGGACAATTTTTTTCTGAAAAAAATTAATTGTTGCATAGGCCTAGAAGTTGCAGTTGAAAGACATAAAATCATCATAAGGCTATCCAAACCATCATTAAAATAAAATATTATGCAAAGCCTCATAAAAGGTTTGGTCTAATACAAAGTTTTGGGTGTAAAAATATGGTGTCGGGTGTATACTTTCAGACAAATTACGCCCGACAATACTGTTTTACACCCGACACGGATTTTTATTATTTTATTAGTGTAAAGTTGAAATTTATTATTTTTCATTGTAATTTTAAGGAAGTAGTGTGTCTCAATGTATTCAATTTGATATGTTGTGTCAAAGAAAATTCACTCGACACCAAACTTATTAAGTTAAAAAAAATTGTTAATGAGAGTATTTAAAATTATTTATATTCATGATGTAAATAAAAGTGTTCTGAATATATTGCATATAGTAAATTGCCATATTTTTGTTTAAATATTTAAAATATAGAATATGAATGGTTAATAAATGCTTCTTATTTTTATAGCCGAAACTGTGAAACTGCTCAGTACTGACTTCACAGTTAGCATAATTTTACGGAGACAGCACCGACCTGTTATCTGGAAGGATTTTACGAGGACCGCCTGATATAATTTCGCATATGGCAAGATTTATTTGTTGAGTGGTAATTTTGTGACTTTAGAAAATACAACCTAAGAAAACTATTCCTGACATTGAATTAAGGGAATCAAAACAAAGTACCTTCATCCAACTTACGTTTGGACTAGTTTTATTAGCAATGAGAGTGCATGAAATTTGAGAAGAAAATAGTGTTCGATTGAACAACTCCTCACATCATTGGACTAAATAATCCTACGGTTAAAGCCACCCATTCTTATCAAACATTGTTACAAGCTGCGATAGTCGATTGAGGTAAGCTGGACTAAGATTTTCAGAGTTCATCATAAACGAACTAATGTCAAAGGTAGCAAGGTCGTCGATATCATCTTCAGCTCTGGTCGCAATGGCTATCATGAACATTACGTTGCAAAATATTTTCGGGGCAACCAGATCGATTTCCGACCGAAAACTTTCAAAAGAATAAGACTCCGTGGCACACCCTAGTTGAGAGAGTTGGGTTATAAAGCTGTTATGGTAGAGCGTGACGAGATCTTCATAATGTTCTACGACCAAGTTATCAGCTGAACTCGTAAACAGGAAGTAAATTAGGTCTTTAACAGGAGAGTCATAACAAACCTGTTGAAAGTCTACCAACTTTAAGCTCTTTGGACAGTTCTTTTTTGCATCTTCCAAAAAGTTGTATCTGAAGAGAATGTTGTTCGCCCAGAAATCGTTGTGAATGAAAGTTGAATACTGAGTAATTGGTGGGGGGGTGTATTTCTTAAATGACATCAACCCCTTTACAAAAGCATCTTTCAACCTTTCCTTGTCAGGGGTTTGACCTGGGAGTTGGTCAAAACGCCCCATGAAATCTCCAATCGTACTTTCTAACAATCGCTCATCGTCCACCGAGAGTGCTGGCGCTTCTTCTTGAGGTGACGGGGGAGGGATGATCTCTTTCACCATGTTCCTGAAGATGAGGGGTTTCTGAATCTTCACAGCTACCCCCAAAGCGTGGAACCTGGCCATTTGTGACACGACGAGGGTCACGTGGTCTAGATCTAGACCTGAGACCCTATTAGCCATCTTGTATCCAAGAGGTCTCAGATTCTCGATGAGCAAAACAAAGGTGCCATCTCCCGGGGACCTGCTGCCATAGTAGGTCGGGAAAATGTCCACCAGCTCGCGAGTAGGCAGCCTTCTCTCTCTCTGTATCTCGTCGAGTCTCGGGAGGATCAGCGAGTAGAAGGAGATCTCCTTCTCAAATATGGTAGAGGAGTTCAATATCTGTTTGAGGGCCTCCGACTGCGGCACAAGTTTGGCGACGAGGGACAGTTTCCTGTGGTTCTCGGCCAAGGTCACATCGACTGCCATAATGTTGCTTGCATAATTGTCCCCTGGTTTCACGAGGCTGGTAACTTTGAAAGACTCCACCTGCACTGATGTACCACTGGTTTCTGTAGGTATAAAAGAAAAAATAATGAAGAAATTTGAAAACTCACTTTTAGGTAAAAAAGATAATGAAACGAAATTTAAATAAATTAGTAACCTGTGTCAGCCACACGTTCGTCACAGATTCTACCTTAAACAATGGGTGAAAAATGAACCTGAGCACGGGTCGATCCCTTGATAGTTCATCGGTAGAGCATTATTGCGCTAAACCAAAGATCCCGGGCTCTATTCCCGTGTCCCAGTATCACTTTTCAGTTTATTCTAATATGATTTAGATGCGATTTATTTCCGCAATTATAATCATTTATCCCACAAACTTAGCTTTTCAACTCTACTTAATTGTATAGCGTTGCTTTCTTTCATATCACAAATTAACTATAAAAAACTTCATTTTAAACTTATTGAGGTACGACCAAGGCATCGATCTATATGTGTACAAAATAATAAAATGGCTCATCTAGTCTGGTCAGGGTTCGAATCGGCGAAATACTGGTATACATCCTCTCGATAAGTGATATCCAAACTTTTCTTTTCGCGTACATCCAGAAAAATCTTCTCTTCAATTCAGTAATCCCAAATTTGTTGGGTGCATAATTCAGTCTATAAATATTATAAAATATATGATTATTTACAAGAGAGAGAAAGGAGGAGAAAAAAGGGGGCAGGGGAGATCGTATGATCTTACGTCCGATATTCTTGTGGCTAGCCCCTTAATCTGACCTAGATTATTCAGTGTTTATCATTAAATAATATATGTATTTTTAAATTTCGCGTACCCAATAAGATGCCTTGGCGTGGCCCTTGGCTTACGGCAACACAAGGTTGGATAAAACTGCTATAAATTATACCTTATTCCTCTCAACCCCACAATAAAACACATTACATTTGAGAAAGAATATATAAATTGTTATTAAAAGGATAATATCGAATTTGCTATGATTACTTTATGATTATCCCCTCCCCCATTACCTTATCAAACAAAATTGTTTTCCCGTTCTTGCCCTTCCCCCCCCCCCCTCTCACACCAAACTTACCTTCGTTCCANATCGAGGTGCTCAGGACATCCTCCAAATCCTTCTTCGAGAGGATCTCTGTGCCCTCGGAGGTCATTGTGGAAACTTACTGAAACATTTGTTAGAAAGCTACTAAAAAAATTGGGGCCCAAATTTGGCAAAAATAGACATATTTGGTAGGGAAAACAGTTAATTGTTTAATGTTGCTTTATTTATATTTTAACTCTTAGCATTAAAATATATTAATTCATGCGTATCATAAACTGATACGTGACGTTTATCCACAGGATCAGTCATGTTCGCTTGACCTGGTGGTCTAGGGGTAAGGTGTTGGACTTTTCTGCCGGGGTCCAGGGTTCAATCCTCGGTCTTGGCACAGATTTATCTGATTGACAAACCTTTCCTTCACCTCTGACAAGACGTGTATTAATCACAACTTGTGAATGCGGAGAATGCCAGGCCTCCACCGTGGTTCGGATTCCACGTTAAACTGTAGGTCCTCCATATAATCTCACAATCACACTACCATTACACATTAGCGTAAGTGCGTAGGGTATAAACCAAACGGGTAGTAAGACGCGGTAATAATAATAAATCATGATTTCATAATCAAATTCAGTTAAGTGAAAAATGACAAACTGGACACGTGAATCGAACTCAGGAATGTTGGTTTTCCACATCAATGCTCTCCCCTTGAGGCACCCCGGTTCGTCTCGTAAAAAGAACCGGTGATATACATACGCTAATCACAGACTCTGCCTTAAAATATGGGTGTAGAATGACCTTGGGCACGGGAAGACTCTTGAATTGCTCAGTGGTAGAGCATTTTCATGCTAAGCTAAAGGTCCCGGGTTCGATTCTCGTGTTCAGGTGTTATTTACCAATCCATTAGTATTGGTTAACTTTGTTTATAATTAATCTACTAAACACCGAGTGTATTGGTTACTTAATCTAAATGGTAAAGATTGAAATGTTATATTTAAGAGGAATTGCATCCACATTATCATGGATGGAGGTTTGTAAAATGCATGATGATATATAAAAATGTTGAAAAACAACATCCCAGTTTACTCAGCTGAGACTCGAACCTTGATTTCCCAGAAAGTGAATGCCCAGTCTATTGCAATTTTGATGCCTTAGTCTGCGGGACCACCGATGTTGGGGAGATATTATTTTATAATTTCTCTCTCTCTCTGTTTTTACTTTGTTGCTCACTTACTTACTCTATGGCACTAGGAACTCTAAAGTTCATTGCAGCACTTACAATAGTACGCCACCTATCGCTATTTTGAGCTTGTTCTATCCAGTCCACCACATTACACCCTATCCCTATCTTGAGATAGCTATATCCAGTCCACCTCAACACCCCCTATTCTTATCTTGAACTAGTTCTATCCAGATCACATCATCACACCCTATCCCTATCTTGAGCTAGTTCTATCCAGTCAACCTCATTACACCCTATCCCTATCTTGAACTAGTTCTATCCAGTCCACATCATCACACCCTACCCCTATCTTGAACTAGTTCTATCCAGTCCACATCATCACACCCTACCCCTATCTTGAGCTAGTTCTATCCAGTCAACCTCATTACACCCTACCCCTATCTTGAGCTAGTTCTATCCAGTCCACCTCATTACACCCTATCCCTATCTTGAGCTAGTTCTATCCAGTCCACCTCATTACACCCTATCCCTATCTTGAGCTAGTTCTATCCAGTCCACCTCATTACACCCTATCCCTATCTTGAGCTAGTTCTATCCAGTCCACCTCATTACACCCTATCCCTATCTTGAGCTAGTTCTATCCAGTCCACCTCATTACACCCTATCCCTATCTTGAGCTAGTTCTATCCAGTCCACCTCATTACACCCTATCCCTATCTTGAGCTAGTTCTATCCAGTCCACCTCATTACACCCTATCCCTATCTTGAGCTAGTTCTATCCAGTCCACCTCATTACACCCTATCCCTATCTTGAGCTAGTTCTATCCAGTCCACCTCATTACACCCTATCCCTATCTTGAGCTAGTTCTATCCAGTCCACCTCATTACACCCTATCCCTATCTTGAGCTAGTTCTATCCAGTCCACCTCATTACACCCTATCCCTATCTTGAGCTAGTTCTATCCAGTCCACCTCATTACACCCTATCCCTATCTTGAGCTAGTTCTATCCAGTCCACCTCATTACAACCTATCCCTATCTTGAGCTAGTTCTATCCAGTCCACCTCATTACAACCTATCCCTATCTTAAGCTAGTTCTATCCAGTCCATCTCATTACACCCTACCCCTATCTTGAGCTAGTTCTATCCAGTCCACCTCATTACACCCTACCCCTATCTTGAGCTAGTTCTATCCAGACATCTCATGACAGATATTCGACAAATGTTGATATAACCATGTGAAGAAAATTAAACTCTATGTTTATACCGAAGAAATAAATTATTTATTTAAGAAAAAAAAATTATATAAAAACTGCAAAAAACACTTGCCTTTTCTTTCATTCCCTACATCCCCACCTTAAAATAGTTTATTTATACCTTTTACTAAAAATATAGTAAAATAATAAGTAATAATTATTTCCTTATAGGTTGACACTAGTAACTTTCAGCCAATGTTTTCAATAAGGGAGGGAGGACCTTCTAGCTGTCACTTACCACCTCCACTACCGTAGATAGGATATAGGCCTACCTTACCGGTCTCGAGGTATTTCGTTAACGATAACTAAAATCACTCTCAAATTGTTACAATATCTATTGAAAGAACCACAAATATTTGTGAACAGCACGAAAGGAAACACTAATCAAACACGATACTAAGCCGCCTTCCACACATACATATACCTCGAAGCTTTAACTGAAGTTTTTATGATAAGATTACTCAGTACTACATGATTACTCATGGTGAGGTTGACACAAGATAGCTATAGCTATAATTATCAGAGGTGGTGATAAGAGGGAATGACTTGGTAACTATAAATTGTTTGATTTTATCAGATCAGTACAATCGAGGGACTTCTTTAATAATAAAGTAGCGGCTCTGGTTTAGAAAACTGAGATTAACGGCTGGAGAGCTAGTTGGACCGACCACATTACACTCTCTCTCTGCATAAGTTGGCACTATCTTCACCAACAGACAGTAGGTGCTCGGTTAGTATGGTTCGATTGCGGAATGACGCTATGGAGTTTAAAAAAAATATTAGGTACTCATGTTAAGTTATTTTAGAGACTTAATAACTAAGACGTTGTTCATGAATTTAAAACTGGTTGACTTTGAAGATATCAAAGTTGGAGACAAAGTTTAATATATTATATGAATTGAATTATTAGTAAGAGGGACTAGGAAAGTGGAGGCTATGGGAGTAAAGTTTTTGAGGAGTATATTAGCTGTCACAAGACGAAACGGGATTAGGAATGAAGTTATCCTGGAAAGAGTAGGAGTACAAGGAGTGTATGATATATTAGAGGTAGCAAGACTGAGATGGTATGGTCATGTAATGAGGATGTAGAAGGAGAGGATGTCAAAGAAATTAAATATGTAGGAAAAAGACCGCAGTCCGCAAGGGAAGCCAAGAAAGAATAGCTATTAGTATATTTTTATTAAAAATAGAAAGAAAAGATTGGGCATTGTCCACTTTATTTCAAAATGATAGGCAATACATATTCGAAATATATTGTCAAAGAAGTTAAATTTATATAACTGTTTTCCATGGATATCTAAGACATACATTTTCAAGATTTTTGTTATTCCCCTTCGATTAGGTTTAGTTTAGAGCCTTCCGTTTTTACGTTTTATTGGGGGTAAAGGGAGTTAATGGTTAAATTAGCAGATAATCCACCAATAAATTTCGTGGGCTAGAAGATAAAAGGGAGGATATAATTTATTGAAGGTATTATTTCCGTACTTTTTTTAAAATTTAGAAAGCTTAGGGTGACTTTTAGAACAAACCCGCAGTTCTAATGTATTCCTTTTTGTCTTTTCATTCAAATGTGAATTCTGTATTTTAATTAATTTGTTATTTCTCTTTTTTATAACTAAGCTGCAAATAAATTTACCTACGTAACATGATAAATTTGTAAAATATATTACGGATCTACCATATATTTTATTGAGTTTTTAATTCTAGCATTTAGAACATATAACTAACAAGACTAGACCCTTCCCCCTGCCCCCCTAACCCGCAATATTATTCTCAACACACATATTGAAGAATTATCATAGACTCTACCATAAAATATGAGGGACTATCGACATTTTTATGAGGAATAAATAAAATTTTCAAAATAAATTATAGCCTATGTTACTCGCTGATAATGTAGCTTTATATTGGTGAAATAATTTTTAAAATAGGTCCAGCAGTTTTTGAGTTAATCCATTACAAACAAACAAAAAATCAAATCTTTCCTCTTTATAATATTATATATTAGTGTAGATTATGCTTGAAGTTAAGTAGAGTAATTGCTTTTTTTAAAAATCAGTAAGCGTAGAGAAAAGCATTTTAAAAGCACTTTAGAACTAACTTAAATCTTGAACAGAAACAATAACCAGCCACTGGAGGTTAATTCATCATTGTGAAAGGGAATATCATATTTCACCAATGATACATTTTTCGGCCTTGCCAGGAATAGAACCCGGGACTACTAGCTCAGTAGACAAACACAGTACCAAACTGAGTTAAGGTGTTGGACAAAATAATGTTAATCACAGATTTTTAAAAACTTATTATTATTCTTAATTATTTTTTTCTCTTGCTTTTTGTTCTTCATCTCAAACCACCGCGGCACAACGGTTGAAAATATTGGGTTAGGTTAGTAATTACAAATAAGGAGACGTTCGTAAAAAACGCGCCTTGTTAATTCTCGTTGTCTCTATCAATGGCTAGTGTGTGTACAAAATAGTAATTATTGTTATTTCTAAAGTCTGGTTCTTGTTCTATTTTTTTATTCAAATTCTTCAAACATCACTTTTTTCATCCAATTGAATCGGGGCCGCCCCTTATTCATTCGACCGCAAAACACTTCATGAGAAGGAAAAGGGGGTTAGCTATGCAACCAATCACAGGTCTATAGTAGAGGATTTGAAAGGGGGAAAAAAAGTGGAAGGGGGGGGGACTTTTTATCATGACGTGTGCATCACTTTTAGTGTTGTTGCTGTAAAAGGAGAATTGAATCAAACAAAGAATTCGATGTAGACAGATGTTAGTCCTCACTGATCAAACTTTATCTAGCTGCAGCGGTGGACGAGCTGTCTGAAGTATTAGACTCGCTTTATACTTAGCTGCCGTTGACATGAAGTTTGGGGTTCTCTACTCCCAGCTGATTACACTAAAGGGGGTTTATAATACATTCTTCACGCTGATACAGACGAATTTATTCAAAATTAACCCCCTCATATTCCTACCACTTCCACTAAGGGCTGATCTTATGACTCCTATATAAATATTAATGTATTTATTCATCACATTTTGTCTGATGCCGGGATCACGATCAACTTAACGTTAACTTAACGTAACTTAACGTTAACTTAACGTAACTTAACGTAAAGGACCTCCTCGTGTGTTTAAATGGAAGCGATCACGATGCACTTAACTTAACGTTGACTTGCAGTTAACTCAACGTAAGAGATGTCTTTGGAGGTCTTTTACTTTACTTTAAGTTACTTGAAGGGTATCACGTGATCTAGCCAGCCAATCATTATGCGAGTGACGTCAACAGGGCTATTTAGTAATTCATTTGTTGGTATTATGACCAATGTTTACTCTTTAGCGTAAGTTCTAGTGATCAGACATTAAAACAAAATAATTAAACTAAAATAGGGAACTAAATTTATCAAAAAAGTTTAATAATATATATTTATTATATTGATTGAAAACTGTAAACATTCACAGATCAGTTTACAAATAGTACAAAACCACAGCTCATACTCGAGAATGCATATGTTTGGCTCGAGTTGTTACGTTAGTTAAGTGAATCGTGATCACACATAAGTTAGGTTAACTTTAAGTGAACGTTACATTAAGCTACGTTAAGTTAACGTTAAGTTGATCGTGATCCCGGCATGAGGGTTTAAGTACCTGGTAACTTTAATCTGAAAGTTAAAGTTGGCGTTGCCATTGTGACACGTTGTTTTTCATGAGGTTTCACTTAACAGAATCTGTTTTTAGATTAAAATCTTGGTTCACGTGTTTAGTAGGCACAGGACCAGGCTCTAACTATATACAGTGATATATTATTAAGTTTGAACATTTAATTCACACTTTAATAAAAGGTGACAAACTATTTGTAGGGTTATAGTTATGTAAGAACAAATTATTTAAAATTGAGTACAATAATTAAAATTTTAAACGTTGTACCAAACCATTGATCACATTTTGGCAGACACTGAAATTAGAACTTGCAAGATGACTTATCTTCTGCGCCCACGTGACACCATCTGTTTCCTCGCACTCTTTTAGCCGCCATTATTTTAAAATGTTGAGCGTTGTAGCCACTACTCAGGTTGTAGCGGTAGCAGCAGGGCTTATACGCACGCACGCACAGTACCAACCTTGCGTTTGCTGCATAATATATGACCTTTATCTAGTCGCTAACTTTAATCTCCCAATAGCAATATTTATCTGGTAGTCATAAGACCGGCCCTAATTCTTTAATAAGACGCCTTAGCTAAGTTGGTAGCTCCTCTGTCCCTTAAACTAAGGATCTCAGGTTTGATTCCCGGTATGACTGAGGAATTTATCAATTCGTTAAATTGTGGTTTCCTCTTTTAAAATGATTAATTACAATCTGGGGGATTGGGTGTCGTGTCATAAAATTAAGTTTATTTTTTAACTCACTTAGGTGGCCACGTGGTCTAACGTGCAACTATCGCAATAGATTAGACTACCGATGACGGAGAAAGAGATAGAGGTTTCTATCTTCGTCAGGTGTACTGAGGGTAGTTTTTTTCAAAATCACTTTCTACTCTCCCTTCACGCAAACGTGAGTACTCTTCATCTAAATAAAACCTTCATAATCCTTAAAGCCATCATCGTAATAAGTACATAAGCATATAGCCCAAACGGGTAGTAAGACGTAGTGCTAAACTTTTTTTTTTCTAAAGTAAATTTAGAAAGTTCCCGTCAAAATTTCAAATTGTGATCTATTTAATAATTTGTTAATTTATTTTTGTGCCATGTTTCACTTTACTTATTTACATTTGACGATAGACTTATTAAACTAAGATAAAAACTGATCAGATTCCAGGATGCCCATATTACAAATACAATAACTGTTAAGATTACAATTTGTATAGAATTAAAATACAACCCAAGATCACCGCTAAGGGAACTGCAGGTCTCAAGGAGAACGTCGTTAACTTCACTCTCTCTCTCTCGATTAACTGTTGCCAAATCTCCTCGCTTTCAGTTATGTCGTAAGGTTGGTGTTCTGGGGTATGAAGGAGCTACTGGCAACATCGACTAACCAACGTTGCCAAACTTGTCTCATTTTTTGTGGGAAGATTGACTACAAGAAAAACAAGAGAATGAAAATTTGTCCCTATTGTAAAAAAGTTTACACATCCCTGCTATAACCTCAGAGACGCACGTGTTTTGTTTTCAGATTAGTTTAACATCTTTGTTTACACAATGTTGTGGTCCTGGAGTGTAACAAATTGAACACAATTGAACTAAATGAGTCGTATTAAATGTATTCTGTTCTTTGGAACGTTGACTCGGCTGTTTAAAATAATACAAATAATCGAAGAGATGCACTTACAGATATATTTTTTTAGCACCACGTCTTACTATCCGTTTGGGCTGGACTATGTACTGATTACTCTAATGTGTTAGGGATTATGACGATTGAATTTAGGGAAAGTGTACTTGCATTTACGTGGCAGGTTAGTGAAAAACCATTTGTGAAAAAAACACCTCTAGTACACCTTACCGGGATCGAACCTCGATTTCCTTGTCATCGAAAGTCAAGTTTATTGTGAGAGTGATGCCTTAGACCATGTGGCCACCAAAGTTTTTTTTAATTGCAATCAATTTTCCAAAGTAAATGATATAATTTTATTATATGGTATTGGAAACACTGCCTACCAGCTGTAATTAACATATCAGCTGACCAGCCAAAAATAAGACGCCCGTACACATGCATGTGCTTATTTTTAAGCCCGCGGGCCACGGATTCGCCCCCTCTTCCCCCAATTATCCTCTTTAACCTCCACCTCAGCTACCCTTACGGCCACCTGCAACACCTCCAAATTTTCAACTCAGTCTCTCATAGAAACTAAACAATGCTGCCAATTTGAAGTGGAAAGCTAGTTACGGTTTGCTCTTGTCAAACATCAAACCCAATATTCAAGAAAAGATGAAAATAAAACTGTGCCAACCATCACACTAATTTTAATTTTTTTTGTACCATTTTTATGCAAGTGTTACATTGATTTTTGTAAAATATTATTATTATTATTATTATTATTATTATTATTATTACCACCGCGACTTAATACCCGTTCGGGTTATACGCACTTACGCTAATGTGTAATGGTAGGGTGATTGTGAGATGAAATGGAGGACCTACAGTTTAACGTGGAATCCGAACCACGGTGGAGGCCT
>CABFOW010000251.1:110545-140081 GCA_902141385.1 Timema californicum
GGGGGGGGGGGGGGGGGGGGGGGGTCAGCTGTGTGAACAGGTTGAGGACCACTGCTCTGCAGTTTCGAAAGCGTATTCTTACGACATTGGAAATACCACAGATTATAGTGACTCGAAGCATATTCTAGCTATAACAATACCACAGCAGTGTTGTCCATCTTTTATATGACAAGCTCATGGAGGTATGAAAGTAGACCACCCGGAATAGCTCCTGTGTTCACATTAGAACCACCTCGGAGGATCATGAACTAGCCCTCTCAATAACTTGACGTTACGAATCAAAGTTGAGTTCACGACAAAATTACTATTATTGTAGCATTGCTTCACTGGAGTTTTAAAAAAAATTACACATGGACAAAGAACTTAAAAGAGGCGATGCATCAAAGTTTGGACATGTCCTGGCATTGAGCTCTACCTCGTGTGGTAAGACTTGTATCTTCCTTTAAAGAAAAATAGAAAAAGGAATGGTTTTAAAAAAAAGGAGTTTTCACACAAATGTGAAATTTATAGAGCGATATATTTGTATAGGAGTGGAGGATAGCTTTGAATAAAGTTTTTTTTTCGGGAGGGGTTGCTAGTGATTCATTTAACATGGGTGCATTCTACCAGTATTTTATTTGATTTCTAGAGAATTTCCAGAATGTCTCACAGAAACAGTTGAGTCCTTCTACCAATGATGTGGGTTGAGAGAACCTTTATAAATTCATGATGAATCGCATCAATATCACATCCATCATTTCCGGTATTGCGTTTTCGTGAATAGAGCGTATATCACCATAAACTGGTAAAAATTAGTAAGTTCTTTTCTCCCTTCTACTCTACCCCAAAACTTGGGATAAAAATGTCAAAATTCTGGGTTGCGTATGATGAATTGGATCAGAATATCCGCGAAAGAAAAAATAATAATGTTGTCCACTTATTACAGTTTCTACTTGATAAAAATTACGGAAATCAGACTGAAAAGCATCGTAGTTTTCATATTGGTATAGATAGTTTAAAGTTTGCCACACCTGATTAAAACGGGAGGTGTACGAACGATGGAAACCGCTTACAACTATTTTTACCCGCATTATGATTTTACATCCTCTTAGTATAAACATTTTGACATTTTCTCTTAAGGTGGGGGTGTTCTTGCAGGTTCTATACAAACAATTATTTGGTCAAAATAAATCAAATATTTCTCCAGTAGTAACATGGAGTTTAATTGTCTACATGGGGTGATATCAGCAGTTGTTGAATTGCTGTCAATGGTGTCCTGCAATTTAATGACAACTTTTTATCTTCATTTAAAAAGTTTCTCATCTAATGTTGCTATGCTTGTGACAGATATCTGCAACATTCACGAACTTCTAAATGTTGATTGGAAGGAACAAAGTATAAGAATAATTTACAAGTTTAACAAATTAGTTTATTAATATTCAAACAATTCAAAAGGAAGTACATAAAACTACAGGTAGGAATTATTCAAACCATCCATTGTTTAAACATGAGAATATAGACGGTTACAATAATATAAATAGCTCGACAAACGAGCATCATGTGTGAAGCACCTAGCTACACCCTATAACCCACACATAGAGGTCATAAGTGTAAATAAGAAAGCTTGTAACTCGTTAAAGCAAGACAATTACTAAGTCATCAAATAGGATGAAAGGGAGCAACTTTAAGGCAATATAATTAAGTGGCGGTAATCAAATCTAATTATAAAATTATAGTAGATAATTATACACCAGTCAGCTGACTGTGAGGCTTCCAACTACAACACATAATTCAAATATAAAGAACCAGAGCACATAAATTTAGTCCCAGTTTAAGGAGCTACAAGGGCGGTAATTAATATGAGCTAGCTAGATAGAGTTAACTCCATAGATAGTTAGATATTACAAGGTTATAAGCTCCTAGAAGAGAAACTATTATTTTACAACTAGTAAACGGTGAGCTACCAGGAACAGTGGCGGCTCGTAGCTCAAATTAGTGGGGGTGCTGCTCCAGAAAATTCTTAGCCTTTGTTTTAAAATTGTGTAAAAAAAAAAAAGCATATATAAAAAGAAAATGTATTAAGGAACTTGATAAAATCTTACAAAAAAACTTTTTACTTACTTTAACTTAAATTGTTATAGTTAAAGCTTGATCTATTCATTTAAAAATGAAATCCATTCTTCTTGTTTTAGTTTGCGCAAAAAGTTCAATAATTTTCTCCTTGATCTCTGGAGGACAATTGAGGAAATTTTTCTCCATTGAAAGTACTGCAAGCGCATTTAGTATTTCTGTTAAATAAAAGAACCGAGAAAAAATGATTCAAATAGAATAGCTGGAAGCAGAATAATAATCTAATTCTACACTTTATCACATTCAAGAATATTGTACACGCTTTTTAAGCACAACACACGCTGAGTAAAACAAAACTTCCTTCCACCATCACGCCAGAGCCGGCACTGCGAGTTCAACAGTGCTCTCTCTACCTGGCAGTCCCACCTTCCTCCCCACCCCCCGCCTATGTGCCCATGCGCACAACAGTCAAACACCACGTCTCTGAAACTGGGAAGCGCACAGTTCCATACAAAGAGTTTTGTATCTTCTTCATAAACTGGGGGATGGCTACTGAAGTACTGACATTAAGCTTAAGGAATATATAGTGTACTACAAAAATAAAGAAAGAATTAAAGAAAAAAGGACTCATTATATTAAGTATTATCGATAATATCAAGTGGAAATAGGGGGTGCTGCAGTTCCGCAGTGCCTATACACGAGCCTCCAATTCTATAGAGTAAGTAGAAGTAAGTCTCTTGAATAGCTTATGTTCTTTTTCTTTTAACCTCTTAGGGGAAATATTTGTACAGCAATGATCTTTCTCTATCATTCTAGACTCATTAGTCAATATTTACCTTTTTTATTGGTTTAAATTTATAAATGAGGAATTTAATAAAAATGCGATAACCATAAGATGTGCAACCCCTAATGTAATGTTGAAAATTTGAACTGGAAGTCAAAATTTCAATATGAAATATTGACCCTTGTGAACGCAATATGGATTTTTTTTGGTCCAAATGTAGGCCTATTAGTGAGGACTTTAATTATTTAAAAAGAAAATTATAAAATTTAAATATGGAAGTCAAAAAATGTTTAACGTAAGTATAACGCAATTTCTGCTCGGGTTTGCTAGTGTATATTATTTCGTTTCACTTATATTACGAGTTTTGAGTAAATATCTCCATTTTTAAACAATGGAGTGAGAAAGTCACCGAGCAGTTCCGTACCATGTATTTTCTTTGGGAAAATCCAGAAAACCATTAAAATGAAAAATTAAATATTTTTTTAGTGTTGTTGTATTTTTAAAATATATTAAAAGTGTTTTACCAGTCAAATTTGACTTTATTTTAGTAAAATTTATAAAACCATGCCACTATGTGATGTCTGGTTCAAGCTATATTATCAAAGTTATACCTTGATTTTGGATCGAAGCTCGTTCTGAAAGGCTTTATCTCATACTAGAATACTACTGAATGGTAGTATTTTGATAGGATAAACGGCCTTGCAGAACGAATTTCCAACTCAAATCAGAGTATAAGTGTTATCTGGGGAGTGAAGCGGGCTCTTAAGTCGCTAGAATATTCAAGGAGAAAAAAACTCTTAAGCGCCAGAAACCAAGTGAGTCTATAACGTGACTGAGTGGAAGGGTCTGACAATAGGAGAACAAACAGGTGGAGGAGGAAACAATAAATGACAATACAGTTTTTGTTGTGACCCCCTCTACTAAATTACTTCATTAGATTAACAAAGATCCATTCTACGCTCCTGCACCAGTTACCTTTCGTTTCCCGGGAATTTAAGTTTTGATGATCAACCGCAATATGAACTTATTATTATTAGCACCACGTCTTACTACCCGTTCGGGTTATACGCACTTACGCTAATGTGTAATGGTAGGGTGAATGTGAGATGAAATGAAGGACCTACAGTTTAACGTGGAATCCGGACCACGGTGGAGGCCTGGCATTCCCCACATTCACAAGATGTCTTGTCAGAGGTGAAGGAAGGGTTCAGTAATCAGATAAATCTTTGCCGGGACCGAGGATTGAACCCCGGCCTCCAGCATAGAAGTCTGACACCTTACCTCTAGACCGCCAGGTCACCCGCAATATGAAGGACTATTAGGTTTTTAAAGTAGAAAATTTCAATTTTTTTAAAACCATTTTTACAAGTATAGGGTCATAGAAAATAGTTTTATTTACATTCCAGTAAATACCAAACTCGTGTACTGCCTAAGGCTTTGTCAATATTTAACCTAAGCGCCCATGATTGGAAAATATCTCCGCTACCTAGGCATGAGACATAATGAGAGTTTTATTTTTCACCTTGTTCATGCATCCGGGTTAATCGGATATAGTTATCTATCGAAAATAGTTTTGGATTATGGTCAGAGCTCCTGGATACAGATACAGAGGTCCCGGGTTTGATACTTGTAACTTCCAAAATTTATCTGTGAAACAGTGGGTCTGTGACGGGGGATCAATCTCAACGGTGTAAGGAAAAATGAGGAGCTATTTGAATAAATAATTAGCAGCACTGGTTTAGAAAAACTGAGATTAACTGCCGGAGGACTCGTTGTGTTGACCACATGGCACCCTTTATCCGGAAATATTGGAACTATCATCGCTAAGGGCGGCGGCTGCTCGGTCGGTAGAGCTCGCTAGCGGGCTCTCATGGCATGACGTTTTTATGGGATGCACTTATGGAATATATATTATATTATAATAATATTTAGCACCGCGTCTTACTACCCGTTCAGGCTATACGCTTTAAGTACTAACTACTCTAATGGATTAGTAATTGGGAAGGTTAAATTAGATAAAGTGAACCCGCATTTGCGTGGAAAGAGAGTGGAAAACCATCTAGGAAAAACCACCCTCAGTTCACCCGACCTAGATTCGAACCTCGATCTCCCCGTCCTCAGCAGTCGAGCTCAACACGACAAGCGCGTTAGCCAACTACGCCACAGAGGTGGGTATTATATTATCAAGCTCTAGATGACAAACATAGCTGTTATCAAATAAGTTAAAAATCAAAAGATTACCTCAGTTAAGTCGGTTTGTTACATCCATTCCTGTTTCCAGTCTGTGGCCTGGGTCAGTTTTTTATTCAAGTCATATATTTTCCACTACCGGCCTGCTGGGCTTGTCGTAGCTTCATATGCCTTATAAGCTATCTTGAGACTGGAACGGACAGACACAACATCCAGTTCCAAGCCGTTAATTTATCAATGTGAAAGCGTAAACCTACATTTCACCAATGATAAATATTTGGTCATGCCGGGGAATGAATCCTGGACCCATAGCTCAGTAGGCAAACATGTTAACCACTGAGCTCAGGTGTGGAGGTTAAGTAGGCGAGATAAGAAATTTTGAAAGGTTAAAAGAATATGAGTTCGATAACTTTTAGTAAATAACCTGTTTTGGCAATACATTCGTGTTGGATACTTTCCACTCCGTGGGAAATAGCCAAGATTTTGGAATACCAATAAAACTGATAAACATTTAATTCAAGATCCAGTTTTTTGGGGTTTTTTTTTTGCCAAAACAAGTATTTATCCATGTTTGACTACTTTTGAAGGACACTCGCCCGTGGCGAGCTGCGAGTTGTTGCCAGAGAAGAAAGAGCTGGTTAAAAAAAACTTTTATCTGACATTTTCCCCGTTTTACGATTTGATTAAAATATGAATCAAACCCGCTTCAGTAGCCTCGTGATCTGACATGCTACTCTCACAGTAGACTACACCAACGATGACGAGGAGATTGAGGTTCAAATCTCAGTTGGGTCATATTTCCAAAATGTGTTTTCACTCTCCCTTCACGCAAATGCGAACACACTCCTCCTAAATTTGACCTTCATAATCCCTAAAACCATCCGTGTAATTAGTGCATAAGTGGATAACACGAATGGGTAGTAAGACAGAGTGATAAAAAATAATCAACTTTGGTTATATTATATAGTTAAACATGTATTATTATTATTATTATCACGTCTTACCACCCGTTCGGGTTTTACGCACTTACGCTAATGTGTAATGGTAGGGTGATTGTGAGATGAAATGGAGGACCTACAGTTTAACATGGGATCCGAACCACAGTGGAGGCCTGGCATTCCCCACATTCACAAGTTGACTAATAATATAAAAAATAGACTCAATGCAGACGGTAAAACAATATCTGTTTGTATTTTATAATAGTGCATCCCACCAAACTAGACTAGACTTTACTGCAGCCATCTGCATCGGTGAGCACGCGTATTCCATGTCAGGTTCGTCCAATCTGATTTTCTGTTGACGGGAAGATTGGGATGTGAATACCAGTTGGGTGTGGTGATGGTATTTTTTTCCCCTTAACACCTCGCCTGCTGTCAAGGAACATAAAAGTCAATATACTAAAAAATAGTTTTACCGATTGTTCTCTATAGTCCGCCTCGGTGGCGTAGTTGGCTAACGTGCTTGTCGTGCTGAGCTCGACTGCTGAAGACCGGGAGATCAAGGTTCGAATCTCGGTCGGGTGAACTGGGGGTGGTTTTTCCTAAATGGTTTTCCACTCTCTCTCCACGCAAAAGGGGGTTCACTTCCTCCAATTCAACCTCCCCAAGTCCTAATCCATTAGAGTAATTAGTACTTAAAGCGTATAAGCTGAACGGGTAGTAAGACGCGGTGCTAAATACTATTATTATTGTTTTCTATAGGTGTGAAACATGGTCTCTGACCTTACACGACGAAAACAAATATAGGGTGCTCGAAAACAAATTGATTAGGAAGATATTTCGTCCAAAAAGTTATAAGAGACTGGGGAGTGGAAGAGGTTGCATAATGTTGAGTTACATACCATGTACTCATCACAAGATTTTGTTAGGGTAATCATATCTCGCAGATTACGGTGGATAGGACATTCAGAGCTACTGGAAGAATCTATAACCGTGTTAAGGATATTGACTGGTAAGATAACATTGGGAAAACCTTCATGGCACACCGGTTGGAAGAGGCTGGTCTAAGGAGTAAAGTTGGCGGTAGGCCAGATATCCGGTGATATAGGAGGTCAAGGTTCAAATCTGGTTTCACTGGAGAGGGTCTTCCACATGAACTTCATCCCTTTGGTCTTACCATCCTCCCTCACCCCACAAACGTGAGTGCACTTCCTATCAAATACCTTACTCCTTCCTACCACTAAAGTAAATATATTACTAACATGGTGTTTTTATTACTGCCCCTTTGTGTCGCACATCTATGCACTATTTACACTAATGTGTTAGGGATTAGGAAGGTTAAATTTAGAGGAAGAGTAACCGCATTTTCGTGGTGGGAGAGTGATAATTATTTAGGAAAATCCACACTCAGTACACCCGAGAAGGATCGAACTCTGATCTACTCGTCATTGACAGTCCAGTCTATTGCGATAGTGATGCCTTAGACCATGCGGCCACCGAAGCAGGTAACATGGTGTTAACAATAATGAAAATAAAAAAGGTATTACACTAGAATAACAAAATATTTGTCTTACTTTTTACTAACCCTAAGATAAACTACTAACTATAATGGTCTAAGCCCTACGGGGTTAGTCTCGTATTTTACTGGCTTGATGATTACGGGGAGATTGTGGTTCAAATCCCGGTCGGATCTACTGAGGGTGGTTTCTCCTACATAGTTTCCAGCTCTCCTTCCACGCGAATATGGATAGAGTACCTCTTAAAATGTTTCCGTTTTCTTTCCTAACCTATTAGAGTAATTATAGTGTATGAGTCCTATACCCTGAACAGGTAAATAACTTCAAAATAGATCTTTCATTCTAATTTGTCTCAAAGCAGTGATGGATCGGGTTTGGGTTTGTCAACCTGTAAACAATTTGGAATTCACCACGTCAGCTCAGACCAGTCGTGAGTTTGATTGGAGAATTCAAAAACTTCAAAGAAGGGGTTGAACCCATTATAAAAGATCCATGGAAAGGGTGGGTAACATCCATCAAAATTTGTCACTCTAAAATTTGATGGGCCATCAAATTGTAAAAAAAAAAAAACACCTTAGCGAAAACGTCAATAATTTGTCGACAAAATCTCTTAAAGACCCTAATAGTTAAATTAAACGATCTTTTTTTCTAAGTATCCTAACTAAGGGTTACCAAAGATCCTAAAATAAACAATATATAAACAACGATTTAATCTGGCACCTTAGCTCAGTCAGAAGCGTGTCTGAACCAATAGCTAAGAGTCCCGGATTCGATTCTCAGAAAAGCCGAAATATCTCTATATATTAGCTACAGTAATCATTGCAGGGTTTCGGCACTGGAATTAAAGTATTTAATTGACTCACAACTATTTATAAATCGTGTTTACATTACAGTGCCCCTTGCTTTATGAGCAATAGGATTTATTTTTTCCTATTGAAAAACTAACCAGGGTTATATTAAATAACTCTTCTGTAGACATTGTTCTACATGCTATCTATTATATAGTTGCATATTTTCATTACATATTATCTATAGGAGCTGTTTTCTCTATTATTGGTTGATTTATTCAATGATATTCTTTATTTACAGGCGAAGAAATTGAGTTTTGTGTCTGTTCTAGAACTATATTTCTTTAGCACCGCGTTCGGACTATACGCATACGTACTAATTACGCCAATGTGTTAGGGATGAGGAAGGTTGAGTTTATAGAAAGTGTACCCATATTTGCGTAGAGGGAGAGAAGAAAACCATTTAGGGAAAACCATATAGGGGAAACCACTCACAATATACCCGACACGGACTAAAACCCCGATCTCCCTGTTACCGGCAGTCTAGTCTAACACGGAAAATCTAATTGAAATAGTGAGGGTACATGGTGTTATATTTGATTTGCCCCACCTTGATTATATAAATATAAGAAAGAAAGAACAAATTTGGGATTAAATAGGTAGGTCGATACAAGAGACACGTTAATCGCGTAAGTTTAAATTTTATTTAGTTTTTTCCTATAATGAAAGAATAAAACTATTTTCTTCAATAGTTTTTTCACGATCCAAAATTATCTGACATTTTTCTTCGTCTAGTCGCGTTAAATTTCGATGTTTTTCTATAAAGAACGTGATGTATTTACAGGCTATCTGTGAGCCATGAACTAACCGCTTCTGTGTATGCGATCGTGATCACCACCACCACTGCCACCACTTTGGTGTGTATGGAGACTTGAAAACACAACCAAATTAAATATATCTATTTTTTAAATGAAAAATTCCAACTAAATCGATCACAATTTCAATGTCGTCTAATGAAGCATGCAGAAAATAGTGCTTCGATACGTTTTCTGGTCCGAGTGTAAACTTGTACCTGATAACCCGGTTAATCGGGTGCGATAAAAGAGTTGTACCACGTACCCAACGATGCGGGCTTCTCCAGCAACTATGCTTAGGGGGGCCAAGTTAAGAGTAGCCTCCCCCCCCCCCATTATCAAAATGTTGGATTTTGTTATGCCATTTTAAAAGTCCTGTTTTGCACCGTTTTCCACCTGAATAGTTTTGCAAGGAAAAAAACATTTAAAAGGGGAAAAGGTGGGGGGCCAAGTTAATCGATCGCGCCCCTCCCGTCCTCACGCACTAATTGGGTTTTAATGAGAAATTAAAAGTCATGTTTTGCACTATTTTGCACTCAAGTATGACGTTTTGCGCCCTAATAGATATTTAATATACCAAAAAATTAAGTCGTTGGATACTTCCTCCAGCCCCCACACCCTCAAATTAAGAATGTAAATATGCCATCGTTTTCCGCTTATGTATCACAATTTTGCACCCAAGTACTAAGTTCTACAAACCATCCCCAGAGAATGTACGATTGTTTTTGTTTGGGGGTGGGGGACAAGCAAAGGATAGCCCCCTTATATTAAAATGTTGTTTTTTAAATGCAAATTTAAAAGTTTTGATTTGCATCCTTTGTCACGCAAGTATGGCGTTTTGCACCTTAATAGTTTTACAAGAAATTTTTTTAAACTTCATAAACGAGAGAGGGCCAAGCTGAGCGTAGCCCTCCATTCGATAATTGGGTAAATTTTTAAGGCCAAAATAAATTTCTTGTTTTAAACAATTTTGCACCCAAGAATGTGGTTTTGTACCTTAATAGATAAGTGAGAAAAAATATTTAATATGAGATAAAATTAAGTTGTTGGACCCTCGTCTTAGCCCCCACAACTTTAAATCAAAATTGTAATTGTAAATGTGCCATCATTTTCTACATTTTTAGCACCGTTTTTCACCTTAATACTTTTGCAAGAAAAATAAATAAATTTAAAATTAAAAAATATTCGGTGGCCAAGTTAAGTGTAGGCCCCCCAATTTAAAAAAAAAAGTTTTTTGTAAACTCCACTTAAGTTTTTCTCAGAAAACAATAATTTTTTAAGCAAAATAAAAACCATTTTTACAAAAAAATCAAACAACATTGACCAAATATTTTTTTTATTTATTCCAAATTTTCAAAAAGTATTTATATTTGATAACTACCCTTAAATTATTTATATTTAAAATAAATATATATCTTCTTATTTATCATGAAAAACAATTAACATACACCCATTTAAATAACATGTTTGGAAAGATTTCAATTTTTTTTAAACTTATCATAAGTAAACTATCCTTAAATTAATATATTTTATAAAAATCAACATACATTATTATTAAACCCTGCAAAATAGTACTCAATTGGAAACATTATTAAATCTATTTTCAAAAATAACCCACTTCAGCGGCAGAATCGTCCAAGACATCAATTTCCTTTTAGAATGGCCTGTTGTAGATGGGGAGATCGGTGTTAGAATACCAGTTGTGTCTTCTGAGGGTATTTTTCCCGCAATGGTTTTTCACTTTCCTTCCACGCAAATGCAGGTATATTACCTCTAAAATGTTTCCTTCCTCCTCCTTACACCATCAGAGTAATTATCATAGATGCGTATAGGCTGAACAGGCAGTAAAATGCGGTAATTCCGATTTTTTCTTTTTTAAATTACAATTTTTCAAATATAAATAATCAGCACTACTATTAAATTTATTGTTTAATAAAAACGAATAATTATGTAATTATTTTTATTGTAACTAACTTGCCAGATACCCATTTTGAGCCAAATCGTTAAAGCTATTTTCAAAACATTTCAAATTTTATAAAAAGTTAGTCTTTGGTAAACTACCTTTTAATGATTTTTTCCATAAAAAGTACAAGTGTGCATTTGTCAGATCAAATACGAGCTAAATACACAATTCAAACAATATTGCTAGAGCCTTCTCAAAATATTTGTAATTTTCATTAAGTCACTCTTAAATAAATTAGCGTTAATATAAAGATTAGTGTCGAAATCAATCCAAATTCCCAAAGTATAGTCATTAAAGTTTGAACCAAATCATTCAAACAGTTTGGTATCTATATTCAGAGACAGACAGAATTGTAAAAGCAATTTTTTAATTAATGGGAAAATAAAACGTAAAGCTTCATCATAATCAATTACAATAGGACTATTTTCTTTCTATATGAGAAAATAAAAAATCTATTAAAAAATTGTTAAACTATTATTTAGTGTATACTTTCTAACTTGTGAATAGTTATTTTTTTAAAGTCAAACATTTAAATATAAAATACAATTATTATTTAAATTCTATGTAAGATTCAAATTAATTTTTCTAAAATATACTAAACAATCTTAACTTTTCAAATTTCAAGTAAAATATGTTAAGGCAAATATTTTACATTTATAATCTCTATAGCTAGGATCATTTCAAGTTATATAAAATATTTTATTCGGCACAAAGTTTAGCTATTAACTTAACCTAAGAACTTTATGTTTCACTATTTCAGAATATTATGAAAGAAATTACTACCTAATGAGCCATAGTCCGGGATATAAAGCGCCTCGTTATCTTATAATTAATAATTTCCATTAATGAGGAAAATAGTGTCGTTTATTCTATATGTCAATAAATATAAGTTTTATAATGCAAGATTGATCAAACCTTTATAATAATATAGTAATATAGTAAAATGGTAGTTTTCTACTATTAAAGATGCCCATGCACAACCTTCCAGCCCTTCCGCACTAACTTTGAGAAAATATATTAACACCACTCCAGTGTATCCAGGTTAGATTCGGGACCCAGCCATCTTGAGTCGATGGCAACTACTCACAATGCGTGTCTTAACGCCTTAGTCTGCGCGACCACCGCCGAGGGTAGGTATCGCGATTAAATTCATATATGTTTTTATTAGCAACGCGGCTTACTACCTGTTCAGGTTACATGCACATGTACTAATTACGTTAATGAGTTAGGGATGAAGAAGATTGAAATGAGAGGAAATGTACCCGACTTTAAATGTAAAACAATTTTGGGGGGGGAAACACCCTAGTTGACCCGTCCGGGATTCGAACCCCTTCAATATTCCTGCCATCGACAATGTAGTTTATTAAGATAGTAGTGCCTTAGACCATGTGGACAGCGAAGCAGGTTAGATATAAATTGAAACATACGAGGCTACCAATCAAATTAAAAGTTTTGCCCATCCTTGTGTATCTATGATATTCAATTTAGTTTATTATTATTATTATTATTATTATTAAATAAATCTGTGTTAGGGAAGGGAGGTTGCCTGGGTTGAAGTAGGTTATGTAAATTAATGTAATCACCGATGACGAAGATAACCAAGTGATCCCCCCCTCGCCAATAGAGGGAGAGGGGGGACAATCCCCCCCCTTGCACACTCGTTCATGTAGTCATCGCGCTCGCCCCCCCTCTATTTCAACCCCTAGTCCAGCCTCCTTCAACCCTCGACTCAAACCCACAATGGCCCCCTTCCTAAAACCAACCCCATAGTGAGTACTTGAAGTAGCCACAGACCCATGCGATCACTCTTGTATTGACGAGATTCTGCGAGGACTCAAGAGATGTTCCACATAACATGGAGCCAGTAATATTTACTGGATAGATAGTCTGGAGTAGGGTATTAATTTTTTTTTTGCGTACCCTCCAGATATAATTTTTCTACAACTGAATCCTCAAAGTTTTTTAAAAATGTATAATGTAAGTTACTCTATGGCATTAGGAACTCTAAAATTCACTGCCTCACTTACAAAAGTGCACCACCTATCCCTGTCTTGAGTTAGTTATATCTAGTACACCTCATTACACCCTATCCCTTTTAAGTCTAATCTAATGTTATCCTCATATCTGCGTCCAGGTCTTCCCAATAATCTCTTCCCATTGGGTTTGCCAGTCTGTACCCTGAACAAGTTTCTAGATTCTTCCAATCGCGCTGAATGTCCTGACCACCGTAATCTGCGAGATTTGATCATCATAACAATAGCTTGTGATGAGTACAGGGTACGTAACTCGACATTATGTAACATTTTCCAATCCCAGTATCTTCATCCTTTTTTTTTTAACCAAATATATTCCTAAGTACTTTATTGGACCTTATACAAAATCTATATCTAGGAAAGCGAGATAAAAAAAATGGTTCTCCCAGATCGACTGTACTTACATCCCGGCCTCTTGTGGTTAGCTCTAAATCTGGCCCTGACGATTCAGTGTTTATAATGAAATTATATACATAAACCTATGTACCCACAAATATGTCTTTGCGAACCCCAGCCCCAGTTGAATACCACTGACCTGGAGTAGATATGAAAATAAATCGTTTGGTGCACCGCACATATACTTCATTCACGGGAGGAGTTTACCTCTGAAAGGTCTTTTTTCTTACCAATATCCTTATACGTTCTCGATTCTTTATCTAAATTATTATATTTATAGCTCGTAAGATATATGAAACTATTTAATATGTATTCGTTTTTTATTACGTGAATTGTAGTCCAATTTGTGGAAATATTAGCCAATACTAATGTACTGTTTCCCAGGAGACGACTGAATGTACTAATCGTACATCTTTTCCGTGGAGGTTCTTTCCTTGTCCCGATGAGACGAGAGTATTAAGATAGTGAGTACATGGGGTATAGCCATTAAAGACCTTAACCTAATTTGAGTCTAATTAACCAAACCCTGGTGTACATGGGAATTATTCCCCTTTCGATAAAAATCCCCCGTTACAAGGTGGGAATCAACCCCGGGACTTCTAAGTCAGCAGTAAGGGGCTATGATCACTATACCACGAGGCTGGTTTTTATATATGTATGTTTATAGAAACATATATGCGTATATGTTATAAAATTATAGTGAGGAGGCAATTATAGCATTTTATCATAGATCACTCATTATACACTGTTACAGAAACATATTGTTTAATCTGTGTATTCTCTACTCCCCGTTTCTCAAAGCTTTATTTAGAACATAAATATTTATCTACAGCTAAGAAAATATTGATTTTTATTTAAAAAAAACTATTCTTTTAAATAACATTTGTTTATTTTTATGAATCCTACAGTTTTAAATATAAACTATTTCATATCTCGAAAAGGTTTTGGAGATACAATCAAAATTGTAAATGTTATCAAAGTAATTTTCGTGAGAAAATAAGATGAACGATTTTGTTTGTGACGTTGAACGATGTCTAGTCTCTTTTCTTTTTGACCTTAAGGTGGGTTGGAAAGGGATGAAAGAAAATGTCAGTATTCCTGGAGCTTTTAATTTTAAAAAAATATTTTTTTTTTCCAAAATAAATAAATAATTTCTCCAGTAGAAACATAGAGTTTAATGTTCTTCACATAGTGATATCAACAGTTAATGAATATCTGTCAAGGGTCTCCTGGAATTTAATTACAACTTTTTATCTTCATTTAAAGAGTTTGTCATCTAATGGCGCTATGCTCATGATATACATTCAATTATTATTAGCACCGCGTCTTACTACCCGTTCGGATTATACGCACTTACGCTAATGTGTAATGGTAAGGTGATTGTGAGATGAAATGGAGGAACTACAGTTTAACGTGGAATCCAAACCACGGTGGAGCCCTGGCATTCCACACATATTCACAAGTTCTATAACTTTTGATATCACCATGGGAAGAAAATTAAACTCCGTGTTGCTACCGGAGCACTATTTTATTTATTTTGGCCAAGAAAATGTTTTTTTATAAAAACTGCAAAAACACTGACACTTTCTCGTATCCCCTACATCTTTACCTTGAGTAAATTACCCTTAATTGTAGGGTTGGTTAGATAGTTCCAAGAACCTCTCTGGGAGACCTTATGAAAACCCTATAAAATGGTTTAGACTCTAGTCCCAGTAACAGACAGACGGCTACTAAACAAATGTCTACATGATGTTACATGTGGGGAGGATGGTTATATCACAGTGTTATTTAACACAGATCTTATATTAGATTTTGAGAAGGGAACTGGAATTGGTGTTATTGCTTTATTGGAACATGTTTGAAAAAATGTTCAGGTATTTACGTACATATTTTTATAACAAAAAACCCTTTTTGGCCAAAATAATTGAAATGTTGCTCCACTAGATACATTATGTTAAGTTTTATACACATATTAATGTCACCAGTTTTTTTTATATTTGTCATAAGCATCGTGGAATTTGGAAAGGATTTTTCTATTAATTTAAAAAAAACGTATGTCCAAATTCTTTTAAGGTCAAGACATGTTTAAATAAATTTTAATAAAACTAAATGTAGGCCTATTTATTGAAGAAATGTTTTATTTAATTTGACCAAATCTGCTCAGGTGGCCGCATGATCTAGCGCAGTCTCGCAGTAGACTAGAGTACCGATGACAGTGAGATCGAGGTTCGAATCTCGGTCAGGTGTACTGAGGGGATTCCTAAATGGATTTCCACTCTCTTTCTCTACAAATGCGGGTACGCTTTTTCTAAATAATATCTTTCAAATCCCTAAAACCACTAGCGTAATTAATAAATAAGCATATAATCCAAACGGCTAGTAAGATGGGGTGCTAAAAAAAATTGACCAAAGACTGTATTTTTTTAATAAAAACTCTAAAAAAATTCTTTCTTTAACTCGCATTGCCTTCCAAACCATCTTAAGCCACTGCTGAGCAACTATGGCATAACTTACCTACTCATGTTTGTTTTTTCTTTATTAAATGAATATTTTAATTAGGTACCTCCGTACAACTCTTAAACGAAATAAAAGAATCCTTCTTGTGTAGCACGGTCGCGTTTTCCTTCGCACTCCGCAAAAGGCGTAACAAACCCTCTTTACAAAAACTTACAATTGATATAAGTTTCGCCTTTTCGAGCTTTCAAAAGGTTTTAGTACGAAAGAGTAGGGTGCTACTTGGGGGGAGGTGGGAGGGGTTAGTTTGTCATTATTTAGTTTCGGCAAACGTTGTGTGTACTATGATACTACCCCGATACTCCCCTCTCTACACTTAGACACAAAACCCCATTCAATAAACTTCCCCTCACCACCAACCAAACTCATCCCACTTGAACCAACAGGGATAGTGTAATACACATCCACACTTAAAGTTATTCAGTCGGCGGGTCGTATTTACGGTGTTTGTAGAAGAGGCCGTTTGGCCCTAAACCGACACACACAAGTCCTTCGAGAGCCAAAGAGTCAAGATTGTTTGGTTTTTTCCATCGTGAATTAGTGAGCTCAAATATACAAGAGATAGTCTTCCTTTCTTGAAAGTAAATTCTCAAACAAATGAATAGTTCAATAATATCTTTCTTTGGTAGATATTTATTGTTTTAAGAAACCTTTTATGGTTTTTAAAAACACCAGATTAAAATTAGAGATTTTTTTTAAATAAGAAATTTTTTAAAAAAAAGTGTAATGGTGATGAGCGAATTAGAATGACGAGTGACCTCAAAACAAAATAATTGGTTTTTTTTAAACTCGTGACGCGCCATGGCCTTACTGGTGTACGGCGCCCCTGAAGACTGCGCGAGGAATAAGACACCGATGTCAACGACCGCTTCCTCCACGACGGGGAGACTGTTTCGTCCTTGGGCGGGTATGAAGGACGTCAGACCACTCAGGAGTTGTTTCTCAAGAACTGCGAAAATTCACACGTCCTGTTCCTCCCGAGGGACGTGCCAGGGAGCCAGCACGGGTCGCGGAGATTCATCAGGACTCGACAGTATCGACGACCACCCTGTTACATCTATCGAAGAACCCCGTCGTCTCCTCTCGTCAGATACCTACCCGTCCTACCTCGGGTTGTGTGGCCAAGGTTGGGGAAGAGGTAGGGAAAGACTACCACCCACCGCAAGTCCCGATATCGCGGCATCAGACAAAGTCGTCAAACGACGGAAGAGGCTCGAAAGATGACGGGCGACGAAACAGAATACACTCAGCGCAGCAGGAGAGTGGGAAAATTAAGAGATCATCGTCTACATCAAAAGAAGACACCCTACCTACTGAATCTCAAAACATTCATGCTCACACATGTTCACATCCTCCTCACGTAAATAAACAACCCATACCTACCAAAGGAAACCACTATTTACGGACAGTTTCGAGTGAATCTAAAACACCTTCGCGGACGACTTTAAATAAACCCGCCTCTTTGCCATCGAAAGATAGCAAAACGATCTCACCTCACGAGGATGAACATTTTAAGACATTAATTTCATCAGCGTGTGCGCCTTTCACTGTGAATACTTCAAGCTACTCAGACTCACTTTCAAAAACGGTGGCTCATTTCCTTGACCCGAGTCTGACCCGACATTTTCATTCCGACGTGGGCCCGTTAGATTGGGTGACGTCAGCGCACGAGTTTTCTCCGTATCCACATGGTCTAGGGTTCGAGGCCATGCTGGCTCAAGGGCTGGTGGTCCCTGACCTGGGGATGACCTTGCCACCCCCTGCGGTCATGGAGGAGTACGCGAGGTTCCTCCAGGAGCAGCACAAGGGCGTCACCGGCCACGCGCACAGGAAACAGAGGCCCAAGAAGTACCGGTGCCCGCACTGTCAGGTCGCCTTCAGCAACAACGGGCAGCTCAAAGGGCACGTCAGGATACATACAGGTAACAAGGAGTTGTCGAACGGTGGGAGTGTTGATCTTAGGGGAGGTGAAGGGATTCTGACACTGGCCGGGCTTCAGTGCGAGGTTTAGTTTCAAATACAAGTAGAGTTGACATTTAGAGATGTATTTAAAGTAGATTATTGGATACAGCCATCGCCCGGTATACGAATAACAACCACTTCATGTCGAATGAGGGATTAGTGGGCCTACAAATATCGAATAAAATTAATATACGGCCAGGTAAAGCAGGTGAGTAGAATAATTTGGTGTTCATTATGAATTTAGATTTCAGACGCTTGTAATAACTTTTATTGTATATTATACGCCCAACAGAAGGCCGCCCTCCCCTTTTTTTGTGTGCATTGAGTCTATCCGCATTTAATTATTCTGATGGGATAAGAATGAAGAAGGTAACATTTAGAGTAAATGTTCGCACGTTTGCGTGTAGGTAACGTGGGAAACAATACAGGAAAAAAAACATTCTCAATGCATCTGATTGGAATGTGAACCCCGATCGACCTATCCACCGTGGGAGATGCAGACTAAGTGTGCTTGACATTTATCCCATATGTTCACCTGTGTGGGTGCCGGTCGACTTTAAATCTCCCATATGACACCATATGAGCTATAAAATTATGTTCCAAACTAACCAACTTAATATCAGTTGAGCGATAATGATATACTTCTGTATTATGCCTTACAGAACCTGTAGGGAACGCGACAAAAGGGCAGTGGTTTTGTTCAGTTTTTGTATCAAAACTTTTGTTGTTGTTAATAGAAATCAAATAGTTATCCGGTAAAAACATAAGAGTTTAATTTTCTTCACATGATAACCTCAACAGTGGTTGAATATCTGTCAACTTCTGTGCTGGCGGCCGGGGTTCAATCCTCGGTCCCGGCACAGATTTATCTGATTACCAAACCCTTCCTTCACCTCTGACAAGACATCTAGTGAATGTGGGGAATGCCAGGCCTCCACCGTGGTTCGGATTCCACGTTAAACTGTAGGTCCTCCATTTCATTTCACAATCACCCTACCATTACATATTAGCGTAAGTGCGTATAACCCGAACGGGTAGTAAGACGCGGTGCTAATAGTAATAATAACAATATCTGTCAAGGGGTGTCCTGGAATTTAATGACAACTTTTTATATTAATTTATAAAGTTTGTAATCTAATGCCCTCCAGCTGGTACTCTCAGTTTTCTAAACTGAAGCCGCTACTAGTTTATTCAAGTAGATCCTCATTTGTCTTCACGAGGCTGTCTAACCCCGTTATAGACCCACTGATTCACGGGTACATTTTGGAAATGCCGATGATCGATCCCGGTACCTCTGTATCTGCATCTAGGAACTCTGTGCCCTAGACCACAGAGGTGTAGTATGCGTAAAGTGTGTATAATATTACTTTACCTACTTTGTTGCAATACAAATGCATTAATAACGGAAAAAGCTTGTAATTTTCAACCCACTAAATTTTTACCCCAATTTTATGAACTTAATGATCTTACGGACAATTAATCCGTAAAATCGGGGGATTACTGTGTTTACCTTTCCGTGTGAAAGAGAGTGATGCATAAATTGATGTTAATATACTTTTTTCTCTCTCTCATTTTGTATTGGCCTGGTTCAAACTATGTGAGCTAGTGTTATAATAATTGTATTAACCTACGTGTTTATAGATGTATTTATAAGTAAGAATCTAAATTGTGTTATATTTTCTTGTGGTTTTGAAATATGTTATTTTCTACCTATACTACTAAATTAAAACCTTACTACCATAAGGATACAAAATTAAATAGTAAAAAATAGCATCACATACATACTTTGTAGCCATTCGGTCACAAATAAAAAGAACCCAATGGTTCACGCTAATATGTTTTTCACACAATTTGAAATGTTGAATTTATTTTTTTCAGTTAAATACCATAGGTGACCTGGTGGTCTAGGGGTAAGGTGTCAGACTTCTGTGATGGGGGTCCGGGGTTCAATCCCCGGTCCCGGCACAGATTTATCTGATTACCAAACCCTTCCTTCACCTCTGACAAGACATCTTGTGAATGTGAGGAATGCCAGGCCTCCACCGTGGTTCGGATTCCACGTTAAACTGTAGGTCCTCCATTTCATCTCACAATCACCCTACCATTACACATTAGCGTAAGTGCGTATAACCCGAACGGGTAGTAAGACGCGGTGCTAATAATAATAATAATAATAATAATAATAGTTAAATACCGTTAAAGGGTTGAACTATGAGTGATGCAGGGTTACGGGTACAGGAAGTATTTGTATGGTTCATTAACAGAGCATTAACACGTAAGGCCATAAGTCCTGGGCTTGATTCCAAGCCACATCCATTACTGGCGAAACGAACTAAACTACCTTGTTTCTTCACTCGATATCATAGAAGAGTGTCACGTTGATCTTGGCCGCATTTTGTCGGCCATGTTGTTGCGCAATCCGTTTTAAAGCAGTATGTGTTATATGTATATAATGTTGTGTGTACTTTACTGTATAATACGTTAATTCAGTGAACCTACATACTAACGTCTTATTTATGCTCATGAATAAAATATAAAACTTCTTAGAAAGTATTAGTGTGAATTGAGTGAAGAAGCAAATATATGAAGGAAGAGTTTGTGGATCAAAAGGGAGTGGCTTAATGGTGTAGACTAAGAATGTGTGAAAAAGAGAAACATTAAGAGTTTTAAGAATACAAGAATATGTAAGACTCAGTGTATGGATGTTGAAATGGAGGGAATATACAAGGATAGGGAAGTGTGGAAAAAGTTGGTGAGGATGGATTGAGAACAAAGTTGTTTTTTGAGCTGTATACACAGTTTCTTACCTACCACGTAGGGAAACGGCGTGATTAGGTAGTTAAAAATAGCACCTGATTTATTTTTAGTAATTTTATGATTATTTATAATCTTTCTACAAAACGCCTATTAAAAAAAGTTTTGTTACAAACCCCATGCTTCAAAATTATTTATAATATTTGCATAAACAACTTAATTCATCGTCTTATCTACTTATAAATGAATATTTTCCGGTAAATTTCAATTGAAAAATTTTCTAGTAAAAATGTCAGATAATTGAATCCCAGGGAAAGGGATGTTTTGTTAAGCCTCTGATCATAACTGAACGAGCGTAACAAGATTCTGTTTTAGTTTGACCATTTGGCATTTCATTTTTCTGCCTGTTTGTATTTTTTCCCGCGATAATCTATAAAATAACCAATTTTAACGAAATTTGACAGGGACATTCTTTAAATTCAGGCCAAACAACCAAGATTTGTCAATACATGTATCCGTTTCAAGATGACAGATACTAAACTATCTGTCTGATTGTCCCACGTGTCTGTCAATTTTAACGAAATATGGTAAGTAATTTCTTTGAAACTAGTTTGAACGATGTATGTAGATAGCTCCTTAATATGATTAGCCAATTCAATATGATGGCTGCTCAATAAGGGTGTCGTTTAGTAGTTCACTTTAAGTGATTTGAATTTAAAACTACAAGCATTCAATTGAGTACCTAGAGTACGATAAAAAAAATTATTTTCACATTTATTGCAAAACTGATGTCTTGAACCATGTTAAAAATAGTTATGCTCTGGGAATATAATGTAATATTGAATATAGAATACTTTTGTTTTATATCTAGCTTTATTACCAAGGAAAAATATTAACTTCAAATCCAAGGAGAAATTAGAGAAGATATTTATAATTGAAATCCAAAACCAAATGTTAAGACTGTAGTAAAGATAAGAACATGGAGTGAGGACAAATGTTCACAGAACTACTAGTGTTATTATTATTATTATTATTATTAGCACCGCGTCTTACTACCCATTCGGGTTATACTCACTTACGCTAATGTGTAATGGTAGGGTGATTGTGAGATGAAATGAAGGACCTACAGTTTAACGTGGAATCCGAACCACGGTGGAGGCCTGGCATTCCTCACATTCCCAAGATGTCTTGTCAGAGGTGAAGGAAGGGTTTGGTAATCAGATAGATCTGTACCGGGACCGAGGATGGAACCCCGGACCCCAGCACAGTAGTCCGACACCTTACCCCTAGACCACCAGGTCACCAACTACTAGTGTTGAAATAATAACATATCTGTTCTACAACAGACCCAAAGTTAGTGGTATTTTTGTGTTCAACCACCAACCGTTGTAGTCAATTCTCGAGTGTAAAACGATAAACCGGAATCATTGTTATTGCTTTATTGTAAATCATTTAATAATGTTTATGTTTTTGGCGTCCTTAGAATGAATTAAACTGAAGTGGAAACAGTATAACTGGAGATGTCTCAGTTCCATTATAATAGATTAAACTAAAAAATAGATTTATCTTTTTATTTACCCGCTTAAGTGGCTGAGTGGTCTAAATCGTCACTATCATATTAGACTGACCTTATGATCACTGGGAGATCAGGGCTTTAATCCAGGTTGAATCTACTGATGGTGGTTTTTCATCAATGGTTTCCTACTCTCTTCCCTCGCAAATGCGGATAGATTACCTCTAAATGTATACCTTCCTCATCCCTATCCCATTAAATTAATTATCATAATTACGTATAAATTGAACAGAGTGTAGGACAAGGTGATAAAATAAAGTGAACTTTCTGAACCGAATTATTATATCAGCACACGGCTTATAAACTAACTTAAATTTTGAACAGACACAACACCAAGCCCCCGGCCATCAATTCATCAATGTGGAAGGGGAAAACCACATGTTACAGATTATATTTTTTTGGCTATGATGGGAATCGAACTCGGGATCTCAATAGGGAAATAGGTTATCAAATGAACTTCGCTCTTGGACAGGAATGTAATTTTTTTGTTTCTTTTAGCCCTACGTCTTACTACCCATTCGGGTTATACGCTTATGTACTAGCTACGCTAATGGTTTCAGGGATTAGGAAGGTTATATTTAGAGGAAGTGTACCCTAACTTGCGTGGAAGAAGAGTAGAAAACTATTTTGGCAAAACCACCCTCAGTACACCCAACCAAGATTCGAACTTTGATCTCCCCGTCATCGGCTGTCTAGTCTAACACGATATCAGCGCGTTGGACCATGCAGCCACTGAAGCGGGTTAGAGAAGTAACATTTTTCATCTACATTTGTTCACGATAGGTTTTTACCTGGATGACAGTTCGAAAATCATATGTTTAGGTTTTGGGTTGTCAACCCTTGTAAAAGATCACTGTTTTGTTATAAATGTAAAGATCTTTAATTACCTGTTATATATTACATTTAAATAACGTAAACTTAAGTTTTGTCATAATATTTAATTTTTTAAAATAATTTCTATTTATCCAATTCGGAACAATATTTTAAACATAGTTAAAAGTAGGCTACCTATTTTTCGTTTTGGAACGTTATTGATTTGGTGTAATATAGTGCACACATCAATACCTTTTAATACAGGCATCGTATTTACTTGGAAAAGAGAAAATTCTTGTCATTTTTTTACATACAATAAATGATTTTATGATTATTTTATCGTATTTTGAAATATTTAACTGAATAAAATATTTTCATCAACTGCGGGTCTGCATCATTGTAAAAAAACTTGTTTACCGTCATGCTCAACCAGATGGTTTAAATTCGTCAGTAGCCATCTTGAAGCTATGTTCATTAGAAATTTTTGTGAAAGTGGTGTGGATATTTGTTTTAAGTGGAATAAACTTATAAACTTTATGTCCGTCCTCAAATAATTATATATAAATAATATTGGCCTAAACTACTGTGGTTAACTATCACATTAATACATTACCATCTGATTTCATTACAGTCATCCAAAGTGATAGATGTCAGCTGTTGGCGTAGTGATATATTAGGGATTACTTCTAGTAACATTTCGAGCTGTCATCCAGGTAAACTTAGGTCGTGAATGAATTATAACATCCCTACACCAAGATTGTTAATGACCTGTTATCCTCAATGCTTGTTCCAGGTGAAAGGCCGTTCAAGTGCGACTCGACGCAGTGCGGCAAGACTTTCACCCGCAACGAGGAACTGACGCGTCACAAGAGGATACACTCCGGACTGAGGCCTTACCCCTGTCCCACGTGCGGCAAGAAGTTCGGACGAAAGGATCACTTGAAGAAACACGCGAGAACCCACCTGGCGCCGCCTCCTTCCCACCGGTTAATACCCGTGTCGCTGCTGCCCCCCTATCCCTACCTTTACCACTACTGATCTTCCTGCCCCCGGGGGCGGCAAGACGTTTTCAAGGGGCAAGAACCTTTCGAACCTATAATCCTTGTCTTATGAGTAGACCTATTGTCAATCTGTCGCGAGATTGGGCTAGGCCTACTAGTTTCTATTCAATTCCGTGCCAGAAACTCTTTTTTTTACGTACCTCTATCTTCCTGGTAAGTTAGCTACTCTTAGGCTTATGTTTGTTAGTATCGTTTGTATATTTATACATTTTGTTTTCTATTTAACGGGTGAACATTTAAGTATCCAATAAAAGTGTTATTCTGACGTGTAGGGCCAGTTTCATAGTCAGACTTTGTACGTCTCAATTGCAGCGTTACAGTAAAAACAAGAATACACTTACCTAAACTCTGTTTTGTACAACATCTACGGTAGGAGCGTAGGTAATTGGTAGGTTAGTGACAGTTATCAAAAGTTGCCAGAATTACTCTCATGTATCCATTCGCCAAACCATATGATTTGCAAGACCATATTATGTTGATGTGTTGACACTTTTGGCAATCTAATCTTTCACTGCAGACAATTTTTGTTTAAACTGTTTTTCTTTTAACCCTTTTTTTACATCTTCTGCTAGCTGTCAGTTACCCCCACTTTTATGGCGAATTGACTTTGGGAAAGTGTCGTCCTGTATTTATAAAGGTGTCCATTCATGATCGTTCCGAATGGAGTGGATTGGCGACAGAGTGGTGTGACAGGAGCTATTGGAGTGATGAAAAAATTGAAGGGGGTCATTCACGATCACTTCACTCCACGTTCCCTCGAGCCGGTGGATAGTGTCCTACATTTTGTCGTTTGTTTTGAGTGGCTTATTCTTCACGAGTTTAGACATGGATGACGAATTCCGACTGATGTCTGCGGCTTTTTGCCTATATGTGAATAGCTGGAAGCCCAAAAAACTATGGGTAAAAAAAATGGCTACGTTAACGGGCGACTCTCTCGCACGTTACGTTGACGAATGAGTTAACCCTCGAATCATCCAATTGGAGAAACTATATGAGGATGGATAAAGAGACCTATTTCAAACTTCTTCAAATGGTAACACCCCCAGTAGCGGATTTAGGTTTGAGGACGCCCTAGGCCTGAGACGATATGGCGTCCTTTTTTTTTGTAACAGTATATATATATAAACATATATATACATATATGTATGTGTATAAAATAATGAAAATAATAACAATAATGAGAAGAAATCTAATTCAGGTGTAAATTAAACATTTTTTTAACATAACAATTAAATATAGAATTAATAATAAATTGCTTGAAATTAAAATATAAATTATCTTTATCTGATTAATCATATAATAAATATTTTTCTTGCTTTCGTCCGTGCGAAAATATCAATGACCTCCTCATACTTAATTTCTTGAACCAATTGTGCTTCAATGGTTAGTAATGCAAGTGCATTTAGTCTGTCTTGTTTCATACTTGCACGCAAATAACTTTTCACTCTTTTCAGAGTGGAAAATGATCTTTCTCCAGAACCCAATCGATTTTTAATTTTAGTCATCTTAAAAATNTACTTGCACGCAAATAACTTTTCACTCTTTTCAGAGTGGAAAATGATCTTTCTCCAGAACCCAATCAATTTTTGATTTTAGTCATCTTAAAAATGTTGGCGCCCCTCAAAATTTGCCGCCTTAGGCCCGGGCCTCACGGGCCTAAGCCTAAATCCGCTACTGAACACCCCTGATAAAACAAATATGTGGCAGAGCACCAGTGCCCATGAAAGACTAGCCGCAACCCTTCGTTTCTTGGCGTCCGGGATGAGCTATGAAGAAATTAAATATGTCACTGTAATATCTCAACAACGTTTGGAGGTGTTGGTTCCCAACACAGGTCCACTTCATCTTTCGGCCGAATCTCAGAACATACTGGTCCTAGGTCAAGTTAGTTTCTGCATTCACGAGCGTTCCATCGCGCAACGTCATCATTTCATTACGTCGGGTTTTCATTTCACATTCACGGTGAGTTGGGAGTGAATGAGTGTTGGCGCGGTGCGATGGATTTTAGGAAGGACGGAAATCCGTCAATCCCCACGCCGCTCCACCAAAACCCACTTGAGATTTTACACTCATGGTCATTTTTTGGAATTACGCGTCTCAGTTGGCGTGGAGTGACTGGAGTGAAACGATCATGGATGGCCACCTTTATAGCGCCACATCTGAGGCGTGCTAAGTTTGACTATGAAACTGGCACATAGTTTCGATCAAATAATTACAGAAGTGTAGATGGAAAAGTGAGATCTTTACGTTAAAAAAATATAATACCTTTATACATTATCTACAACTGTGATTAAATAACTTTCAATAAAGTATGGACTAGTGTTGGCGCGGTGCGATGGATTTTAGGAAGAACGGAAATCCGTCAAGCCCCCCGCCGCTCCAGTAAAACCCACTTGAGATTTTACACTCATGGTCATTTTTTGGAATGACGCGTCTCAGTTGGCGTGGAGTGACTGGAGTGAAACGATCATGGATGGCCACCTTTATAGCGCCACATCTGAGGTGTGCTAAGTTTGATTATGAAACTGGCACATAGTTTCGATTAAATAATTACAGAAATGTAGATGGAAAAGTGAGATCTTTAAGTTAAAAAAATATAATACCTTTATACATTATCTACAACTGTGATTAAATAACTTTCAATATAGTATGAACAATATTGTGATATAAACTGTGGCACGTATGGCTATATATTTTGTAAATAAATTGACTGATCAATATCTTAGAAACATGTTCTTATTAGATGTTTTATTGTTAATAAATATTTATTATTAACTTAAATGAATACATTATTATATTTATTTTGAACTATTGGATGTAGCGATTTTTTTCTACTAATTATATACTCTATCTAGTGGATATGTATGAGGAGGATATTTTAAGTATAAATGCTAATTGCTAGATTACGTGGCTGAGTGACAAATAGATACGGCTAGATTCAGATATAAAGTAACTTTTGTTGACAGTTATAAAACTTACTAAAACTATTTTCATAGCTTTATAGAAATAAAGTCATCTGATATAGGCCCTACATATGTCCATTTTTGTAGATAATATAAATATATATAAATTAACTATGAGCAACCCCTTGGTCTAGTGGTAAGAATTCATGGCTACTAATCTATAAGTACTGTATTTTCTTTAAGTTCCTTTTCATCAGAATACCTAATTCAAGAAGAATAGATTAAAGCACACTAGTTTGAGATCAAATGAAGCTTAAAACAAATGCACTATTTGTCGTTATAGTGGTAATATTATTAGGGTCTATTATTATTATTATTATTATTATTAGCACCGCGTCTTACTACCCATTCGGGTTATACGCACTTACGCTAATGTGTAATGTTAGGGTGATTGCGAGATATAATGGAGGACCTACAGTTTAACGTGGGATCCGAACCACGGTGGAGGCCTGGTACTCCTCACATTCACAAGTTGTGATTAATACACGTCTTTTCAGAGGTGAAGGAAGGGTTTGGTAGTCAGATAAATCTGTGCCGGGACCGAGGATTGAACCCCGGACCTCTAACACAGGAGTCCAACACCTTACCCCTAAACCACCAGGTCACCCAATATTATTATTAATCAGGCACTAGGACAAGGATATAAACCCTAGGCGTTCAGCTTTACGAGGGATATTTTCTTAAATTTGAGGTATTTAACGTGTACTTTCTGAACGGACTGATTATATCAGCACACGACCTATGAACCAGCTACAGGTGGAATGGTAGGAATTGCGAGCTATGGGCAGTATTTTTGAAGTTTTTTAAATAAAAATAAATTCTGTGAAATAATCAAATACATCTCCTCTAAAAAAAAAACAGAGTTTAATTTTATTCGTATAGTGACTTCAACAGTTTTCGAATATTTTTCAAGGGTGTCCTAAAATTTGACATATTTTCCTCCTTAAGGAAAAAAAATTGTCATCTAATGCCGCTATGCTCATGAAAGATATTAAACAACTATTTATATCATCATGTGACTAAAGTTAAACTTTATGTTCCTACTGGAGCAATACTTGATTTATTTTGACAATAAAAATTGTTTGATATAAATACAACACAAACACTGGCCTTTCCTCGCGTCCCCCTTCCACCCCACTTTAAACCTAGAACAGGCACAACACCAAGCCCCAACACGGTCGTTTATTCATCACTGTGGAAGGGGAAACCATCATTTCATTAATGAGTTACTGTGTCGGGGCTGGGAATTGAACCCAGGATGCTTATCTCGGTAAGCTGACACACTACCAACAGAGCCAACCGGTCGAACAACGTGGTGAGATGCTTTTACTCGCTGATCCGCCCGGATTCTCTTCCAAAGACGTCAGTGTAGGTCTGAATAATAACTGACAAGAGTTTTTGGCGTGTTACGGGAAAGTTACAAGGATCAAATCCCTGTTCACTTACCATTTTAAATGTAAATTATTATTTTTCTGGCATCACGTCTTACTACCCGTTCAGGTTATACACCTATGTACTAATTGCACTATTGGGTTAAGTATTAGGTAGGCTTGGTTTAGAGGAAATGCACCCGCATTTGCGTGGAGGGAGAATATAAAACCATTTCAGAAAATAAACATCGGTTATGATCCCCGGCACTTCCCGATTTTTCTGTGTGAATCTGTAACGGGGTAAACTAAGCCTTGCAAGGTAAAAAAAAATGAGGAGCTACTTACCCGCCTCGGTGGCGTAGTTGGCTAACGCGCTTGTCGTGTTGAGCTCGACTGCTGAGGACGGGGAGATCGAGGTTCGAATCTCGGTCGGGTGAACTGGGGCTGGGGGGGTGTTTCCTAAATGGTTTTCCACTCTCCCTCCACGCAAATGCGGGCTCACTTCCATTAATTCAACATTCCCAATTCCTAATCCATTAGCGTAATTAGTACTTAAAGCGTATAACCCAAACGGGTAGTAAGACGCGATGCTAAATAAATAAATAATAATAAAAATGAGGAGCTACTTGGATGTAAAAGTAGTGGTTAAGGTATAGAAAACTGATATTAATGGCAGGAGGATTCATTTTCCTGTTCACATGGCACCCTTTACTGACATAAGTTGACACCATCTTCGCCAAAAGACTGTGTACGCTCAGACAGTATGGTTAGATTTCTGGCTAACATCATGGTGTTTTTTAATTGCTTAGTCAAAGTACGCATTTATAAAAACAGAATGACTTGTCAATCTAATTTGAGTGTGTTCGTGCATCATTCTGTCCCCTCATCTTCGATAGGCATAAAGGGCTGAATGTTAAAGAGATATTGTTTGACCACAAGTTTAGGAGAACCAGATTTGCTTCTGGTTGCTGCTGACGAGGATATTTACTGTTCAAACACAGGTTTTTCCTGTTA
>CABFOW010000251.1:154222-181172 GCA_902141385.1 Timema californicum
TTTTTTTCTTTCTTAAAGTAAGGGGATGGTGTTCCCCACTAGTCCACTTCCAATATTGCTAGTGCGAAGGCCTTAACTAGTAATAACTTAATTTTTTTTAAAATATGCAAATCAATGGGACTGAATTGATTAATCTTGATTTTATAAATTCAAACGTGTGCGTGTACCTAATTTTGCTGAATAAGATAATTCGTTTTTTCAATCATTAAACATATCGCTCCTTATATGGTATGGTTAGTTTGTAACAACAACAGCAGCAGCAACAAAAACAATAATAGCAATAATAATAATAATAATAATAATAATAATAACGCGAATAAATCGGTATATGATTGATAACTAACAGTGGTTTCAATATTTTTCTGTTTCAGATATCTTTTTACAAACTCCAGAGCTCCGTTTTATATAGTTCTTTAATTTATATTTTTAAAAGTATATTAATTCGTTGGATATATAAATGTGTCTTTTTTAAAAATATATAAAAAGACTTGTGTAAACCATAATTATAAAGATATCAACCAAACAGTGTAAAGATAAATTTAACTTTGCCATATTGGTAGAACTCGGATGCTTTAGGATCTCGATGACATCATGACAGTTTATTTACAATTTCAAACGAATAAAAAAGTCCAAATTAAACTTTGTTTTCAATAACGACTACATGTTTAATTAAATGATAGCAGTCCATGTTTTCATTTTAATATGTTTGCACAGCATGTAAAACACTTTATTTCGACAATTAACAACAAAAGATACAAAAATAATAATTTTTTGAGAGTTTTGGAACTCAAGGAGGATGTGGAAATTAATTCAAGTACAATTATAATCACTCACCACTCAATTACAAATAAAACAAAGAACGAAAATGTTAAACGTAAGTTTTATTAGGCTATTTACTTTACATAAAATTAGTTGGGTCTTCTTTTAGGATCCTTATAAATGACTAAAACCTGCTGGGCTGGATTATATGTGTAATGATTTCATGTAATGAAATTGTATAATATATACACTAGCCCCATGGCTTATTTGGTGCTGACTGACAGCTTTGAAACGTTACCATACCAAATTATGTATACCTACGCCGGACCAAATGATCTGTAAAAACATGTGTTTAGCAGCTGTCACTTTTGACAGTCAAAATTTAGGTATACACCTTAATGTTGACTGTCAGAAGTCAGCTGTGATCTGTCAGTCAGCACCAAAGAAGTCATGGGGCTAGTGTAGGTTTGAAGTGTTATTAGTAAATGTTTTAATAGATCTGACATAATATTCGTGATCTCGAAATACTAACTTAAGTCTATAATAATTATGCTGTATTAGATTATTTAGATGGTAAACATCATAGAAGCCACAGTGCTTCTACCTACCAACAATTTACCAAACTAACCACTTCTAAGCACTTAGCCCAATTGTATCCAACCTGGGGTTCATAAAGACATTTTTGGGGCCATGTAAAATTTAAGATAGACTACTGTAATAAGTTCATGCGATATGGAAGTGTCAGTTTAGGGGGTACATAAAAATTGAATAGGCAAATATTTATGTGTTGAGACAGTAGGCCTACTTTTTATAAATCTAAGATTACTCTTTTTTTTCACAATATACTCCCTAACAAACAATTTTGTTTCAAGCAAATAAATTGATAGGTAGTTGCTTAAACAGAGGTGTTCAGTTCCTTACCTAGGTGCCAATAGGCACAGGTATCTGCAGATATACACATTAAAAGTTGTAAGTTAGATAGGGCCTACCAAAAGTTCAACTCAATAAATTAACACACTAGGCTACACAACATTTCTAAGGCTGCAAATTGAGTAGTACAACATTAGGCTAATTTTTTCCCTTTCACTACTAAATGCATAGCATTCTTGAGTTATGTTTGTTTTACTAGGAACAACGCACACATAAATAAAGCATTGTAATGAGTATATATCTTAGTTTTCATACAAATGGATATTTGGAACACCTTTTAGAAAATATACCGTAACTTAATTTTTTTATGTGGATAAATATTGACAACATTTTACTATAATATTGGTGTTATTTTACAAATATTGATAACATATAAGTTATAAACGTTGACATCTGCAGATCACATGACAACATAAATATGTGAAAGTATATCTAACTTGGTAACTTTTTCTAGCCGTCAGTTATGTTCATTCGTAAGAAAATTAAGGTCAACTTGGCTTAAACTTACTTACGACCAATGCTTTAATTCAATGGGCCATTTCCACAGGTTGACAACATTTTTCTTTTGCATAGAAAAGCTACAAGAAAATGTTATAATTTATGTTTGAATCTTTCAATATATTTTTCTTTCATCTATTTTTACTCATTTTTATCTCATGCTTCAGTTTAAAAAGAGAGTTTTATCATTCTTACTTCAAAATGTTCTAGAATAATTAACCTTAAAATCCACTGCTCGTCTATGTGTACAAAATACGTAATTATTTATTATCCTGAAGCCTGTGCCCTGAAGTATTCATTCATTTCTAATAGGATCCCATATTAGTGGCTGAATAGTTTAAGGTGTCACTCTTGTGTTAGACTGTCTTGCTGGTTATGGGTAGATCAGAGCTCGAATCTCGGTCAGGTCTACTGAGGGTGGATAAATGGTTTCTCACTATACTTCCTCACAAATGCGGATAGATTACCGCCATAATACTTCCTTCCTCATCCCTACTCCATTAGAGTAATTATTATGCATGTAAGCTGAACCTGGTAGTAAAATGTGGGAGTAAATAAAAATAATGATACACAGAAGGCAAATCATTCAGGGCTAATTGTCAGTGCTGTGGAGTTAATACACCAAGTCCTCGACTCAAGACTCCTTCAGAAATGGAAAATATAGCCTACTATATATTAATTAGTAATAGCCTAACAAATTTACTGTAGTAAAATTCTCCAATACACATTACTTAATGGAATCTTCTTTGACATTGTAAATTTATATTTGAATAAATTTGTCAGTCAAAATTACAAATATTGATCCTAAAAAAATTATGAAATTAAAATTATATATTTATTAAATATAGGTTATTGTTATAATATTTTAAGCTTTATTTTTAAGCTGGAGTCTTGACTCAGTCCATTTTTATCGACTTCTCTTCCACCCAAAACTTCTTCCGACTCTATGGCTTTGACTCCACAGCCTTGCTAATTGTATTAAAACAACAAAAGTATTTTCTTGATTAACTTTTGTAATCTATAGTTTGTAGGTTAACTCACTTTATAAATAATTTCTAATTATCTATTATAAAATCCTTGTTCACTTTTGTCCACTTTTTGTTTGTTTTCAGGAAGTATTTTGCCGGAATGGCTGAGATTTTTAATAGGATTCGTCGCCATTTTACTCGTGATAGGATTTGCCTGTAACATGTTGGTTGCGGGGGATGTACGCAAAGTAAAAAGAGTTGTCATCAATGTGTCAAAGCTTATCCACAGAACCGATAAAAAATTCCTTAGTGTAGCTTTGGATTCATCTCTTATACGAAGGGGATGGATACAGGATCACTTACGGTACAGTTTTGAACTCAAATCAACCATTCACATAATAATCCACTTCCCGATTTATGTTTTTTTAAGTTTATTTTTTATTCTTAAGTCACACCTTAAAGACATGTTACTATTGGCTAACATCAACTTACACTGCGGATAACCAGGATGGGTAGTAATATGTACAACACCTTAGCTCAGTCGGTAGCGCATCTGTCTACTGAGCTAAGGATTTCAGGTTTGATTCCTGGCATAGCCGAAAAATTTATCATTGGTGAAAAATGTGGGTCTCTTCTTTAACAATGATGTATGTTATGTCTGTTCTAGATTTAAGTTTATTTTATAAGTCTCGTGCTGATATAATCAGTCGGTTCAGAAAGAGAATGTTAAATATCCCAAATAAATGAAAAGATAAGATGCAGAATATACATAACTTGTCTTGGCTATTTACATAATTACACTAATGGAGTAAGAAAGAGGGAGGTAGAATTTAAAGGAACCTTACCCATATTTTCATGGGGGGAGAGTAAAACAACCATTTAGGAAAAAAATCTTCATTTTGATTGGCCGGGGTTTGAATTCTGACCTCCAAGACACAGGCAGACCAACCAGACTAGTCAAGCTTGACGTGTATGCACATCCAATCTGAGTTATTTTCTATTCACTTTGCGGGATAAATTTGTTTACTTGATTATTACGTTGACTATTATGACATCAGTTGAAATAATTTTTTCCTGAATATCCGCTTCAGTGGCCGAAAGATCTAAGGCGTCACGCTTGTGTTAGTCTGGCAGGCTGAAGATGTGGAGATAGGGATTCAAATCCTGTTCAAGCCTACTGAGATTGATTTTTCTTAAATGGTTTCCCCCTCTCTTTCCACACAAATACAAGTAGATTACCTCTAAAATTCTTCCTACTTCATCCCCACCCCATTAGAGTAGGTATCATATAACCTGAACAGGTAGTAAGCCACAGCAAAAAAAAACCAAGCTCCTTATTAACAATAGTGTTAAACATATTAATAGTAAATGTAAACTTTAATCTAGTTTGGTTTGGTTCATTGTTTATTTCTACTTACCACTAAATAACTTTTTCTGTTAAGTTATTTCTAATTTTACTATATAAGTTAGGCACTTTATATTATAAATATCAAAGTCTCAATGTAAATGGTTTTATGTGTTAAGGTCAAAGAAATTGTTGCTGCTTGCATCACATTTATCACCTGGCTATCTTCGTGTCGGGGGAACTGCAGCAGATTGTCTCATATTTAACCTGATGTCAGATGGTAGAGCTGAACAGGACCTGATGTCAGATGGTAGAGCTGAACAGGACTACACTAATCTAGGACAGAGCTATATTCGTGGGGATGGCGGTGAATGTGCCTACAAAGGAAACTCTTGTCTACAGGAACGCTGCAACAATTTCACAATGTCTGGTATGATAACTTTACCCAAATATAGGGATGTGGGGTCTATACGCTAGTTGCCAAGCCTTCAACACCAACTCTTAACTCCTCTACTTTTGTATTATCCGAGTCTGACTCCTTTATAAATGGCTAAAGTATATTAATAACAAATTTACTGCAGTAAAATGTTCAAATAGTTGACTTCATGGGAAGCTTCCTTGGCCTTGGGAACATATATTTGAAAAATTGTCTTTCAAAATTACAAATATTGGTCATAAGAAATCAAAACGATTTAAAATTAAACTGATATAGTTACCATCTAGTGCTATAATATTATAAGTTTCTATTTTGAAGTTGGAGTCAGTACATTTTTACCAAATCCATCCAGAATTGCTTCTGATTCCACAACCCTGCCTCAAGGTGGTGTAGAGTTATTTATTTGAATATCATAAACAAACAAATCATTAATATGCAAGAATATTAAGTTATAAGGCTTCCTACATTTAATTTTATATATAGGTTGGATAGCAATTAAATTATGCATTGCTTTGAGATAATACAAAATAAAACTTAGATTTTTTTTCATTTTAGTAGTGCCGGCGCAGTTTATATAGCCATAGCAAGATTCATACTTAACATAGATTTGCTTCAAACTCAAAATAAATCTTTTCAAAATAAAATGTCCAATAAATTTCAATCAATTAATTGAGTTCTCAAGATCAAAATTTTGAATTCATACAACCAAAGTTAAATCATTATGTACACTTTTCTATCACCAGGGGCTGGACATTTTAAAGCTTTTAGATTATTATTATTACTGAAGAGGGGTAAGTTTGGGCTCAAATTCCAGCTGGGTGTATCAGGGTTGGTTTGCCATTTGTCCTGTCCTCTTCATGCTATTATGGGTGCATTTACTCTCAACTACCCTATGCATTTATAGGCTAACTCTTAGACTAATTTACTAATTACTAATTTACAACTTTACTATTCAATGTCTTACTAAAATAATGGATATATTTTTACATAAACAACTTTTATATTTAATTTATCTAGTATTTATTTGCATCATAATACTTTAACACAAATTTATTTCTGTCTGCTCTAATACTACTACACATATTAAATTTGAACACTAAGTATATTCTATATTAGCTTGAAACAAATCATAGTTTAGGTGCATTAATAATAATAATAATAATAATAATAATAATAATAATAATAATAATAATAATAATAATAATAATAAAAACATCAAACACCATCTACCAACTAACAATTAATAATAATAATAATTTGAAGAGAGACATGGCGTCAGCTCGCAATTAAGCCATACTGACTGAGCGGTCACCGTCTGTTGGCTGAAAATAGTGCCAACCTCTACATATAGAAGGTTTCATGTGGTTAGCACCTTGAACCCTTCAGCCACTAAGCTCAGTTTTCTAGACCAGAGATGCTACTTGCTCATTCCCGTAATTCTTCATACGGGATTAAAACTCGCCTTAAATTGGCCAATAATATACTTGTAAGCTTATATGAAAAATTAATGATTTATGTTAATGTTATACAAAATTTGCCGTCCTTTGACCAAATTTAAAAACCCAAATTTGTGAATTTAGACAGGTCAAGGTCTTTTGTGTGGATAAACTAATACAAATAAAAGCTGGTTTATTGTTTACTTTTGTGGCTAGACATTATTTTTCTTTTTTCAAAGCAAGTCTTTGTTTTACATTGTTTTAAGATATTAAAAATTACAAATAAAGTTTGATCTCTTATTCATTTTCGTAGTGATAAAACATGTTTTAAATTTTGATTCTAAATTAATAAAATACAAATTTAGTAGGGATGTGTAAAGCTTCAAAATTTTGACTTGGCCTCGAAACCAATATATCAGCTTCAATTTTGCTTAAATTCACTTTTAAAAATTACAAAGCTTTGCCAATAAAATATTGGTAGCTAGAATACTCATTGTATGTTAAATTATTGCCATTTTGAACTGTTATATACATTGCAAATTAATATTTATTGTAAAAAAAACCTGCATGTTGTGATAGTAACTTGATTTATTATATTAAAATAAAATAAATTATTACAAACAATTTGTTCAATACAAGATATTCTAAATGATTTCAATGTATAAAGTTATATAAATAACCACAGTATATTTCTTCAAGCATAAAACAATTAACATAGCAAAAAATATTTAAACCTCATTTCAGCTTTGAGACAATTTCATATATTTGATTTGAGTTTGCTTCAAATTGAAAAAGTGGACTTCACAAAGCCCTATGAAATAGTTTTGTTTGGACCTTAATAATGAGAGTAATACATAAATTTTTTATACCCGATGTCTAACAACCTTTGTTGGTTTTCAGTGTCAAATTGGGATTTGATAAATGAATTTGCGATAAGTACTGGCCTTGATCTTCTGTTTGACTTGAATGTTTTGCTCAGAGATGGTAACATGTGGAACTCGACTAATGCAAAAGATTTGATTGACTATTCTCATGAACGTAACTACAGTGTGATCTGGCAACTGGGAAATGGTAAGTTAAAAGCAATTATTACATGAAATAGTTGTTACAAATAGTTTTTTTTTTAGCAAAAATGTTGATTTGTTACGAATTTTTTCGCATTAGGCATAGTCAAATTTGAATAATAATTTCATTTAACTTGTTATGAAAACCTTACCCACTTCGATGGTTACATATGATCTATGGCAGTGGTATTCAACCTGGTGTACACAAATACATCTTAGGGTGTGTGTAAAATTTTAAATAAATATAGGTTATAGAATATGTATAACTTGAAAGGGTGTAGAAAGATAATTTTTCTAGAGGGGTTCTGCTTAAGTGCACAGTAAGAGGGATGGCGGGAGAGCCCGAAACTTCTCTGGAATTTTATGGAAAAAACTTTCATGTATAGATATCATAGCTTTTATTGGTTAAAGCAAGAAAGCCATGGCCAAAGTTATAGTAAAATTTTATAGCGAAGCTCTCTCCCGGTTGCCCCTAGAATAATTAGCTTTCTATGCCCTAGGTTACTATTATAGAACATTTACAACACCTTTAGCAAATAAATCTTTTTGTAAATGTGTGTATGAACTGCCCTGGTGGAAGTTCATCAAATTACAGGGGGGTATAGACCACCCTGACGCCACCTTTCTATTTCCTTGGTAGCTTGAATTATATATCAACAAAGGTTTTTACAAAAGTCAAAAAATTTGAGCACTCATAATTTTCAATTTTTTTCTGAACATTCGAAGTTTAGTCAATTAGATATCATTTCATATAAAATGGAGTCCTTCAATATCTCTCATTGTCTTATTTGAAAAAAAAAATAATTGCATAATTTATTTAATTTATTTGAGCTTTATGTGATAATTAGTTAATTAGATATTAATTGATTAGTTAAATATTAATCAGTAGACTAAATATTATTTCATATCAAATTCAATATTTTTCTTTGTCTTATTAAAAAAAAATTGTTGCACACTTATATTTAATCTATTTGAGCATAATGTGATTTTAAAAAATCCGTAAAAAAAGTGTCCTGAAAATGTATTTTTGTACTTATGGTTTATGCATGGATCTATTACAAAAATTAAACTTAAAATATTTCTTGAATAAATATTGCTCTATATAACTTGAACTAGGAAATAACTTAATGTTTTCATTGAAATTTGATTTGAGCTTGACTTGAAATGAAAAATGACTTCTCGCATAGCTCAATCATAATTAAAATAGGTGACTATTATATTGAGATAAAGAGTAAGAAATGGTGAGAATTAAAATTATTTCAATAAACATATATTTTAACTATGATAAATAATATACACTAGAGTCACAATTAGGTGGTATTCAAGACAGGATAGCGAAAAAGACAGATAATATAGAATTTAAGTGTAAATAATTTTCAGCTTTCGTTTCCAGCCAAATCAAAACAGGTTTATTATCTACACCGACCAAGCCTATGTGGCTGCTATAGTACTGTATTATACAACAAACCACATACATAGCAGTCAAGCTTTGCTCTCTCCAATGTAATAGCTTTAAGGCCTATGCAATCAATTTTTTTTTATGAATTGCTCGTGGATATTTACTGGTTCGTTTGTTTTAAAACACACTTGTTAACGCCGAGAATCGAGCCGGGTAATACGGAGGACTGGATAGTCGCGACTCTAGTATACTTTTAATAATATCCGCAATCACTAATTTTTCCCTACTTACTAACCAAGAACTGTTGTCTTTGTGCAGAACCTAATGCATTTCCACATGTGTTCAACACATCTATAAGTGGCACGCAGTTGGCGGATGACTTTGCAGCACTTCGATCGGTGATAGAGTCCCATTCCGCCTCTAAGGAGCCTATGGTAGTTGGCCCAGATGTTACAGCTCCCCGGGGCCTTGTCACAACTCCACTCACATTCCTTCAAGAGTTTTTGGAGGCGCAGAATGACAGCATTAATGCAGTCACTTGGCATCAGTAAGCGAGCTACTAATACTATCCTTTACATATGTGTTGTATCTGAAATACTTGTAAATTAACCCGCTTCAGTAACCAAATGGTCTAAGGCAGTGGTCTCAAACTCGCATAAATGAATACAAAATAAAAATAAATTACCTTTTTTTCAAGTATATTGTAATATAGTAAATATAATTTAAACATAGTAATGCTTTGCAAAGCCATCCTCTTTATAAGTAGCAAGTCTATTTACGAAGAGTGCGGCAGTATTAAGCATGCCTATTGTTACGCCAAAAGGACCAAGAAAAAGGTGCAGGTGTCTTTCCCCGACATGCTGCATACGAATCCAATAGGATTTCAACAGGCGGTTTGAATGTTTCAAAGACATGGAAAATATTTTCAATACATTCAAGTCTCCATTGTCCTATAATGTTGACAACACTTATGAATTAAGTAATATCTCTTGAAAGGAATAGGTTAAGAGACATTCACTTAGGCTCACCTTTAAAAGTAGCATGCTCAAAGGACATCATTCCAAATATCGACATAGGATGGAACCCTCACATCCTTAAACCCTCAAATTATTAAGGTTATTCAAAGATTCGAGAAAATTTCTGATTCAAGACTCAAATCCTTAAGTACTTTTGTGAGCTCTAATAGAGCTCTAATACTACTTAATGGTGGTTCAAAACCAATTTTAATTGTAGGATGAACTTAACAACCAGGCCCCAGACCAGTAATTTAACACTTGACTGAATGTATGAATGTTATAATGAATATATTATAAGAAAGAAGGTAAACATTTAGTTACTTGTATTTTATGTTATTCTTTTATATTTATATTTCCTCTTTTGTGACTCATAATTTTTCTAATATTTGGAATCTGATTCAAGATTCCAAGATATATTGGCGATTCGTATTTGTAAAATAGTTTAGTCGACTTAATTCTTATTTTTAAACTTTTTCTTAGATTCCTTCTGAGCACAACATATAAGAAAAATGGGAGTAATTTAAAATATACATTATTTTGTATCCCAATTTTAACCTTACATTTAGATTATGTATTTTAGCTCCTTACTGTGTTCTTCTTTTTGAGTATCAAACATAATTATTCCACTATACATAGATAATTATCCATTAAAATGAAATTATGTAAAAAATTTAACTTTTCCTACTTGATAACAAAAGTTGTTCTGCTCAATCAAACTTTTCATTTTAATGCTTCAGATACTACATGAATGGACGTATAGCGACCCTGAAAGACTTTATTGACCCATCTGTATTCAACACACTCCACAAACAAATTTTGGAGGTGCAACAGGTGATGACGAAAACAAATACCAGTCTGCCCCTGTGGCTGTGTAAGTAGTCTCTCACTATTTTATCTTTCGTAATATATATTTGAAAGAAGGCATGAGAAAAGTTGATTGAAACATCTAAAAGGAAACAAACAAAAATGGCTTTTACAATGAAAATATCACGGTTCACACTTTACATTGCTGCCACTGGACAAAGAGATAATGGCTGGCTCTTGAAGAAAATTGACCTTTATCGCCCAATCCCCTGACCTAGGTTTCATTCTATCGGAACTCATAAGGGAGGGTTGTGAAACGTGCAACTCAACTTCCTAAAAGAGGAAACCAAAAGCAAAAAGAGGTTTTCCTTAAATATAATATGTATTTTATCTTAATCGACATATTTTGCCAAGTATTACGTACATTATCTCTCGACAAACTCTCAATAAACGCAATATGTAGTATAAATTTTGCTATAGATGGGTTAAATCCACCGTTTAGAGAAGAACCTATCTTCTTATCGTTGTTTACCAATTTTCCTTCTCTCCCTTTTGTATATTTTGGTTTCCTCTTTTAGGATGTTGTGTTGTGTATTTCACGCTCCCTCCTGATGAGTTCCGATAGAATGGAACCAAGGCTGGGAAATTGGGAGGTAACGATTGATTTTCTTCAAGAGGTAGCCATTAACTTTTTGTCCAGCGGCAGCAATGTAAAGTGTGAATCCCATTCTTCTTTTCATTGCAAAAGCTTTGTGTTGTTTCCTTTTATATGTTTTCATCCACCTTTCCTCTACCTTCTTCCAAATATAAAATTTTATGAACTTGAATCTTTATTTATCTTCATATCTCAGAAAACATTATGAACAAAACATGTGAATACAACAAAATGATAGAAAATAGAAATAATAATTAAATTTTAACATTTTTTTGCTAAAATGTATAGGCCTACATTATTACATTCATTCATCCAGTTAAGGTGTTAAATTAATTATGTGGGCACGTGCCTTGTTGTAACTTCTTGTGTAGCTGTAGCCTAGATTAGTAACTTTTGTCATCAACCTCGGTGTTCTTGGGGTAAAGTGCTCGACTCAGGACCCGATGTTCGTGGGTTCATACCTAGCCAGGGTCACCAGATTTTTCTTGAACAATTAAAAATCACAGCACAAATTCCTTCTGAAGGTAAGTAAAGCTGTTGGCTGCATGTCGATTGTAGCATGTAAAATAACCCTGGAAGGTATGTGAAAATACCTTTCCCGGCAAAATTGGTAGGTCCTTTCACTCTTGATCATAGAAATTATCATGTGCTGCTATAATAAGTTGGTTTATAAAGTGCATGTTAAATAACTCAAATAAAAATAAAAGTAACTTCTGTAGTAGTGCAAGTTCTGATGTATTGGTGATATATTGCTCCATTAGACACCATCAGACATTGGCACTATCGCTCTGTCTCCATCCTGACGAAACACAGAGAATAGTTATACTGGTGATTAGAACTTTATTAATCTAGGTTTTAATTTTGCTTCATTCATTTACAGGAATTTGTATTCAGGGTCAATTTAGAATTTTCTAATACACTTTGATATAAACTCTTTAAGTTATGTCGTTATTATCTTTTGTTGGACACCTTAACGAAATCAGTAGCTTGTCTGAATTTGATTCCCGGAATGGCCAAAAAAATGTATAAATGTTGAAATTGGGGAATCCCGTTTCACATTAATGCATTAAAGGACAGGAGACTGGGTGTGGTGTTTGTTCTAGAATTAAGTTAGTTTGTAAGTCATTTTCTAGTATTCTCCATTCAGAAAGTGCAAATTAAATATGTCAAATAATAATAAAAAAGTGTTGTTACTTTTTATTTTTTAGAATTGCGTCTTACTACCCATTGGGGCTATACACATATATGCTAATTACACTATTGGGCTAAGGATGAGGAAGGATGAATATAGGGAAAGTGTACTTGCATTAGCATGAAGGGAAAGTGGCAAACCATTTAGGAAAAATACCCTCAACACACCCGACTGAGATTCAAACCCTGATCTCCCTGTCATCGGTACTCCAGTTTCTTGCAAAAGTTATGGCTTAAACCATGCTGACATTGAATCGGGTACTATTATTAGTATTATATTTATAACACATAATCTTTTAGGTAAACCTCTTTTCACTTTTTGATGTATGTTTTATTGGAAGAAGGTACAAGAGAAATAAAAACACACACACAAGGGAACAAACACAAAATGTTTTTTAACGTCATTTTTTGGTTTTGTCTTAGCGGAAACAAGCTCTGCATATGGTAGTGGGGCTCCAGGTCTCTCCGACAGGTTTGTCGCTGGGTTCTTGTGGCTGGACAAACTAGGGATGGCGGCCCGTCTGGGTCTAAAGGTCGTCATCAGGCAGTCTTTGTATGGCGGACATTACTCCTTGTTGGATCTCGACACATTGGACCCAAACCCCGTAAGGATTATTGCTATTTAGGTTGCTAAACATGGATATTATATGAAGGAAGGAAATACCTAGTGTTCTAAGCGCAATTTTTGGGAAAATGGTTTTTTTGGGTTGGGAGGGGGGAATACCGTCCATAGTGGAGTTGGATCGAATCGACTAGCTTACAAATTCGAATTTCCACACTTTATCTTCCAATCTAAAATTAGAATATTAGAAAAAAAAAGAACTTAAAGAGGAAATATAAATATAAAAGAATAATATAAAATACAAATAGTAACTAAATGGTAATATTCTTTCTCATAATCCATTCACTATAACATTCATACATTCAATAAGTGTTAAATTACTGGTCTGGAGTCTGGTTGTTAAGTTCATCTTATAATAATCTATAATTGGTTGTGTACCACCAATAAGCAGTATTAGAGCTTTAAGACAAATTTCACTTGGAAAATTGAAAACAAAATATATATATTTCTTTAGCATTTGAGTCTCAAATTAAAAGTTTTCTTAAATTTTGAAATATCCTCAAGCATTTAAGGGATTTGAAGGATTCGAGGGGCTATCCCTAGACCTTAGCTTATGTTTGTTCCAAGTGCCAGTAAACTTTGATAATAGTTAGCTATTATATTTTATTATTTAATCATGTTCCAATAATTAATAATTATCTTGATCATTAATTCTGAGATATAGTCTAGTAAGTTAACAATAGTTTTTTTTTCAGACACAAGTAATTTATACACAACTTTTAATAAAAAAAAATTATTTCCCTTTCTTATAAAATTTTATTTTTGTGGACGTATCATGTCTGACATTTCCACTTTTCTTATACTATGACAACCTATTGGCATCCATACTGGTGGTTGTACAGTTTGAGGTATTAATTAGCAATGCACTTAACAGCCTTGATGGGAAGGTCATGACTCGAATTCCAGCCATGTACACTGAAGATCCTTTTTTTTTAATGGATTTTTTTTTGGTGGTTATCCCACCCTCTTCCCATACTAACGTGAGTGCATTTCCTTTAAGTCACCCTCTTCATCCTTACCTCTTGGAATAACCCTTGTGTTGAAGATACCACAAAAATATATTTTGTCGCATTGTCTGACAAAAAACAAATTTAATAAAAATTAGACAAATATTAACTTCTATCTATAACTTTTTTAGTAAGCTTATACATACCAGGCTCGTTGGTCTTATGGTCTAAGGTGTCACTCTTGCAATATACTGGCGTGCCAATGACGTGGAGATCAAGGCTCGAATTCCGAATGGTTGTACTGAGGGAGTTTTATCTTAGATGGTTTTCTACTCTCCACGCAAATTTGATAGTTTAGCCTTTTGCATCATTATTAATATATATGTGCTGGGCTAAAATTATTTAACCTTTCACAGTAAAGTTTAAACAAATTATACTACCCCAACACCATCTAATTCTGTATTGTTACCATCCCCCTTTTTCCCACACGCTGGTGTAAAATCCTGAGTAGGAAACTAATATACCGAAGGTGTATGAGATTACTGATGGTGCAATTTGCATTAACTGTTAGAGGCAATGGTGCATTCTAGCAGAGGGGCACAGAAGGCACCGTCGCCCCAAACAGTTAGTACAAATTGCACCATTGGCGCTCTCATATACCCTCGGCGCACTACAATTTCCTACTCAGGATTTTACACCAGCGAATGGGAAAAGGGGGATGGTAACAATACAAAATTAGATGGTATTGTGATAGTATCATTTGTTTAAACTTTACTATGGAGGGTTAAATAATTTTATCTTGGCACAAACATGTGTACAACCTGAATGGGTAGTGAGACATGACGACAGAAAAAAAACTAATTTTTATCAATATAAGTACTAACTTACTGTCATAGGAGCACAATCACTTGATGTGTTGAAAATGCATCAAAATAAGTGCTCATCAAAGTGAAATTAATTGCTGTTTCTAATTTTAATAAAATGCATTACAGTTTCAATGTATTTTCAGTAATGTTATAATAAAACTAATTGGTTTCTTAAAAATAAATCAACTATTATATTTCTAGTTTAAAGATAATATTAATAAAATTAACCAATGATAACATTTATTAAAATCTGCTTTACTAACTTGATTTTGTTTATATTTTGTTAATTATGTTGTACATTTCAGGACTGGTGGGTGAGCGTTGTGTATCGTAGCTTTGTTGGAACAGATGTACTTGACACCCCTATCCCATTGAACTCAATACGTCTGTACTGTCACTGTGCCCCTCCTCACTGGCCCGGAGCAGTCACTCTGTTTGCCATCAACATTGACGCTGACTCTAGTGCGTTTCTTGACGTAGGAGCACTCAAGATCAAGGACTCCTCTGCCCAAGTGTTTTCTTATGTTTTAACCGCTGAGGGCAACGATCTTCTTTCAAAGTGAGTTTGCTGTGTAATGGGTTATAGTGTAGGACAGTTTGGAAGGGGTGAACAAGTTGGTGACCAAAGGGCCAATATTCAATAGGGCTGTGTGTAAAACTTATACTTCTCATTGAATATTTGTCAGCTTTGAATACAATTCAAAATTAAACTTTCAGTGTTTTTGTGGTTTTTATTTAGTTACCATGTTTTGCTACCTGTTCAGGTTATACATGCATATGATAATTACTCTTACAGGGTAGGGATGAGGAAGGAAGCATTTTAGAGGTAATGTACTCACATTTGCTTGGAAGGAGAATGGGAAACCATTCCACCCTCAGTAGACCAACCAGAATTCGATTGCCAACCTCCTTGTTATAAGCAAGACAGTCTAACAGAAGAGTGATGCCTTGCCCCATTCGACCACTGAAGTGGCTGGTTGTTGAGTTTGTCCTATAATAATTATTTTGTTGGTTCTGAACCACCAAATAGCAGTATTAGAGCTATAAAATAAATTTTGATAGGGGGGAGGGGGATTTTTTTATGGTTTTATTTTGGAATTCGATATTTTCTCAAATCATAGAACATCTTTCAGGATTCTTGATATTTGAGGGTTCCCCATTCCTATAATTTTATTACTATTATCTTTTCAAAGAATTAATGAATGATGAACTAATGGATAATATTGTTTTGTTTTTAGAACAGTGCTGATGAATGGCAAGAGACTTAAACTGAATCCAGATGGCTCTCTGCCGCCATTTCGTCCCAAGATTGTCTCGCCATCAAAATTGGTTGTAGCTCCGATGTCCATGGCGTTCTTCGTATTCCCACACGTTGGTGCTAAAATGTGCCAAGGTGGTTAGGTGTTAAGGATTTGAGTATAAAAAACAGTTTTGGAAAAAGTATTACTTTAATTGAGTATTATTTTTTTCGGGTCGATGACACCATCATATTATTGTGGCAATAACACTTTCCCACAAGAAAAAAAAAAGAACATGAAATAATAGAAAGAGTAACATTTAGAAAATAATAGGGGTGTATGAAACTTTGACTTCACTTCCAAAAACTGACTTCACTTAGAAAAAAATGTAGTCTTGGACAATTATTATGAAGCTTCAACAGTAAAAAAATACAACAAAAACTCAATTTATATTAAATTTCCGCCATGCTGAGCTGTTATATACATTACAAATTAATATTTATATAAAAAATGTAATAATTGAATTATTAGTTGTGATAATAACTTGATTTATCAGATTAGAACAAAATACTACAAACAATTGTGTTATAAAACATTTTACAATTGATTTTAGTGCATAAATAACTACAATATAATATTTTTTCAAGCATATAACATCTAATAAAAATATTTAAACCTTGAGAATATTTTATATATTTGATTTGAGTTTGCTTTAAATTAAAAAAAAGTGGACTTTGCATACCCCTATAAAATAATAAACATGCTACACAGAATCTCAGGTAAATAACAAATAAATAATACTATTCTATACTTAAAAGTGATCATGCTGCCAATCATATTTTGTTCTTATGAGTCTAGATGTATTTTTGTCCATAAGGTTGTTAAAAATGTATGTAACCTTTTTTTTATATTATTTTACATTTTCTTGTTACTATAAAGTAATAAGTATGGACACTGTAGAAATTCTAGCAAGACAATTGTATGACGTTTACTGAAACTATTGTACTTTCATTACATAAATATGATAGAATTGTAGAAACTGAAGTACAAATTAAAGTTAATTAACTTTCTACTAACAAAGTTGGCATTACTGAATTATTAGAAAAATATATATATATATATAAAAATGTGCATCCTATGTCTATTCCCTGTGTTTGTCCTATATGTTGTGTGTTCCTTTTAAATGTTATTATTATTCTTTACCAATTTCCTTTTTATACATTTTGTTGTTTTTAGTTTCCTCTTTTAGGAAGTTGTGTTGCGCTTTTCACATTCCACTTTGGTGAGCTCCGATAGAATGAAACCTAGGTTGAGGGATTGAGTGGTAACGATTGATTTTCTTCAAGAGGTAGCTATTAGCTCTTAGTGGCAGATGTGGTAATCAATATATTTTTTTCACCTAACCTCAAATATTATCTCTTCAGTTTTTATTTGATCACAGTGTCTTACTGCCTATTCAGGTTAAATTCATTTATATACTCTAATGAGCTAGGGATGAGGAAGGAAGCATTTTTAGGTAATCTACCAGCATTTGCCTGAAACCACCCTCAGTATACCCAATCTAACATGAGAGTGACCGACACCTTAGATCATTCGGCCACTAAAGTGGGTGTCCCCAAAACTGTTGGTGTATAATGTAAGATAAATATATTCTGTATCTAAATATAAATTACATCTTAAAAAATATATTAAATAAGATGTTTTAAATGATAATATATTAGTATTTTCTTTTTTAATACTACTTTCCCCAGGATGAATGCCACTGTTGCAGAGTTTACACTCCCTTCAATATTTTTAATATTCATTTAACCTGAGAGGTTGCTTGGTTCCACTATAAGAGTCGGCCACCTTTTTTGATCCAGCCTAATTTTAAAAAATCTGAGGAGATTTGTATCGACTCAAGCTAGGAAGGTGCTTTAACTGAAATAAAAAATATCTTAAAATAGTGATAGAGCCGAAGGTTGCCACCCCACTGCACACAGTGTAACCAGCCAAAGTGGGAATGCTACCCTTTAGGGTAAACAAGGTGTAGTTCTTAGCTTTCACCCATGTATACATACTTAGGGCCAGTTTCATAGTCGGATTAAGTTTGCCTCAAGTGTGGTGCTGTACTAAATGCAGCACATCTACCTTGACAAGAATGGATAAAAGACGACACCTATCTAAACTCGAATGGAATGAGCCAGGTTTACATTTGAAACAGGCCCATACCATTCTAGTTTAGGTTGGTGTCATCTTGTATTTATTATAGCGCCGCACTTGAGGCGTACTCAATCTGACTATGGACCTGGCCCTTAACCTTTCGTGGAAGTGAACACGTGACAGATGCATGTGTTATATATGTGTAGTGCACTAAATGATGTAAACAATATTGGGAGATTGCTATAATAAAACCATTTTCAAAAACTACTTTAGGATGTAGAAGTGAGCTAAAGATTTTTCAACGTCTCTCTGGACATATCCAGTGTTGGATCATTACCCTCGGCCATTACTTGAAGTGAGCAGGCTAATGTTAATTTACCCATGCCTTACATACATTTGTATATTTAAAACCGCAAATACATTTGGAGGTGGGTACTTATTTCTACATGGGTAAAAAATATTTGGACAATGGCTAAGACTTGAAAATAATACTATATACCATCTAAGATTTATTGGCTTTAGTTACATACATTTATTTTAATTTTAACTTACATGAACCACCCACAAACAGATTTTAATAAACAGTTTCGCTACATATTAATAATACTAATTACACCTAGAAAAATATTATAAAGTCATTTGTTGAGAGATGTAACACCAAGAATGCTCCGGACCAACCAAGGAAACCAATGCAGGATATGGAAGGAATGAATAATATGTTCACTTACCATTCGATAGTTCCCAAGTAATTTAATTAGTAAATAAATATTTTTTCAGCAATTTAAATACGATAAAAATGCTTTTTTCTTCCATTATCGAAGCTAGCAGTATGGTTTTTGTACAAGTGATGTTTTTGGTGGTTATTGTTAACAGTATTTTTTGTAACACTAAAATAAGTCATAATTTTCACATTTTATAAATTCAATATTTTGACCAAACCTGGATAAGAATCAAGCTCTTAAAGGAGGTCTGGTCAATTTCTAAAGTTTAACACTCCTGAACATGCTATTTATTTTAACAGCAAATTCTGTACTTCCTTTTAAGAATGTACAACATTATATCCAATGTACTTTACTTTGTTACAATGATAATTTGAATGTTTTTATCAAAAACATTATCTATGAAGTTTGGAAAAACCATAACATTTAATGATAAAAAAAATCACGATGGTTCAATGTAGAGCTGTAATCAAACATTCCACAAATTGGAGACGTTAACAATATTGAATAAAGAGAAAACATTTAAGCTTTATAAATAATTTTAAAATACACATGAAAAAACAAACTTTTTACACATGAATATAATACTGTTAAAATAGTTGTATATTTACAATATTATTTACAGTGAATACATAGTTTACAGGGGTATCCATGCAATATTTAGTTTTAAGATTTATTCACAATAGATAATTATTACAACCATACCTAACTAGTTCACATGAACATGGAAACTATTTTTACACATCAACATTTCTTTCTGCCACAATTCAGCCAATTTAACCAGGTAGTATTATTCTGAGTTGTGATTTTTTTTAATTCAAAATAATTTTGAAACTTTTTACTAAGTAATTTAAAAGGATAAAATTAATAATTTTAAATACTGTCTTAATATAAAATAAATTTCATAATTTTAAATACTAGAAGTAATTTTTCTAGAAAAATAATAAAATAAATGATTAACAGAAAATATATATAGTACTGTATTACAAGTGTACAAATATATTACAAATAAACCATTGATTTGACAACAAGAAAGAATACTAGAAATATCAACTGGTAAACCATATAACACATTAATAGGACCTACCTATTTTAGCACCTTTTGAAATGTTAGATAATTAATTTGGAATGTATTTGTGTGCTGTCACATTTATGATCACGTAGATTTAATAGGTACTAAATAAATCTAAATCAATAATTACTCCGTGAGTTCAACTAAATATATATATATATATAGTAGGGCTTACGATAGTAAGTTAGAAACTTAGAATAAATTTATATAAGCTTAAATATGACAAATATTTATGTGATTAGTAATCGATACCAAAAATGTAATGCTTTGGCAAACAATAGAGGTTAATCCTATCTGCCTAAAATTATTTAACACACAAATACACTTTAAATAACAAGGGAGCTTAATCATGTATTTTAATTACCAGCCATTAAAATTTAAATAATTTTAGAAATGAGCCTGGTATTGAAAGTTTAAAATAAAATACATGGTGATTGACCAATAAGAGAAAAGTGAGTCTACATTAAGGTGGCTGCGTGGAACACCGAAAAAATATAAATCGCTGTCAGGCCAGACAGCTTAAAATACTATGGTTTGTGTAGTTTTCTGGAACTACTACTCTATTTTGTCCAAGCTTATACTATTTTTATATTTTTCCCTACTAGCGCTCTAATATTTTGAAAATTTTCTGTTGGGAACTTGTAAAAAAAAATTATTTGTTAGAAGAAAGCTATCTAAAGCCCTTTTCTATCAAGCCTAGTCTCATAGCTCCGCAAATATGATAAGCATGTTGTTGAGCTTATGTATAATTTTCACACTTTTTCCCTCTTAATAGAACTCAAGGGTTGTTAATGAAAATGAGCCCTGTTGGAATATTTGGACTTTATTTTGGTGTGAGCCATATTTTGAAATAATGTATCGTGGAATTAAATATTGCGTTAGAGCTGAACATCCGCGCGGCAATTTTTCGCTTACTAATGTGACTCCCTTAAGGTGTGATGGAAGTGAATGATAGTTAAAGCCCATGTGTTTATAGTTTTTATAACAAAAAAATGAAGTTTTATTCTATACACACAATATCAACAGTTCTTGATTATCTATCATGTGCAACACAGAATTTGACCAAGAATGTTTCTATTAATTTAAAATGTTTATGATCTAGTGCCACTAAGCTCAAGTTAAATATTCAAAAAATGTTGAGCTTACCAAATGTAGATAAAATAAACTGAATCTAGCTAATGAAGCAATATATTATTTGTTTTGGCCAAAAAGGTTTTTCGTCATAAATATACAAAAATACAAACCATGGCTGGCATTTTCTTTTAATCACCAAAACACATTCCTAAACCATTATATGGGGATATTTTCAAGGGCTGTTAAAGATGAAACTTCCCCTAAAAATGATTATTTTTTTAGTTATTGGTCCTCAAGCCCTGGCCAAAAGAGCTAATACCTACATTTATAATAATTCCAAACAAATGGTGTCCCACACATTTCTATTTTTCTATTCCAGGCATGGATTAATTTTTTTTTATCTAGGGGTGTCTGGAGATTGAGAAATTTCAACTTGCTTTTTAAAGAGAAAACATGGATTAATTTTTTTTTATCTAGGGGTGTCTGGAGATTAAGAAATTTCAACTTGCTTTTTAAAGAGAAAATCTATCTAGCTTTGGCAACTTTAAAATTCCAACCAAAACATGTTTACAGTTGATTTATTTAAAGTTGTTCTTATTCTGCAGCACTACACTAAAGTTGTGGGCAGTATGTGAATGTGCAGTGCCAGATAACTGTTAACACGTGAAAAGGCCTACACAATTAATGGTAAATATTTCTATGTATTTGATCAAAGTAAGATTATATCCCAAACTCTTTATTTATACATCTATAATTGCACTTAAAAAAAACTGTTAGCCTGTATATTTCTTTGCAATCTCACTTATTTGTTCTAAACGAAAGTTTAATTCCAAAACAAAAAGCATGTCGATATAGGTTTTTTCCAGCAATGTACCTTACTATCCATTCGGGTTATACACTTATACACTAATTACAATAATGTGTTAGAGATTAGGAAGGTTATATTTAAAGAAGTGTACCAGTATCTGCATTTGTATGAAGGGAGAGTGGAAAACAATTTTGGAAAAATCACCCTCAGTACACCCGACAGATCCGAACCTTGAGCTCCCCATCATCGGAAGTCTAGTTTACTATGAGATTAGCACCTTAAACCATGCGGCCACAAAAGTGTGTCCATGTCGATAAGTGTTACCAATTGAGTACCAAGGTAAACCGGCCTCGACATCATTATACTAGAAATATTAGCGTTATGTAAAAAGCCGATCAAATATGCCAACAGTAAGTTATGTAGTGTTAGATTAAATTACATATTGCAAATAAATTGACTTAACACTTAAGGACACCTGTTAAAACATATCAATTATATTTGGTACTTAAAGGTAGATAATCATTTTTAACAAAATATATTTGTATGCTCTAATTCAGCTTCATTACATAAAACAGGCATGTCAAACTTGTTAAGGCCGCGCCACATTAAAACAGCGCGGAAGCAAAATTAAAAAAAAGTTATATGTACTATTTTAAACAAAAATAACTGATTTAGTAACTTTATACTACTAATAGGAAAACTAAGATATAAAACAGTAGGAGTCGTCTTCTATTTTACAACAGAAATGTTTAGAGTTCCTATCAGTATTTTTTAAATGACCCTCTGTAAAAGGTTTTGAATTTGGGCCAATTATTGTGATAAAAGTATCAAATTCCTGAGTGGTGTATTTCTACAACTTTTATAAAAATGTACATTTGGCCTCATTGTTTGTTGGTTTATAGTAAGGTCCGTGGGCCGCACATAATGGATTGAGCGAACAGTTTGACACGCCCGACATAACCCTATTTACACTTCACTGAAATTCAAATCAAAGTATTTTAGACATGGTTGGACATGACCAAAAAAAACATATATTTGTGATAAAAGTTCTATGGCTGTGGTTATGAAATAAGTACCATAGGCCTATTTACAGGATGTAGCCTCTCTAAGTTTTCAAATTATTCAAATGATTGATTTGTGATGTTATACTGTAAAATGTACAGGGTATGGTTAATTTTAAGGTAAAGTTGGTAAAAACAGTGAGCGACCATTTTTCCAAGAATTCTGACAATTCCAAAACAGTGATAATTAAGTTTTTTATTCTATATACGTCATACATCCCAAATATGAATAACCTGCTCCATAACTACACTGTACAAAGAAATGTTTATTTTCAGACACCCATATATGAACATCACACAAATAAATTATTTAAAAAACTATATTGACAAACTTGGCTGGAAAAAAAGTACTGTAGATATAAAAAAATAGCTATCTTTAGTAAACCCAAACCACTAGCCATGAACAGAACCTTGATTTAAATCTGGGTTTAAAATGGGTAGCCTATTTGTAATGTTTTATGGAACAAATTTAACACACATTTGTTTTTGAAAAAAATTATAATTATTTATAATCCATTTCTGATTCCCCTCCCTTACCTCCACTAACTTCAATAGACATGAGAAAGTATCTAAGATTGTGTTGAACTAATTATTTATCTTTTATATTAGCCTATGTAATGAAAAATCAAGATTTTATTAACTTGATTCTTTTAAGTTATTTTAGCACACCTTAAAGCTTCACTTAGTCCTTTCTTGCATTTAAGTAGTAAATGAATTTTGCTAACTGTATGCTAAATGCCTAGCCTATATCTACTTTACAATATTTCCAATTTATGTGTTCAGCACAAGAGGTTTTATTTTTAAAGTAAAAAAAAGTAAGCAACCTTGAATAGATTATTTCTGGACCTTTATTAAATGATTTACAAAGCTTTAAAAAAGTTTCATAAAATGGTCAGATTTAAGAGTTAACAGAAATATTCATCTGCCAATAAAGCAAAATATTGTATAAGTTGAAAATCTTTTAAACTTAAAAAAGTGTTAATGTGTTTTTTAGGCCTTCTGTAATTATTAATGTAGGGGATTTAATATTATCAAGTGGAAATTGTTAAAACCATTAATAAAATGTTTTAATGTGATCTTTACCCAGAGTAGAGAGTGTTTACACTTTCCTTAAAGAAATTATATTTTTACAAAAAGTAAAGTCGTCAACCTATTTTGATTAGTTAATTAAAATGTATCAGAATACACACATGACTACTTTGCATGGAAATAAAAAGTCTCTAAATGTAGGCTATTAATTCATACAAAATTTTATTGGAATATTATTTTCATGAATTTGGAAAGTTGGGTTAAGCTTGGTTGATTTTATTAGGTTATTATAAATACATAGTTTGTTACAGAACTAAACAAAATGTTCAAGGCGTGGTTGCTGTTGGTCTTACTACCCGTTCGGGTTTTACGCACTTAGTATATAGAAGGCTTACTTTTTTGTATCTAATATTAATCAGAGTAATGTTAATAAAAAAGATAATATATTCTTTTACTGTTTAAAAAAAAAAGCATAAGCATTCTTGAGCATTCTGCCCAGTTTAGTAACAATGTTAAACTAATAGCAGTTTTTCTTATGAATCCATCTAGGCCTACATCCATATTTAAAATGTATATAAACAACCTAATATTGTGAAATACAACAGACCTTACCATAATCAGCTTCATTCCATGTTCGGTCCCCCAACCTGGTCTTTAGACGTAGGTCTACACAAGTAAGACCAGTGGCCTAACTAGACTAACATATCTACAGCACAAACTAGGTCACACATTGTTTCCCATACAACCTACCTAGTCAACAGAAGAACAAAATTCTAAAAAATACAAGTTTTAATCATTTCAAACACAACTCTACAGCTAAGGATTTGTTTTTAACCTCTACAGTCTTTACACTTGAAAGAAAATATTAAGCTAATTAATGGGTGTCACCTGAATAGTCAATTTAGTCTGTGGCATTGACTGTTATAGTTTTCCCTTTAGGATCATCAAATTGGTCCATAGTTTTGATATCCAATATCATGCTAAGTCCCCAACTCATAATCAAGGCAAGCAACAATGTGACAAAAAGACCTGACCAGATGGCTCCAGTGAAGAACCACACACAGTCATACGCATCGCCAAATACTATATTGGTAGATTGCTGATATGGCTGCACTTGCAAACCTTTGAAAACTATTGACCTTTGCATTGTGGTGTTGCTGAATATTATCTCCTGTGCGCAGTGGTAAGAGAAATTGTATGGTGCCACTATGTCTGTGGTGGTGTTCAAGAGAAATTCTACAGTACCGGTACTGTTTGACATCTCAACATAAGGCAAACTCCAGTACCCACCGACTACAGGGAAGTAAAACCGAAGAACAATGCCGCCTCCAAATGTAAGTATGAGCCTGCTGGTATCATTTCGACCTGTGTCATCTATTATCGAATCGTAGCTTGTTAAATTCAATATAATAGAACCTAAGCCATCAGCCGCGTCTGTAATGTATGGAATGCTAGAGGAATACAAAATTATTGTAGGTGGTGTAGTACTCCACACTGTGGTAGTGTTTTCTTCTCCTTCATCGGCTAGGAGCCGCCTGATTCTTCGGTTGGGTGGCAGAACTTCAGGTTCCACCCACGAGGTGTGGCGCCCGGTGTACAGGGCTGTGACTTGAAAACCTTTATCGACAAAGTGGGTGTAAGTGTCACTGATGATCTTGTCATGGCGTCTGAGCAAATCGGGTCGATCCTCAGTCTGGTGGGCGTCATCCAACTTAATTATCACAACATTACCGTTATTCTCAGACAACTTAAGGGAATCGATACTTTGTTTCCCCAAATGAATGCCTTGTTGCTTGAACCCGTCTTTTACAAAATTCTTGAAACCTTTCAAGGGGGCGTGGACCGAAGGGAAGAAGTTAATGAAATCAGCTGAACTTGTGATATTTTGAAGTTGCGTGAAGACTGTATTTTCTTCAATATCATGCCAGCTAAAATCTTCTACACTTAGATGTTCTTCAGTGAAAACTAGAACTAGAGGTTTGAGAGAGTTTAGTGTAGTTTTCTTGACGAAATCGTGCAGCTGATCAGAGTCCAGTCTTTCAAGCGCTGAATATTGATTACCAATATTGTTACCTTTGTTTGTTCCCCATGTTAATACTGGAACATATTCACCAGTACAAATGTTAAATAATAGAAAGTTTAAAACAAAGATATATCTCGTGAATTCAAACATAATGACACTACCCCGTTTTCACTAAAAAATCATATGACTGAACGAACGAAATCTCGTGACGTATGACCTCTTTGCGTTCAAAGACATGATAGTAAAGGAAAGTTGGTAAATTTTTAGTAGGTTACCATCAATTGTGAAAGTGCCCCTAGCAGTAGCATTTGCAACTAATTCCGACTCGTACTGAAGATAGATAGTTAAGAAAGTTGGACTATTGTATCTGTGTTGTTTATTGTGCATCTGAAAGAATATATTTAATAATCTTTTTAAAATTAACCTAATGACTAGCGTCCCGGGTTCTATTCCCGGTTTGCTGAAAAATGTGTTTGCACTTGTATAAGTTGTTTCAGAAAGTGCACGTTAAATACCACTGATAAATAAAAAAATAATCTAAACAAACCTACATTATTATATCTGCTAGTGCATTTTTTCAAAAAATAATCCACGTATTTGGTTTAGTTATCCCATAATTTACCGTAGTGGAAAGTAGGCCCACCGCAAGTTAAATAAAGAGAAAATTAATGTTAAATATTTGATTTGAAACGTGAAAGTAATTTATGAAACCACGGCGAAACATCAAGAATAGCTTTGGTAGAGTATTCCCCCCCCCCCCCCCCAAAACCACAAAGTGTGTAAAATTGTTTTAATATGACAGGAAAACCTTATACTCATCTAGGAAAATCAAATAAAACCACCAATCC
>CABFOW010000251.1:181411-270300 GCA_902141385.1 Timema californicum
TTTTTTTTTTAACTTTTTATTTTACTAGATTCATAAATATGTCAATTGATTTCAACATAAAGATGCTTTCCTTCATACCTTGACTGCAGTGGCGGCAGAACGTTTTAGATCCGGGGAGGTAGGGGCAAAAATGTCCAAGTAAAAATTGTAAAATAAAAAACAATTTTTGCCAATAACACGCCACTAGCCACTAGCCGTAAACACATAACTTTATTAGGGCACGCTAAGAATTGTTCTAGCATATAAACCTAAGTACTTACTCACCCGTAGCAGTGGTCTAGGGGTAGAGTCGTTAGCTTACAATCCTTTGTTAATTGTTGATGGGGAGGTCGAGGTTTGAATCTCGGTTGGGTGAACTGAAGGTGGTTGCCCACAAGTTATTTATCACTGCAATTTTTCCATCTTCACTCAACCACCTTCACACAAATGTGGGTTCACTTCCTCCTAACTGCCTTCTTCATCCCCATCCCATTAGATTAAGCCATTAATAGCCCATGTGCTAATAAACATAACAATTAATAAAAAAAAACTGGGCTTGACAGAAAGTTCTGTAATTGAATTTACAACACATAATTTGGAGAAATCGACCAAGCTACTGTGGCCGTTAAATGTTTTTGTTGGTCTGTGTCTAAGAGACATCAGGTAGGCCCTAAATTGACTCAGTCTCAAGAACATTAACCTGTCTAACAAGTGACAGAATAGGATACGTTGATGTACACAATCAAACATAATATATATATTATGTATGATAATAATTATAATCTCAAACAGAAGTTCTTCTCACACATAGACTTTGTAGTTTGCTGTTTGCTTGCTCCCCCCCCTTTTCTTCTATCAAGAGGGGCAATGCCCTCTGTGCTCCCCCCCCCCTCCCCATTCTGATGCCCCTGCTTGACTGTATTTTTAATTGTTTCACAATATATTCTATGGTTCAATCAAGATTTTTTTTTTCAAACCCACTGAATGGTCTAATGTGTCACTCTCTTGTTAGACTGGCCTGCTGAAGACGGGATTTTCCCAAATGGTTTCCCACGCTTGTTCACACAAATACGGGTAGATTGCTTCTTTGATGTTTTCTTCCTATCCTTACCCATTAGAGTAAGTTAATTATAATCTAGGAGTAAATTATAAACTTAACAAATGAGAGAAAAAATATATATCATAGGCCTGCTGGGCCTATTATCATTTTTTATATATTGACTGATTTATGACTAAGGGTTATATAAAATCCATAATTATCTACCAATCTTCATTTATAACTTAACTGTTCAAACACCGCATGTTGTAATTAGGCTAGGTACCATACTCTAGAGTTGTATTTATATCAGTTTATTTTTTAGTCTGTGTTTTAACTTATTTTAAATGTAGAAGAATGTAATATTTTAGTTAAAAAAAATCGTATAAACATTTTTCAACCTAATATTTTCAACTTTACATTAGGCCTCATATTTCAATAGTCACTTTGTAGCCCCCCTAAACTAAGGCCTAGGCCTATTATATAACTAATTTTTTTGACCCCATAAATGAAAATCTTTCTTTTCAAGCCTTAACTGTTTTAGATTTTCTTTTATAAAATGTTCTAAGATCAAGCCATATGGAAATAGGTCAAGGACAAACTTCTTACTTTATAAGAATAAATTAAATGTACATACAAATGATTCCTCCCAAAGACTTACTAGAATGTTCATACTTATCAGTCGCATTGACTACATTATGGTACTTGCACTTGCAACTTCCTGGAGTCACATAATTTAGCCTCACTTTCATGCCCTTGTGGTGCTCCAGGGAGCTTTAGATGAACAGTAACAGACCTCCTTGTGCAGGAGGGTCTGTTGACATGTTCCCGCTCTTTGTCATACCTAAGAGCAGGAGAAGGGTCCAAGACATCCATAAATTTATCAGCTTGGATACAGTAGGTACATAGGCACTGCACATATCAGCTTTCTCTTTAGTTTCTACTGTCAGTGGATCTTATGCCAGGGTCGGACTTCACAGAGTCGTCATCAACACCACACCGTGACTTCCTGCAGTAAGAGGTGGGGGGCATAGTCCACAGACTGAAGGTGTTGAGCAGCGATTATGTTCTCCAGGTACCAGTTATCTTCTGTCGATGTTAATAAATATGTCCACCACATACATTAGTTTGATGGTGGGGCTTTGAGTTTTTCAATATTGGGATATGGTCCAACACCTTAGCTCAGTCGGTATCGTGTATGTCTACTGAGTTAAGGGTCTCAGGTTTTATTCCTGGCATTTCCAAAAATAATTATCATTGGTGAAATGAGGGGTTTTCCCCTTTCACAGTGATGAATCAACGGTCGAGATCTGGATGTTGTATCTATTCTAAATTTAAATTATCAAGTTAAATTAATTATAAGTTGCTTGATGATATCAGTCAATTCATAAAGTGCATGATAAATAGTTGAAATAAACGAAAATGAGCAAATAATTGGATATGGGGTCTCCTATTTCCCTTGTTCCTAAGAGTAGTGTGGACTGCTCTGTCCCAAAATGTCCTGAAACCAAGGGGAGTCTTATTCTGGGTTGAGTAGGGGGAATAAGAGGTTGACAGGGCTATTTAAGAGCTATTACTTCTATAATTCTAATATACTTGAAGAGGGAAATTAGCTTTGGTTACATATACAGCTGTCACTGGATACATATTTTAACTAAATTAAATACAATTGTAATATAATACTTGGACACGAGAATCAAACCCATGACTTGTAGTAGCGTTCACCTATGAGGTATCCAAGAATTATCCCACAATCGGAGCCATTCTTCACTCATAGTTTCAGGCAGAGTCTGTGATGGGTATTGGGGAGCTATTGACTTTAAGAGTGGCCGGTGACTTGTGGTTGGCTTTATACTGCTGCTCATACAAGATTTGACTTAACAAGGTTGGCGATCATTATACATCGAATCTATCAAATCTAACTTTGGTTATAGATACACATTTAGCTTAAAATGAGTTAAAAAGGACACCTGGATAATGAAATATATTCCAGAACCTCTGGTTTAAATTTAAAAAAAAACCTCTACAACTGAGGAACCTGTCCCATAATAGGTTGATTATTCACTCATAGTCGAGACTTCAAGAAACTATGGAAACTACAACAGGTAATTGGTGTTCCTTAATAGTAATTTTATATTAAGCCAAGCCTCACAACAATAATATTAATTATCCGCCTATGTGGCGTAGTTGGCTAATGCGCTTGTCGTGTTGAGCCAGACTGCTGAGGACGGGGAGATCGAGGTTCGAATCTCGGTTGGGTGAACTGGGGGGTAGGGGGGTCCTAAATGGTTTTCCACTCTCCCTCCACGCAAATGCGGGTTCACTTCCTCTAATTCAACCTTCCCAATTCCTAAATCCATTAGCATAATTAGTACTTAAAGAGTATAACCCGAACGGGTAGTAAGACGCGGTGCTAAAAAATAATATTAATTTATTATATATGTGTTTTGAACATACAATACCAGTACTGGATTACAACAATTTATTTTAAAACCATAAAATTGTAATACAAGCAGCCAGGGGCAGATTTACGACTACCCCACCCATAGGCACTAAATAATTTGCTCCACGCTTTTCCTACCTTAATTTCTAACCTTCTAAATCTCCGTTTTCCTCCTACCACCTCTCATCACCGACACATATATACCATATACACAAGTGGTATCTATATAATGACAGATTAAAAGTGCTTACATTATTTTATTATTTATTATAGTGAGGTTTTAAAATTAGTAAGGATTTAAGCAAATACTTAAAAAAAATAATGAAATAAATACTCTTACACTATCGCAACACACAAATTCAAATATTATATAATTTTAAAATATAAAGTCTGCATTAGTAGGCTGTAGAACATGTTACTACAGATAAAATATTAGCATGTACACAATAAGAAAATAGTCTATAGTTTCTTTTGCCTTGATTTCTGCCGGGTGAACTGGTTGATGATGCCGGACAAATCCCTTTTATCCAATAAGGGACCTTCGATTAAGACAATTGTCAGTGAATTAAGGTGATACTCTGTCATGTGGGTATGCAGATACAGCGGACCACAACAATTACACATATGATGAAGCCATCACATTATTTTAACTGGCAGAAAATTGTATGTATTTTTTTCGTCATTCAAAATATGCCACCCCTAAAATCTGCCGCCATAGGCACGTGCCTACTAGGCCTGTGCGTAAATCCGCCCCTGCAAGCAGGGTAATAATTATGTACCTTGAGTGAATATCTATATAATAATTTATTAAAAAGAAATAAGAAAGATAGAAAACAATATTGTTGAAATACTATTATTATTATTATTATTATTATTATTATTATTATTATTATTATTATTATTATTATTAGCAGCACCGTGTCTTACTACCCGTTCGGGGTTGAAATACTCTTTGTAGCAGCCGGTCAAGTTCAAATTCTGGACTAATGGATTGGTCAGGTATGTCTTCTTTTCAACTAATCTTGATGGTATAGTTTAACATTAAAGAAAATTAAAACAGTTAAAGAATAACTTAAAATGTGTCGTGTAATGTTATCAGCAGTACAGGTGACATTGACAGCTGCTCGGCAGTACCCTCATGATGTGCTGTGATAACTATATCTCGTGACCCTCTCAGCAAAAAGAGTGTCAGTGAAAGCCATGAGATAGTTTTAAACATCATTTTCTAGTACAATTCACTTAGTACTTCTTCACACTGTTCATGTTTCTTAACTGGATTTGATGGGTGTCTGCATTCAAGGAAAGAGGATGAATTCTTTGTGAAAATTAATATTAAAATATGTATTATACTAAAATACATGGCAAGTGCAGCACCTGGCTTAAAAGCAAAATGAATTAGTACTATAATTGTGCCATAATAAAATGGCTAGTGCAGAAAAGGTGGTCATTTTAATATGTTTTGCATGGTAAGTACTTTACTTACATAAAGATGTGTGCAGATGATTTCAATGCATATTATTCTGTTTCCTTTTAACTTAAGGTTTAGGGTGAAAAAAAAAGAAGAAAAAATTAGGAACTCATACAAGCGAAAAATATAATTGTTTTTTTGTTTAGATACATAATGACTAAGATTGGTCGAATGGACTAAGGGAGCGCTTTTCAAACTCTGCTCCATGGAGCCCTTGGGCTTTACCACAGTTATATTATTTATTTTTCACATTAACTAATTAGTATTGATGATTTTTTTTTTCCTTTCAAATCTGAATTAAGGGCATTTGTCAAGGCGCAGCCAGAACATGTGATATATTTTGTTAGCTTTATATTTTTGTACTTGTGAAAAATTAGCTGTCTTATTGGTTGTTCATAATTAGTGCACAGATTTTTATAAGGGCTCAAGCATGTGAGTGTTTTTTTTCCAGTGAAAGGGTTCCTCCAATCTAAAAGAATTGGGAACCCTTGGTCTAAGGCAAGGGTCTTCAACCTTTTAAGGTCTAAGGGCCAAATTTTCGGTCTCTTGTTTGCTTGCAGGCCGCAATACCGCACCAACAATATTCAAATTGAATAGATATAAAAATATTCATATCAGTTCATTCTTATTTACATATACTCACATTTCCGACAAGTGAAATTTAGGATTTATCGTGAAGTAGGCTCTTTTGTGTTTTATTTTCCCCCCCTCCCCCCTTTTTAATAGCAGAAGGTAGTGCGATTTGTCTTGTCTACAAGAGTTGTAATTTTCCGTTTCAAAGTATGTTTGTATAAAAACGCAATACTTTTCTTCACGTAAAAAGCAAAAATAATTTATAAAATAACATAAAATAACATAAAATAACATAAAATACATAAATAAAACACTTTTATATCTTATTAATTGATTATATGATATATATATATATATGTATTTTATAACAAAGGAAATTGATAAAACTAAAGAAAAAGGGGGAGAAAATTAACCAGAATAAATTTGATGAAGAAAGCCTACCTAGGGAAAGAGGAAAAATGTGGGAAGAATCCAATGCACAAAGGTGACATCTTCTACTTCTGTCTTCTATAGTAGAAGTAGTCACACACACATTTTAACACAAATATAATATTTCGGCATTGTTGCCTTTATCAAACAAAAACAAAGAAAGAAATAGAGAAGATAGAGTAGTATACTTGACACAAACACTGGATTACACCATTATGAATTTGGTTTATTTTCCATTGCTCTTTAGTTTTATCAATTTCCTTTATTATAAAATTATTTAGCCCTTGGGTCACCCCATTTTTAAACATATATCTGTATTTGTAATTTTTTATTTTGAAATATTTTTATATTGTTCATGAGCCAGTGGGCCACCAAAAATGTTACTGCAGGTCGCAAGTGGCCTGTGGGTTAAATACCTTTGGTCTAAGGCATCACTATTGCAATAGACTATACTGCTATACTGCCAATGATGGGGAGACCAGGGTTAAAATCTCGGTCTGGTTTTCTGAGGGTCGTTTTTCCATTTTCCCTCTCCCTCTACTCAAATGCTAATACACTTTCTTTAAATTCAACCTTACTCATCTTTAAGACAATAGGGTAATATAGTGTAGTATATTTGATCATAATGGATAGTAAGACGTGGTGCTTAAAAAAACAACTAAATTGTGATTTTAATAATAAGGTTAACAACCTAAACATAAAGCCTTTCTTAACACCATAGGTGTAATTATTATTAGCACTGCGTCTTACTACCCGTTCGGGTTATACGCACTTACGCTAATGTGTAATGGTACGGTGATTGTGAGATAGGTGGAGGCCTGGCATTCCCCACATTCACAAGCTGTCTTGTCAGAGGTGAAGGAAGGGTTTGGTAATCAGATAAATCTGTGCGGATTGAACCCCGGCCGCCAGCACAGAAGTCTGACACCTTACCCCTAGACCGCCAGGTCACCCATAGGTGTAATAAAATTTACGATTTTAAGAAAGCAATTTTCTTACAACTCTACAGTATGTTCCAATAATATTGATTATTTTACTATTGTTTTGTATAATATTGTTCAATTAATGTTAAAAGTGTACTTTTAGAAGTACAGGTGTTACCGAGTATCAATCCAAATTTAATGTATGTGGGAAATTCACTCAGGAACTGTGTATGGATGGCTATCACAACAAACACAACAGAAGAAATTCATCACACTAATCAAGAATCATTCACAAATAAAAGTGGAAAATGTAAGTGCTATGAACTATTAAACTAAAAAAATCCTTATGAATATCAGTTGATTAAAGAGTCCAAATAATACTCTAGAGGAATTGGAACACTCTAATAATTATATGTACATGTTAATACAGTTTACTAATACATATTTCCAATAACTATTCTTCATTATCATACATAGTTTCTTGCCACGGGCGGGGTCTGTCTCAAAGCCTCTCCATTTACTCCTGTCCTTCCACCACTTTTCTTCCCCCACGCCGATCCAAACCACTCCTCTCCTCTCCAAACTCCCTTTAGCCACCTACCCCTGAGTCTTCCTCTTGTACTCCTGCCCGCCACCTCCATCCTCCTTGGAATACTCTCCTCTTCCATACTCTTCACATGTCTATTCATACCATTTGATTGTTTTAATACCTTATCTTATTACCTGTCCAGGTTATATACCTATGTTCTGATTACTCAAATGGTTTTTAGGGATTAGGAAGGTTATATTTATAGAAAGTGTACTGACATTCAAGTCAAAGGAGAATGGAAAACCATTTCGGAAAAACTACCCTCAGCACACTACTGAGATTAAAACCTTAATCTCGTCATTGGCAGTCTAATCTACTGCTTGATTAGCATGTTAGACCATGAAGCCATTGAAGTGGGTTCATACCATAATATTAATTAATAGTATAAAACAATACAAACTAAATACCCTAATGACCCCATAATGTCGACGACGGGCCTATAAACCCTAACAATAATAATACAAACTAAATGTGTTGTAATTTTTGTTTGTTATGTGACTTTAGACTATTTATACAATGACAACTCGGAGCCGGCGTCAGAATCAAATCGTCAGTTTTTTCCCATGCAGTATCAGCCCACTAGATATGGTACCTGCAGTAATGGGGCAACATGCACAACGGAGCTGCTGTGTCTGCAGGCGGGAGGACGCTTGTTGAGCTACTGCAGTCTTTACTACTACCCTGGAGTTTGCTGCATTAGTGAGTATGAACATAATACAAGGCTGTTTTACACCAGGATTACCATTTAAATTCATGTCAAAATACTTTATGCACAAATTTAGTTTAATTGATATAACTTCTATAATATATTTGCAATTTCAATGTCCTAAACAGCATTTTTATGTCATGCTGAATTATCATTTTTTCTCCTCCCTCTCCCCTCCTCCCTCCCACTTTACCTCTTTCTCCCTCCCATTTCCCCTCAATCTACCTCTACTATTGTTCCTCTTTCCTAACACTTCCCTTTAACCTTTATTTATATCTATTTCTCTCCTTTATCACTTTATTTTATTTATTTCACTCTTTTTCACTCCTCTACCATGTATGTTATTTCTCCCATATCCTTCAGTTTATATTTCTCCCCCTTCTTCCACACTATGAGTGTTCTTATCATAGTAAATTATAACTATTATTGACAAAGATTACTTTTCTAGACTGTATATACTTTGTTCAAGAAAAATCAAATGTATACATAACATACAATTATTTATAAAGCATAGTGTTGGTTTACCCAATAAAGTTTTTTTTTCTCAGTTTTTTTTACATTTGTTTGTTTGTCTGAATCACTACTGTCAAAGGAGCTATCACATTCAGGAGGCCTATTTATGTTATTATTGCTGACACCTTCAATTAGATCTACACTTTCACTATCATAATCATCAGAAAAATCCACATCATTATCACAGTTATCTACTAAATCATTTTCATTGTCAGAATCACAAAGTATCTGTGTCATTTCTTCGTCAGTTATTGGGTAACAACTCTTCGTAAAAAAAAAAAAAAACCCTATGGGAATGTTTTGGTTGAAATATAATGAATAAAACCGCAAATTCTATTCATATCATTCCTGCCATCTAAGAAATATAAGCAAGAACACAATGAGTTGGTCAAACTATCTGTGTGGCGTACTATGTTATGACGAGCCCTGCTCATCAAAATACGTTAAGGTGTTGATTATGCTAATTTTTAAGACTGAGGAAGGTCGAATTTAGATTAAGTATATCGAATTTATGTGCAAGGAAAGAGTAGAACCATTTTTAAAAATCACTATCAGTACTTTACTAGATTTTGAATCCTAATCTTCTCGTCAATGGCATATTTCAAAAGTAATGCCTTGGGTCATTCGACCACCAAATCGGGTAAAAGAGCTTCTAACTTCACTATATTCACTCTAATTAATAACCCATATAATTAAACAGAACACCATTAAAACACCTACATTGATAATTCACCATCCAATATTACCTTCTTTTCCTTCCCCCCCCTGTTGTGTAAATGTAGGGGAGGGGCGAAAGTTTTCTCATGTTGCTGTGTGCACACTCATAGAGCAGCAGGATTGCGGCCGTACGTCCAGCGAGGATGTGGACTTGTTCCGCAACCCTAACTACCCGGACACTGATGTTGGGGCTAACAACTGTGTCTTCACTCTTGTGACCAGGGACACAACCTGCGGGGTCCGGTGAGTGGCTCAGATAACCACACCAGCGGACATTGCGACTACTTGAGAAAGTCAAGTTTTGATTCCTACTATATGAGAATTGAACTGTAAAAATAATATCATTCAATAAAAATAATTATATTAAAGTGAACTATTAGAAACAAATAATCAAATTGAAATAGATTAACCCACTTCAGTGGGCGAATAGTCATGATGAACTGACCTGCTAATGATGCGATTGGGCTTCAAATCCCGATACGGTCTACCGAGGGTGGTTTTTCATAAATGCTTTACCACTCTCCTTTCACGCAAATGCGGGTATATTACCTCTAAAATGCTTCCTTCCTCACCGCTACCCCATTAGAGCATAGATCATATATACATGTAGTTTGAATAGGTAGTAAGACACATCAATAAGAAAAATGTATAAAATAATCTGTATTCCTATTTATGTAGAAAACATTACAAAATCTGTATTTTTTTGCGGTGTACCCTAATATGATTTTATTTTTAGTAAAAACTGTGCCAGTGTCCTTTCAATTTAAAATAAATTGTAACAAACATTTATTTATGCAAGTGAATTGTCCATTGCTCCAAAACAAAAATAATGGCCCTTTTATGGTCTTGGTTAGGGTTCATGCCTTATAATAACTAGTTCTTTGGTCCCGCCCTCTTCATACTTCTAAATCAAGAACCACATATTAGCACTTACCAAACAAATTTGCTCTCCTTGAGTCATGGACTGACCCGGTTTAAAATGTAATTTCTCAATATTACCCCACTCTTTAAATGTATTTTTTATATCAATAAAAATATAAAAAAAACTTCATGGCATGAGCTTCAAGCTATCTATACCGACTGAGCGGCCGCCGCCATTGGCGATTATAGTACTAGCATTTGTGGAGAGAGGGTATCATGTGGTCAGCACAATAAATCTTCCGACTCGTTAATATCACTTTTATAGACTGGAGCTGCTACTTATTTATTCAAATAGCTCCTAATTTATCCTCACGAGGCTCAGTTTGACCCCTGGAAGTGCTGAGGATCAAACTATGGACCTCTGGCTCTGTAGCCGGGATCTAAAACCACTAGCCCATAGAGGTGATAAGAATGTTTATATAATATGAACAATTTTAAAATATAGCTCACTTAATATGATAGTAATTTAGTTTTTAAAATAGGTTTTTTAATAATCCTACTTATGTTAAAGCCAAATAATCTCAGGGTGCTATATTATAATTAATTTTGTGTGTTTATTTTGGTTTCTTAAAGATAATAAATTCATATGTCACTATAATAAAATACAGGTATGCCTATTTTTTCTCTAAATGTTTTTCTTTATATAAGTACACTTTATGGATAGTTTAAATATTATAAGTAGTGTTATGTGACAACAATAAAAACTGAGCTTTGCACACTCCTATAAATATATATTCTACCAAAAAAATATATACGTTGTTCCACATATGTTGTCTAGGATAGATTTCCTACAGTCAGTTCTTGCCAACTCTGTCGACAACGATTGCTACCAAGATGTCGTGATCATCTTGAACACAGACAAGAGGTTTCAAGGCTTCAACACACCGTTCTGTGGTTTACTCCAAGGATACTCCAGTAAGGGTCCACCTGACATTAAAAACATAAGTTTGAATTACCATCCAGGACCATTTAACAGCAAATTGATGACATTAAACAAAATTTGCAAAATATAAATAATCGAATCTTAAATCAATTTAATTATTGAATTTATAAAAATGAATCTCTAACATATATGTATGCAATGTGTGTAATATTTTATATTATACATAGATAACATGAGATAATGGAGGAAGCAAGACTGAGATGGTAAGGTCATGTAATGAGGTTATTGTGGTAGGGGCCTACGGTACATGAGATAACAGAGGAGATGGTATGACCATGAAATGAGGACGGAAAAGTAGAGAATACCAAAGAGAATGATGGAGATAAGATATGTAGGAAAATGACCACAAGGGAGACCAAGTTAAAGAGATGGAAGGAGGAGATAGTAGAAAGTGTGCAAGTGTAAGGAGAGTAATGAAAGCGATTAGAGGAGGAACAATGGCGAAAAGAAAGAGTAAGTAAGATACAGGAATTTTACTAAAATTACCAGGCCACAGGATGGAAACAATGATCACTATTATACATAGTAGGATTCTGCTAGGAATATAGTTTTGGAAAATACATATACAGTGAGAGCGAATCAAAAAAAGTATCTTATTAAGAAATGTTCGTTATTTAGAAAAATAATTAAAAATTAAAAATAAATAAATCATACTCCTTGAACAGTTATATATGGGCCTGTATACTGTAGATATTAACTAAAACAATAAACATAACTACTGCACTGTGCAGTATTATACGTAAGATGACAAATTAAAAAAAATTGTATGTAGCATACTGTAAACAAGCTAAATGACAAAAAGTAAAGAAAATAAATTCAATTTTGTTTAATTCAAAACTTTTACAGCCAACCAGGGAAGCCTTAAAGCCACTTAAGCCCAACTCTTTAGCAATTTACAATGCCTTTTCACGAATTAATGTCCTAGACAAAGGAATGTTATTGGCTCTATCGCGACAGAACCATTAAAATGTCACATTATCAACGGCTTGTCCATGTGTTTTCAGAAATTAACTTTTACTTAAACTGGTTTTAATTTTTGGCCCAATATTTCAAAATTTAATGTTCATTCTTCAGAATGTTACTGATTTGGGTTTTACCCACGCCAAATTTATTGGCCGAATCACAAAAAGCTTTTCTTTCTAACTCACTTTCACAACTTCTCTTTTGTCTTTCAAAGTTAAACACTTACATTTTTGAGACATTTTAAGAACCAACAAAAGTACCACTTTAATGAAATTAACTTAGAAGAGTCACAAGTGTATTCACTAAGAGTGCATGAGTACAGACTAAACATTTCAAACAACCCCTGGTAATGACTCGGAAGTAGTAGAAACTATGACCTTGAAATACCTTAGTCATTTCTGTGTAGGTTATTTTAGAAACTTTGACTAGAATGGGAAGGCAGCACTGCTCAAACTTTACTCAAGACATCACATTACTAACATTCATACACGAAAATACAGTATATGAATTGGTATTTTCAATTTTTGTCTGCTTTCTAGAGATTGTTAAGCATAAAATATATGCATATCTAACAGTGTTCATTTCCGTTATTGATAAAGTCCGTTCTTGGAAAGATGTTTCACCATAAAAGGCTATGGTATTTTGCTGGGGGAATTTAAACTGTACGTTATAATGAAGATTTCACTATTCGGAGGTGTCCCTTAAGGGAGATCTCAATGCATATGTATTTTTTGGTGTTCAATATTGATAACATTTTACTGTATTATTTTATAGGTATAGATAATAACTAACAAAAGTGACAGCTGCAGATAGTATTGGTTGATATACAAATACATGAAAGTAGTAACTTTTATAATTGTCAGATAAGGAACTTATGAAAATTGGACTGTAAATATGATACATAGGGATATAGACTCTTATTGAACTTGACCTTGATATAACTTGAAGTACCACAATATAATTTACAATTGCAATATGTTTTGATGTTAATGCTTGCAGCCGTGCTAATGGTTGGCGGTCTAGCAGAGATCAAGGTGGTCGTGACGACACAAAACAAAAAAGGCAGCCTCTGGAACATTCGACTCACTCAGCTCAGATGTGGTCTGGCTAGTTTACCTGGTGAATGTTCATTATGTTTCAAATAATATAGAGATCACTTTACAGAATTGCCATAACTCAGGCAGATATCTAGTGTGTGCTGATTAGGCGAGTTTCAACTGAGTACCGGAATATAACTTTCAATTAAATTATATTTAGTAGAAAAATGAACCTGCTTTAATGGTCGAATGGTCTAAGCCGTCACTCTTTGAGTTAGACTGGTCTGCTGATGATGAGATCAGGGTTCGTATCTCAACAGTGTCTACTGAGGGTGGTTTTTAATAAATAGTTTTCCATTCTTCTTTCACGCAAATATGGGTAGATTACCTCTAAAATGCTTTCTTGCTTATACCTACACCATTTTGGTAATCATCATATGTACGTATAACCTGAACAGGTAGTAAAGACATGGTGATAAAAAACGGTGGAAAAAAAAGTGAAAAATAACACATGAACATGGGAATCAAACTTGGGACCTTAGGCTTATCACGTCAATGTTCTACCACTGAACCATTTAGGAACCCTTCTGTACTCACGATCATTATTCACTCATAGTTAAGGCAGAGTCTGCGATGGACGTGTGTATTCATTGGTTACTTGGAGCTAACATTAAATCACAGTCGTGGAGTCAGATTTGTTGCTACCTTTGGTACAAAATTAGATCTTACAAGGTTGGCAAATATACGTGGGATGGATGGAACTATAATACATACCGGTAATATAAGTCAATAAGTTTATTTAGCACTCGATTTTTAGGAATGATGAATTAAGAGGAAGTGTATCCGCATTTATATGGAGTGAAAGTAGAAAACCATTTAGGAAAAAAACATCCTCAGTACACTCAACCGGCATCAAACCTTGATTTCCCTATCGTTGGCAGTCTAGTCTATTGTGAGGGTGCCCACCATAGACCATGTGGCCACCGAAGGGGGTGTCAATAAGTTAATATTATGACTAATATATTAACAAAAGTGCTACTCTAATAATAATTTCATAACATGTTAACAATTTATAAATTATTGTTTTTTTTTAGAGGAAGAAGCATGTGGTATTCGAAACAGGAACTCAGCCGCTGAGAATCCAGATTTTCCTGCCGACAGTAAAATCACTAACGATAGGTTTCTGGAGAATAGTGCGAGCTATATAGTTTCAACTTATGACCGGGGTTCTTGGGAGAATAATATGGCCAATCAATCTAACGCCAGTACAACAATTGATAACGAAACATCACTTGGCAGAAACGGGAATTTCACTATGTACGACACTCTACCACTAGCCAAGTTGTTCTTAGAACGTGGAGTGCATTTGGAAGATTTGAAGACACAAAAAAGAAAAACAAAAATGCCACCAAAAATAAATTATCCAAATAAAATAACAAAATACACTCAAATACAGAAAATTGAGAAAGAAGGAATACTATTAAGTGAGGTGTGTATGTTTATTTAAATAATATCACTAGAGGGTGTAGAAAATGGTTTTGAGTGCTTAGCAAAGCTATACATTTAGAAAAACAAATTGTGTAGTAGTCAAATATAAATAAGTTTAAACATAATTTTTTTTATCAGCCTTGCTATATATATATATAAAAACCCAAAGTAAAGTAGATGGTCTGAAAAAATTTCTGGCTCGAAATTTGAAAAAAGGAAATAAAAAAACTGTTTTTTAAGTTTTAAATTTAAAAAAATGTTACTAGAAATTAATATGGGTCCAAATAATATAATCTGTTGTTAGCATTTTGGTTATATTTTCTATTGACCTATTAATTTAAGAATTTTCATGAATATAATCATATTTGAAAGGATAAACATCAACTTGCTAATGAAAGAAAAATAACCTTTTTTATGTTTAAAAAAATATCGCTCTGGTGTTAAACTGAAATGTAAGTGACAATGAGATCAGGGTTCAAATTTCGGCAGGGTATATTTTCCTTATAAATGGCTTCCCACTCTCCCTTTTCACAAATGTGAGTACATTCCCTATAAAAACTACCTGCTTCATTCATATTTCATTAGCTTAAATATGCGGAGAGTCCAAACAAGTAATAAGACACAACGAAAAAAAAGTTGAGTTTCCCTCGCTGTAGAATAGCTTACTAATGATTGCAATGAACTAACACAATGAAACTTAACATAACGCATAATTTGTGAAACTTTGCAGTATGTGGCAAGAGACGCCCTTCTAGGAGAGGCACAAGAGGATGACTTGTTTAAGATCTTGGGCGGAACAGAAGCAGCCCCTCACCAGTTTCCGTGGTTGGTGGTGTTGCTGTTAGATGGATCTCTGCACTGTGGGGGATCCCTCATCTCCAAGCAGTGGGTGTTGACAGCTGCCCACTGTATTGTCATGTGAGCATAGTTACACCACCAACAACACGTTAAAAATGAATTTAAAATCGTCGACATTCGTGGTCTTGGGGTAAAGTGCTTGTCTCAGGACCCGAAGTTTTTTAAGTTCAAACCCAGCTGGGGTAAATGGATATTTCTTGAGCGATAAAAATCCATAACACAACTTCCTTCAGAAGGAAAGTAAAAGCCGTCAGTCTTATGTTGATTGTGGCATGTAAAAAGTATGGGAAAATACCTTTCCTGATAAAATTGGTAGGCCCTTTTGCTCTCGCTCATGGAAATTCTTATGTGCTGATATAATCAGTGGTTCATGTCATGTTAAATACCTCAAATAAATTTAAAAAATATAGAAACTTTCAAATCTAGTATCCAATTCTAATGATGAAAAAATGAAGTAAAATTTATTGGTTAAAAATACTGCCCTAATACACTGAAAAATGTTGGGAAACATAAAAGTTAAAATATTATTTTCAAGAACATAACTTTATAACTTAATTTAACTTGAAATTAAATGTAATTATTTTCTGATGAATTACTGTTAACAAGATGTTAAAAAAATACTATAATATTGGTATCAGTAATTATAGATTTTATTTTACATTGTATAAAGTTTTTATAGTTCTATTATTTATATTTAAAAATAATATATACCAAAATATCCAAACGGGTGTATATTTTTACTTAAAAACTCAATTTTTTAAATAAAATAATGAAGTTATTGTCCAAACAAGAATTATTTAAAATATATATTTTCTGTTAAAAACCAGAACTGCAATTGACACACCAGCAATCACAAGATTTCTTGTGGTTCTTGGCGTCCATAATATAATCAACGCTAGTGAGCCAAGGCGAATGACAAGATTTCTCCTCAACATTGTCAGACACCCGCAGTATCAGGGAGGAGAAAATGACATCGCACTTGTCAAACTCAATGAGGATGTTAAATATACGAGTGCCATAAGACCGGTGTGTTTGCCGAGGAATTCAGGTATTTATGTTAAGGATGAATTTTAAGAATTATTATGCTATTTTTTTAATCACCAAATTTTACTACCTGTTCAGGTTATTTGCATATATGATAATTACTCTAATGGGGTAGGGATGAGGAAGGAAGCATTTTAGAGGTAATCTACCCACATTTCTATGAAAGAAGAATGGTAAAACATTTAGGGAAAACCTCCCATTGCATTATATTATTACTATCTTCATTTGTCCATGATCAAATGTTTTGTGATATTGAAACTGCAATTTTCACCCTCAGACAAGACTTTCTCGACGACTGATGGCATCATTGCTGGCTGGGGCTCGACTGGCAACGTATCAGCTTCTTCTGTGCTCCTGATTGCACCAATACCGATCCTCAACAACTCTTACTGTGCGTCTGTGTGGGGTAGGGTGGGGGTGGAAATACAAGAGAGCATGTTATGTGCGGGACTGACAGGCACCTCTACTTGCCTAGTAAGTACTTAGTACAACAGTATTTGCCATAATCGCATGCGTACCCCCAGGGGTACGTGATATAATACTGAATTTTATCAAGTTTTTTTGGTAATAATAAGCCTGATAAAAAAATTAAAGGGGATTTTAACATAATGTCATGGACAGTTATAATAAGGCCTTCTTTCCCCCATGATGGCTTTGTTGAGCTTGCCAAAAGATTTGTTAACATCTGGCTTAGTTATTATACTGGGGATGGGTCCCTTGAATCCTTAAGGATCTCCGAGAAAATTTTGAATTTGAGACTCAAACCCTTAAAGATTTTTTTCTTTCAATCTTCAAGAGAACTTTGTTTTAGAGCTCTAATACTGCTTATTGGCAGTTCAAAACCAACTATCATTATAGGAAGAACTTAACCAAGCCCCAAACCAGTAATTTAATACTTAACCGAATGTATGAATGGTATGACTTATGATGAATGGATCATAAGAAAGAATGTTTACATTTAGTTACTATTTGTGTTTATATTCTATTTTTATTTATTATGTTATGTATAATAAGACAGTGTAGAAACAATGTAAATTAATGTAAAGTAGTGATAAGTAATGGCTAAAGACATGCAAAAGGTGAGGTTATTTTTAGGGGAAAAGTGGTGATATTTTTCTCAATAAGCAATGATATTATTTGCTGAAAGCGCTGTTATTATTTACGTAAATGAGTCAAATTAGTATTCATTAAGACAAACTAGGATAAAAATGTCTAAATTTTTTGTTAATGTGTATTTAACCATTTATTAAAAAATTCAAAGAAAAATCAAATATAAGTAGGCACAAAACATTTCACACGTAGATCTCAATATCATTACCCTTGAGTTTTACTAATAGCAATATCGAAATAATTGGCAAAAACTAATACTATCCATATAAATGGCAGCCCTGGCATAGCACTATCACCAGTGTTACCATGTTGAAAATTATATTGCATGACATGGTATTTGCTAAATTACAAAGAAATTGTGTTTATTAAAAAAACACACTTGAGTTTGTGTTATTAGTGTGAAAACAAAAAAAAATCACATAAAAAATTGTGTTATCACAAATGCAAATTTTTCACGTCTCTGGTATTGGCTTGATCATATTTAGGCCTAACCTAACTATCCTTTCAGGTTGGCTTCCTTCACTATCACTTACTTTACATTGTTGTACAATGTTTCTACAATGTCTTATTGTACATTTACAAGCAATTAGGAAATAATTCTTCTTATGTTCAGAATCTTTTCCAAGATTTGGATTTGTAAAATAGTGGCTTCAACTCAACTCTACAAAAAAAAACCATTACAATTTAACAAGATGATAAACAGATTAGTAATACTGTGAGTATGTGAGGTTCTAGGTGGATATTTCTATCCTTGGTGTTAATGTTCCCTCGATTATGTGCCCAGGGAGACAGTGGTGGTCCTCTTGTGGTGGAAGACGAGGATGGACTGTACACTATTGTTGGGGTGACCAGTTTTGGAGCTCCTCCCAGCTGCGGCAGTTTAGTGTACCCCGATGTGTGGACGAGAGTGAGTTCCTACATCGATTGGATCACTCAGACACTTGTACACACAGTGCAATGAGTAGAATTATCTCCAGGATCAGGCAGAGCTGTTAATCCTGATATAACATCCCATCGGTATAATCATGACAGACAGCTCCGAAGTGTATTATAGACTTATGTGTAGTATTACAATTTTTATTTAGTAGAAAATGACAACCGAAACCTCAAATAAAGGCAAAAATCTTTAGTTTTTAAAACACTTAGCACAGGTGTGCAAATCTTTGACTTGGCTTCAGAAAAAATATAAGCTTTGACTTGGCCTAAAATATATATTTTTTTTCAAAAATCTAATCAAGAACTAATAGGTGTGCAGGGGGTACTAATTTTAAAATTTCAGACCACTGCGTGTGGTAGATATCACGCACTGGCCATGAAAAACAAACTCTTAATTTCATTAATATAGATTATCACCATTCTGAGCTGTTGAAAATTGATGATAATAGGAAAAACTTAAAGTAAATGAATTTTGTGATATTAATTTGATTTATCAGATTAGAATGAAATACAGTCAAATTTGGTTATAGCGTAATCGAGGGGGCCAAACAAATGTTGACGTTACATCAGAGTGACTTTATAAAAGAGGTACAACAGAACACTTTTAATAGCTTGTAAGGAATGACATTTCACAAATTTCAAATTGAATTTAATTTATAGATGAAAAATATATAAAAAAACATGTACTGTATTGCATTTACATAACTTACATTTAGGCCTGTTCACTGTAGTAATCTGTAATTTTCTCTTGAATAGACAGAATTTTTCTTTTTGTACTACAACTTGTCATGATTTCATGATTATAAAAAATGTAGTCCTACATATAACGACCACCAAATGACTACACAAAGACTACCAAAACTAAAGATGAACTTATAAAACACACACAAAAAAAACCCTTGGCTTTGAGCTTAGACGGGCACACGAGACAGTTCCAGCCAGCTCAGTGACAATGAAGGAAGGTTAGTCCTCTATTTTGACCTTGAAATGTCCAAAATTCCCACAACCCTCTCCTTGACTTTGTTTTTCCATTCAGTGTTCCATTAGACCAATGCACTGTATGACCAGTACACTTCCAGCTGTCTATTAAATAGACATATGTAGGAATTGGTAGTTTTTTCAATTTTTTTTTATATATACTTACATTTAAATACAATGAAAATTCAAATATTTAAGACATTTGTGATATACAACCGAGTAGTAGTGATGCTAAAACAGAGGTTTTTATGACGTTAATTGATGACAGTTTGAAAAAATGACGCTATGCTTGAGTTGACCGAATAGCCGAGGCTGTTATAACCAAGTTCGAATGTATTACAAAAAATTATACAATAAAATATTTCCCCTGTGAATTAGTGCATAAAGTTATAAAATTAAGCCCAAAATAATATTTTTCCAAGCAAAAAATTACAAAAAATATATAAACTGCAATTCTGTTTCGAGAATATTTCATAAATGCGATTCGAATTTGCTTCGAATTGAAAAAAAAAAGGACTTTGCTCACCCCTAATGCACATCCCTGACACAAACTATAGTTTTTTTTAGTAAACATGTCAAAAACTTTCTAAGAAGAGAGTAAAAATACTAATTTCGAAATGATGTTTACTCACTTTAATTTTCAAATATCATCTAATAGGAGTGTGAGAAATCCACTTTTTCAATTCAAAGTGAAATTAATCAAATAACATGAGCTATTACACAAGTCTAATTGAAGTTCGAGTATTTAAAACTATACTTTGCATAACTATGTAGATTTAGGTATTAAATATAATCTACAAAATACTATATTCCAAACATAGTAGATTTTGACTTAAAATGATAAATCAAGCAATGCAGATTTTTTTTACACTAACACTAGTAATTTTTTTTTTGGCAAAACTTTGTAATTGTTGAATTTGGAATTTTACTTTCAAATCAAAATTAAAGTTAATAATTATTCGAAGTGAAGTCAAAAGTTTTCAAAGCTTTGCACACCCAATATACAACTAGAAAAACCATAATAACCACTGCCATTTGGGACCTACTGAATATATTTATATAACAATCAATAAAACTGTTCCCCCCACCTTGTTTGTAAATAAAAACTGAACTAATTAAAGAAAATGTTTTAAAAGTTATAATACTTGTTTGTAGATTTTGAAATGTTCTTTCATTCCTATTTTATTTTATGAGATAAAAATAAATAAAATTCTTAATGAATGCTTTGTGTACAGTCCTGAAAAGAAAAAACTAGGTCTGTCAAACTTAATTCCCTGATACATTCGTTTCTTACTGATATCGAAAGAATCGAGAATTGATCTTAATATCATGATTCTCACTACTCGATTCTTAGTTCTCCATAAAACTGGTAAATAAACAAAACGGCAACATTCAAAATAGTTAATAATCAGTTATCTCTCATATTAGTTTAGTTGCTTTTCCACTTAAATGTCGGCAAATTGTAAATATACCGTAATGGCCTGAATATAATACGACCTGGCAGTATCAAGAGGTAAAATCTTAACAATTTCGACAAACTTTTTTTTAAAAGTAAAGGTTAAATGAGTGTGTCAGAATATATGAGTATGTATGTAATAAAATTATATCTTCTTTATTTGTATTCCCTTCTCCTTATTTGATTGTATCGATATAACAAAACAACAATGTCCTTCTTCCTTAAAATTAATATGTTGAAATTATCATCATCACTTGTGCCTCAAGAAAAGGGATGTACTAGAACTTTAAAATTTCCCAACAGTATAAAAAACTAAAGGTTATATTAAAACATTTAATTTAAAATAACGAGAACTATTCTATGCAACTTAACTGTACCAAAAGGAAAGCACAACCTAATAATATAATAATACAATATGATGGCATTATAAATAATTTAATTCATACGAAAGTACATCTTGGAGAGGATTCCTAAAAATTAATATTGTCTTTTTTTTTTAGCTCATATGTTTTTAATTAAGTCAAAAATGACAAACCAGATATAAATATCGAACCTGAGACCTTTAGCTTTGAACGCCAATGATCAACCACTGGTTTGAATCCTTCACTAGCTGTTATGTTGGTACATTTTAACATAGGTGTCGTAATAGTGCAAAATAATATAAATAATATAATGTAAGTGATAGGCCTGACCTGCTGATAATGGGGAGATCGGGTTTACTGAGAGTGGTTTTCCCCTAAATGATTTTTCACTCTCCTTCCAAGCAAATGCAGGCAGATTGCCTCTAAAATGATTCCTTCCTCATCCCTATTCCATTATAGTAATGGTCATCTAATATGCATACAACCTGTGTAGGTAGTAAGACATGAAGATAATTATAATGATAAACAAGAAGCCAACCTGAGAGAAGAGATAGGTTAGGTCTTGATAAACAAACTTTTCATTTCTTTACACTTCCATCTTCTGATAACTTTCAAAGTTACTGTAACTGTATTATATTTTAACTGTGAAAGTGATCACCAGATGGAAGTGTGAAGAATGTGTTATATGAATAAATGAAGAGAGAAGATTGCTTTCTTTCAAGACCTAACCAAAATATTCTTTCAAGTTGGCTTTCCTTCCCCACCACCTCACATTACATATTTCTAAGCTATCAGTCGATCATTGGTCTTTATATTATAACACAAGTTAATGGATGAGAAACGTATTTAGAGGAAAATGTACAATCACGTTTCTGCAGAAATGAGGTTGGGGAAAAGCGCAATAAAAATCACTTTTGGAAAATAGTTTCAAGTTCAACCTTGATCTACCTCTTAACAATAAGCCATTTTATGACGAGTCTAATCCCTTAGCACGTGTGAGCATGAATGTGGGTATTGTTCTCAACTAATAAAACAAACAAACAAACAAACAAACAAACTAATCAAATGATTGCAGAGAGCAAGGCTACAACTCAAGGTAAGTGTGTGTGTGTGTGTGTGTGCATGTGCTTAAAGTAGATTACTTTTATTACAGCAGTTTAAATAAGAGACTCTTGACCAATTAAATTAGATACGTTCATTTCAACGAGTCTTAATAGCTATATGAGTTATATGCAAATATCAACTATATATATAAGCTAATTGAACAAGGATGAGAAAGGTAGCATTTTAGAGAAAATATACCCACATTTGCATGAAGGTAGATTGGGGAAACCATTTAGAAAAGAGACACCCTCATTATGCCTGACTTGGATTCGAACAACATCCTTTCAAACACTATACATTAATTTTAACATAAGAGTGACGCTTTGGTTCATGCAGGCACCTGTGTGAGGATTTGATACAAAACTATAATTTGATTAAAATGGATGTGTTAGGAATTAATGAGGCAAATGGCTAAGTATGTGCACGATAATAACAATTCCCGTACACATAATCTATTTCCACCTTATGGTCAGGTCATTTTAGTAAAACGCCTCCATCTTTTTCTATACTTTCACCATTCTTCTCCTCTCACTTGCACACTTGATATTATTTTATCATCCCATCTCTCTCTCTTGGTGTCCCTTGCGGTCTTTTTCCTAAATACTTTATCTCCATCATTCTCTTCGGTATTATCTACTTTCTCCTCCTGTACCACAAATTTAAAAAGTAAATGTATGCAATTTAAATGTTTCATAAATGTGTTTACTTAATAAAACACCAATTTAAAACATATTTTACAAAAACTACCAAGTTAATAGCAACAGTAGGCCTATAATATATTTACCAAAATAATTAACGTGCGTCCTAAGGAAATAAAGTTTTATAGCACATAGTTTTAATGTCTCAAAGTGATAGCAGGGTATTTAATTGAAACAAAACAAAGGCCAATCAACGTAAAATGTTTTCAAAAGAACCATAAAATAAGTTTTGTAATTAGATATAAAAATGTTAAGAGTTATATAATTAATTTCAATAATTAAATTTTATTTTCGAGCTTCTATTGAACTCTTCTATAAACAATGATGGTTTTATACTTTGTGGCACTTCTTTATATCTTAATGGAATGTGTATTAATCTTGGCATTTGCAAATGTGAGTATCTGGTAACGATTTTTTTTTCTATTATTTCCAAGTACAGCTTCAACATATTAACGACATTGCCTAATTGGTGAATTCAAAGCTATTTTGCAAAGCGCACTGCATCTTAATTATACGCGCCTAAGCACTTTAAGCACTATCACACTTTGACGTCAAATGCATGAAATATAAAAGGAAGAAAATTAGTAATTCAGCCTATTAAGACTCTTGTTTATAATTTATTATTATGTGTTCTGTCTTGTGACAGGTACATTCCTTTTGCGAGTGAACTTAAGACTGCCAATGCGCCCTGTCCTCTGCTTCCTCCTTAGCTCTCAGAATTTTCTCCTTGTCTTTAAGTCATCCAATATGTTAATCCTCCTCCTTCATAAGATCCTCCTTCTTCATAAGATCCTCTTTCCTTCAACCTTTCCTTCTACGACGTCGTGCACAAGAAATTTCCTCCTAAGGATGTGTTCGATCCAGTTTGCTTTGTACCAAAGAATCACATCCAAAATGGTTCTCTTCTCACCCAGTCTTCTTAGGACTTCATTTGTCACCCTGTCTGTCCACCTGATATTATCAAGTCTTCTCCAGCACCATATTTCAAAGATCTCCAAGTATTTAATTCACTCTTGATAAGGATCCAAGTTTCTGATTCATAATGTAGCTCCAAATGTAGTATTTCATCAGTTTCTTTCTCTTGTTTAGCTGCTGATAATACATCCCCTCTTGGGCTGACAAGTATACATACATTCTCACTATACTATTTGTGCCTAGATAGCATTGATTTTCATTTAAAATTAAGATTTTTCTTATTTCCCATTCTAGATAGACATATGATTCCACAGACATTTTTAATTTACATCTTACCAAGAAGAGCCCTACAGGCCATTTTCATGACTCAGCCAATTAATTAGCCTTAGCTGTGAATAGTTTAAAAAAAAGTGTTTACAAAAAAACTACCTATTTTAAGATAAAAAAAAAACAGCTTGATGAAGATGTAAAACTAGTTTTAGAATTATTTCAGAACTTATGGTTTTTGTTTCAATCTTATATCTTAAAAACTCTTAGAATAAAACATGAATACATAACAGAGAAAATCCCATCTTTACTTGCTGTTACATCACAGATAGGCAATGTTGTTAACATATTTTATGCATGCACTATGATTATAATAATCCACACTTATTACTCAACATTTACAAATTTGTTTTATATTTAAACTGGTGGATTAAATAGCTAAGCTTTTATATTTGTTAGTTACGGTTAAAGCTTCATCTAAATATCATATCCTTTAAATTGGAAAACAATTGTAATTGTACTATTGGCAGCAAGAAATCCAATTACTGGATCAAAGGTGGCTGTGTTATCTGATAGCTCGTAAACTTAATTGATCATTCATTTGTAGCCGCCGATTTCCCACGTCCATCATAGACTCTGTCTTAAAATATGAGTGGAGAATGACCCTGGTCGATTTCTGTATAGCTCAGTGGTTAGAGCATTGGCCTACTAAGCCAAAGATCCTGGTTTAAATTCCTGTGTCCAGGTGTCATTTTAAAATTTAATCAATATATTGTAAGAGCATAATTATTTTAAGGCTTATTCTGGCAGGAGGTTAACCCACACTTGTACATTTCCTTGGAAGTCAAGAGTGTTGGGTTGACATCCTATTGAGAGTAGCATATAGCTCATATAGCTTGCATCCTGTTGACGAGCGAGCACGGTGTGATCGATGGACCTTCCTGGCTGGTGAAACTCGAGATCAGCAAATTTGTGTGTGAGAATAACACACGGTTGTTGAATGTTGGAAGCCATGCTGAGTACATGTGTGGCGGTATCTAGCAGGCCTGACGAAATGGCGATATAAAATGTGATCTGGTGGTTCACCCCGCCGGAGGGTCGATCTCGGGTCTACAGATAGGTTGCGAGATCGTTATTGTGCCTGCTTCCTCGTCAAGGGAGGTCTACCCGGTGACTCATGTTATAGTTTAGCATCTGGCTAGATTAATAAATATATCTTATTGGACTAACTCGCAAGTCTCATTCCCCACAAACCAGCCATCCCAACACCTACCGCTCGGGGTCCATCCTAACAATGTAAGTCCCTACGGTGCCACGGAAGTGCTGTAGTAGGGTTGGCTACTGAGCACCCAGATAAAACCAGTGACCTTACACAGTTTTGTCAGAAGTAGGAAAGGAACGTTACAATATTTTATTTAAACGCATGTTCATGAGTAGTGTATATATCGAGCCTGAGATGGATGTGTCTTGCCTAGAATGAGGGTTGTGTAAGAGTATTCCTGGGGTCAAACTATCATCTGGTAAACCATTTAATGTGTGGTTTCAAAATTTGATTTTTATACATACGATGTAATTAATTTTAATAGGTTTCGCATGTAATTTTCTCATCGTTTATCTCTAAGGTGTTTTTTACAATTTAATTAACTGCTTAAATCTATTTACTGTCAATCACCTTTAATTTTTCCTTCAATTAAGTGCAATTGTATTAATCCTCGTCACAACTTTTTATTAAATTTTGGTGTAGTTGTCATTCGACTTTGTGATTTGTTTATTTATTTTCTATCATGTATGATGAGTCCTTGACTATTTCATATGCTAATTGTTAACTTTCTAATATATTAGGACTATGCCAATCCTCCTAATTGTATAAACATTTTGCTCTTTAACATTCATGAGTATATTTTGTGGTATTCTTAGGGAAGTGGGTATATAAGTTTATCAATTTTTCCTGACTTAAGGTTTCTATCCTTAATAAATATTGTTTATCTTCTTCAATTCATATTTATTTTATTAAAAAATATATTTCTTTTTCTAATTCTTCTTATAATAAATTAACTCCTTTACTCACTTCTAATGTTTCATTGACTAGAGGTTTAACAATCATTCTACTGTTTTACAAGTATGTTCCTTGCCAATCTCATATAGTAAAGTTAGCTTCTTATTACTTTAGTTTTTATTACAATCATTTGAGGTCTTAAGAGGTGCCGCTACAACGCTGCGTGCACTGAATTATTTCTATACCTTAGTTATGCCTGTCATATATTCTGACAGATTAATATTTGTCAAGGTATTTTTTCCCTTTGAAAAAGATTAAAATAGTGAGTACAGCTTTAAAAAAATTCCACATAACAAAATGACATTCACAAACGTGTAATAATTTAAAACATGTAGCAAGCCACTCTTAAAAACCACTTTTAAATAAATATAAGTCATAAACAAAACATAATGCTTCAATCTACTGATAGTAAGTAACATGAGAATCTTTTGATGTCAGATATGTGAAGCCTTCCTATACTGATAAAAGTCAATTTCATTTTCTCATTGAGATTTAAATGTGGTTATGGCTTTAAAATAAAGAAAATCTTGTTTTAGAACAGGTTGAAGCTGATGTCGACTTAAGTGTGAACAGTGCTACCTACACTCGAACCAAAAGAAGAATACCACCTGACATAAGACGTGAACGACACAGAGAAGTTATATCGAGAAGAGCTAATTCAATCCCAAAATCATTTGGTAAGAACGAGCTACTTAATAACCAAATCTTTTGTATTTTACAAGAGTAGTGTAATTCGTTTCTCTATTAAAACCATGACATGTGTGACTAAAACATGGGAATTAGATTGAATCGGTGGCCCCATGCTATAACGGGTCACTTCTTGATTTGAACTGGACTGTCCGTGATGAGAGATCAGGGGTAGAATCCCAGTCAGGTATACCAAGAGTGGTTTTTTCTAAATGTATTCCCACTCTCCCTCTAAGCAAATAAGAGTATATTTCCTCTAAAAAATTACCTTCCTCATTCCTACTCCATTAGCATAATCAATATTTATGTATAACCTAATTGGGTGCTAGTATATTGTAAAAGAAAACATGAAAATAAAACCTGAAATTTTTGGCTTTCTCTATTAATGGAATAAAACTGGTTTGTCTCATATTCGGGGTAATTATGCTCTCATTATTCTAAAGTATATATTTACCCTATATTTGTTTTAAAGAGTGGGAACAGATGCCTATCCTGAACGAACCTGTAGCGGCCAACGCACGAAGCCATATAGAACACGTGCTCACGCGGCACAGATATCATGGCGCTCGCTCTACAACCTTCAGTACCACAAGAGATGACTTGGATGACTTCTATTACAGTCCGACTCATAAACTATACACGCGACACAGGATGACCTTGGCTACCCGAAAATATGCGTGAGTATGACGTTTCTTCCTTTTGATTTCTTTTCAACCAGCGGTACAAGTACCAACATTAAGGTTGCAGCCTACTCTAATGGAAACATCCACACAATACGGCATTTCTTATGGAAATGGTAGTCCTTAAGTTTCAAAACCACCAAAACCTTTTCAGATCGCAGCAGTTTACTACTTCTATTTCTACACACACTTCCATGACAACTCCTGCACGCAGTAAAAGGATTGAGCCACAAAAGAACCAACTCACTACAAACTCGTACAACAGTACCCCTATAGCCCCCAATGATACCCTCCCAGTTGAATCAACAAGTCGAGCAAGCACACCACATGCGCCACAGCAAACTGCACAGATAAGTGGCAACAATACTGAAATGCCTGAAACAATGAAGAGGACAGTAACAACAATAGCAATAGTAAATACAGCGATAGCAACTATTAAATTTACCACCATGTCTTCAAACATAACCAGTCATCAGATCCCTTCAACAACAAAAGAAACAACTACCAGTCATCAGATCCCTTCAACAACAAAAGAAACAACTACCAGTCATCAGATCCCTTCAACAACAAAAGAAACAACTATCATTCATCAGATCCCTTCAACAACAAAAGAAACAACTACCAGTCATCAGATCCCTTCAACAACAAAAGAAACAAATATAAATACCCAATGTTCTAACAACATACATCACCAGATGTGTCATAACAATACATATGCAGCCACTAACATCAATACCAACCACGAGGAACAAGAACTAGATAAAACAATGGATGAATTTCCATTCTTAGATTCAGATATGTTTGCAGAAACAGAGATGACAACAATTGAATCAAAGCCAAATAAAATGGTGTCTCCTCTAATGAAACTGACTCTGACGAAGCCTTCACCAGGGCAGACCAAAAGACTCCCAGGAATGAAAACTATGGACAGCAATGTTCCTAATCCTATTCAAAATTCTACTCTTTTGGAGATTGAAACATCGTTTGGTGACTTCTCCTTTGAGAGCGAAGAAAATGAAACATTGGCTTGTTTCAACGATGAGAAAGAAGCAAAGAATCTAGAAGAGACAGCAGGAAATGAAGGTAAAAATATATTCCAATTTTGCCCACATGTCTGAAAGTTTAGTTACCAAGACAAAAAAAAATAATATATTTTCATGTTATGCAATATATATCAATATTTTTTTATAACTTATTACTACCTGTTTAGGTTATATACATATATAATAATTTCTCTAATGGGGTGGGGATAAGGAAATAAGCATTTGATCATTTAGCATTTGGTTGGAAGGAGAGTGGAAAACCAGTTAGAAAAATTTACCTTTGGTAGTCCCGAACGGGATTCAAACCTCTATCTTTCCGTCTTCAACAGGCCAGTCCAGCATGATAATGACGCCTTAAACTATATGACCACTGAAGCGGCTTCTTATGCATTATAGATCTACAAATTTATTATTTCATTGTTTCCAGTTGAAAAGTATGACAAATACAAAGATGGTAGTGACAACGCACGTTGTTTCATCAATATGTGTCCACGACCGGAGGAGAATTTCCCCGTGCTCATGATGAGCCCTTGCAAAAAATTCTTGTTGCCTAAGTACAAGCAGTGGCTTGAGAGATGCGAGGAAAAAACTCTAACTTTTGTGGTGAACCACGGCCAGCAGATCATCGCCGAGTGCCCTGGACACATGAATGAGTTCATGGATTTAACGGTATTAATGATGTTAGCTGGGAGGAAAATAGTGGGGATGGAAAAAAAAAAGAGTTGCATTGACAACATTTTACCAGAGTTTTGACCTAAAACAAAAAATAAATAGTTTATTATAATTAATTTTTAAAATAATAAGGTATACTATTTTACTAGGCCTGGTTTATTTTACGTTAAATTGTATTTGCATGAACAAATTGGGTTTAAAAAAATACCAAACAGGGGGTGAATTAACTGATGTTTCTTAGTAATGTTCAAGACAACTAACCACTCAGCAAACAAGGGGACTTGAGTTAACTACTTTTAATCGCACAGGTGAAATGTTCTTACCCTTCATTGTAGCTTAGTATAGTAAAAATACTTAAATGTGATTCACACATTCACCGAGAATTAAGAGAAGAGTCTGCTTTTGTGGGCCCAGCAATTCACATTCCAGCAGAAATATTTTTAGGCTACGATGCTTTGCTGCACAAATTAGAAAAAAACCCGAATACTTACATGTTTTATTTTTAAGTGAATAACAATATCTTTAAAAATAATCTCATGAGGGATGTTTCGTAATTTTTGTGTTGTTTCGAGAAACAAATCAAAATAGAACAAGAATACCACACACACTTTCCATTTAACAAGTTATTTCAAATCTCCTCACAACTGTAGATGTAGTCTGCTAACGTGGTGTGAAGAGCCTGTTAACATCTCATTTGATATACACATGCCCACTGATTTAATTGATTCATTTAGGTGCATGTGCAGTGTTTGTGACAGTTGGTTTTAAAATTTGATTGGGTCCCCCAAGCTGATGTCGTGCCGAAAAAGGAAAGTTGACGTTATTTCAAGTTGCGCTGAACAGACTAGGCCGACGGGTCTAAAATTTTGTGATTGTTTGAGAGCCGGTCACATGACCACGTTTCTGCTCTGCTTTTGTTTTTTGATGAATGCGTGAATCTACAGTTACAAGAGCCAAACTTACAATATGGCCAGTCATTATGTTACCCACACAAAAGGGCATAAGCTGATCTAGTTTTGTTTGCTGGTGATGGAGAGGTCTGGAATTCGAATCCCGGCCAGGTGTACTGAGGGTATTTTTTTTCCAAATTGTCTCTCACTATCCCTTAATATAAATGCCAATACATTTACTCTCAATTCCATCTTTCTCGTCCTTACTCAATCAGTCTAAGTGAATGGATATAGCTTGGACAGGCAGTAAATTGTAGACCAAGGAAAAACTATGTCTTGTAAAGTTTCTTGACCATTACAAACAAACAAAAAATTGGGCCAAGCAGATAACTCCAAATATTTCTTTGGGGAACTATATAAAAATTCTAGATACCTAGTTTTAGCTTGATAAGTAAAACACTTTTGGCTCTAGGTCACAATGACCGACAGCATAGTGGAAATTACTTTTTCAAGTTCAGGGTGTCATAGAACCCCCGATATTCATCAAAATCTTGAATTTGATTCTTTTGACTATTACAGTACTTCCTTTCTCCTATGGGTTATGAGAAAATAAAATTGGAGTTGACTCGAACTGTTCTACTGTAATTATCTTTTAATTATTTCAGACTTCTATCACAAATGTGACATGTGTGGACGGTGATATGGTCCTGCCAGACAACAAAGGGCGGCTAACGTTCCATTGTTTCAACCCCATCTCTGAGACTGTCTACTGGACTGGAGAAAGCTGTGGCCCCGGCCTAGTGGGACTCATCGTTCGGATAGGGTGGAGAGTTGGCAAGAAATTTAGGTCCATCATTAAGGTTACACCTTGCGAAATATTTGTAACTTGTTTTAAGAATTCATTCGTTAACATATGACAATAGTGTCTACCTTAGAAATTTAAATTAATATAAACTCTAAAACTTTCAATTCAAATAAAAACTTGATGATCGGCACTAAAATTTACTAAAAAAATAAATTCCTGACAAAAATGCATCAATTACCATAACTTCATTAGTGAAAATAATTGTGTGGGAGGGATTTAGGCAATTTTTTTCACTCTTCCCAACCAGTGAAATTCAAAGTGTTCATTGTAGTGCTTTATAGCGTGTGATATCATAATTATTAATTAATAACTAGGGCTCTATAACTTCATTTTTATATCAATTTATTAAGAATCAAGATGGAATCAAAACTAAAAACCATATTTTGTGTGTGTGTGTATCCTTAGCAAACTTTTGATCTAATTAATGAAGACTAATCAATTCTCCCCAATGTTTCAGTTTTGTTTATTTAAACTTTCTATAAAATTTTAAAAAAATTGAGAGAGAAAATTAGTTTTTGAGATGAAGCAAGTTTTTTTATGGTGAAATCAAGACACTATAAATCCTCAAACACATATGATAATAATAAATCAGTTTTTACTGTTTCTTGCAAAATTTTAATGATACAAATACCCAAAAATTTTCGGCCTTTTCACCAAAAGAGAAGCTATTTTAATACTATTTGTGACAGGATGGATTGAATCAATATCAACAAACAAGCTACAGATAATTTATCATTGGTGAAATGTAGGTTTCCCTTTTCACAGTGATGAATTGATGAATGGGGAGTTGGATGTTGTGTCTGTTCTAGATTTACGCTAGTTTATAAGTAGTGAGCTGATATAACTGGTTGGTTCAGAAAGTGCACATTAGATAGCCCAAATAAAAAGATAATTGAAAAATGACACCTGGATACCGAAATTGAACCTGCGACCTTTGACTTAGCATGTCAATACTCTACTACTGAGCCATTATGGCATTGGCATGCTAAGCCAAAGGTCCCAGGTTCAATTCCTGTGTCTATGTTTAATTTTTCAATGAATTTAGTTTTCAATATTCCCTATTAACTCTTATATATTTCAGGTGTGCCACCATGAACAATTCAGTAGCACTCTTTACACAATTCATGAGCTATATGGTACAGCAGACAGAGAGAAAGAACTGAGTATTGAAGAAAGACCTCCTTACCATATGGATGATTTTTATCAACATCTTGACATCAAAAGTTCTTACGAGAAGGAGACACAGTTCAGTATGTTGAAACGACAGTTAGGTTCTTCCGACATGGCCGAGAAATATTTAGATCCAAAGGTAGGTTTTACATATGGGTAAATATCTGTTTCAATATTCACTGGGATTGGGAATAAACGGAGTATGGTAGTAAGAGAAAGCAAATGTGAGATGGTATGGACATGTAATTAGAGTGCTGGAGATGGTAGAGGAAGCAAGACCGAGATGTTATGGTCATGTAATGGAGGATGGAGTACATGAGATTGTAGAAGAAGCAAGACTGAGGGGTTTTGGTCATGTAATGAGGATGGAGTACAAGAGATTGTAGAGGAAGCAAGACTGAGGGGTTTTGGTCATGTAATGAGGATGGAGTACATGAGATTGTAGAGGAAGCAAGACTGAGGGGTTTTGGTCATGTAATGAGGATGGAGTACAAGAGATTGTAGAGGAAGCAAGACTGAGGGGTTATGGTCATGTAATGAGGATGGAGTACATGAGATTGTAGAGGAAGCAAGAATGAGATGGTCTGGTCATGTAATGAGGATAGAGTACATGAGATTGCTCAGGAAACAAGAATGAGATGGTATGGACAATGTAATGAGAATATCAAGAGTACATGAGATAGTAGGGGAAGCAAGGCCGAGATGGTATGAATGTAATGAGGATGGAAATGGAGAGAATGCCAAAGATAATAGAGGTTGTATGAAAAAGACCACCAGGGATACCCAAAAAGAGATGGTAGGAGCATATAACAGAAAGTGTGCAAGTGAGAAGAGAAAATCGCAAGTGATTAAAAGAGGAAGATTGGTGGAAAGAAAAAAGATGAAGGCATTTTACTAAACTGACCTGGATACAGGCTGAAAACAGATAGAGATGATGATATAATCTAGTTTGAATTTAATTTACATATTTATATACTCTATTATAATATTAGATATTACATAGTACCAATAGGGATCTGAAACAAAACTGAAATGCTTTAATTATCCAAATCTTTCTATACTCATTCAAATAAAGCTTGTAATCTAGTTTTCTGGTGACAGTTTTGGGTCTAATTATTAAACGAATTTAGGGTTGTGAGCTATTATATAAACTAAAAAACTAGTGCCACATAAATGGGTAAACAAACTAAAGTGACAGACTTGTCTAGTCTGGGTGAACTGATGATGAGAAAGGTCAAAACCTGGCCGGGTATACTGAGTCTTTTTTTAATTAAATGGTTCCCCACTTTACCACCATACATATGCAGATATACATCCTCTAAATTCTACTTTCTTCATCCCTATTTTACAACAACTCTATGGTGTCAGCCTGCAACTGAGACATACCGACCAAGTGGCCACCAACTGTTGGTGAAGATAGCACCAACTTCTGTAGATAGAGGGTGTAATGTGGTCAGCACAATAAACCCTCTGCCCATTAATCTCAGTTTTCTATACAGGACCCACTACTTATTCAACTAGTTCATTTATTCTCACACATTCTCTGAGTTGACCCCGTTCTAGACCTACTGCTTCACAGAAAATCTTGAAGCACCAGGGATCAAACTCAGGACCTCTAGATCTGTAGCCAGGAGTTACATCCAACCAATAGACCTAAGAGGCAGTCCACTCCTATTCCATTAGTGTAAATATTAACTATATTGAGTCTTTTTCTCAGAATGATGACTTGGTCCTGATCTGTTGTAAGATGGCCCCAGTACAAGACTTCTTGTTCAACAGTTGGCAGCAAATGGCGTATCACTACATCAATACGGCCCCAATGTGGAAGTCAATTTATCAAGGCAATTGGAGGATCATAGAGGAGACTGCACGCGCCTATGCAAAGAGGTGAATTCCTTTTTTCCATGTAGGCAGGCCGCAGAAAATAACCGTGAGCTGGATTATTCAAAACCTTGTTTGATCAATATTTTTTAAGGTGGAGTAGAAGCGAACGGAAGTTAAGGTCTGTCTTATTATTAGAGTTTTTAACGGTGGCATGCAAGCCCAATGGGAAAGTACCATTGAGAAGACAAGGACGCAGATGGGAGGATAACATTGTAATTAGACTTCAAAGGACGAAGGTGTAGTGAGCATTTGTGAGGCATCAGGATAGGCTCAGCTATCCCAAAAGATTTTGAAAAAGAAGATAAAACATCCCTTTAGATAAAATGGATGCAAAATTGAAATTTTAATGGCCATTTTTTAAAGTACAGTGACATTTTAGCAAGCGCGCGAAGAAAATATGCCAATTCCTTTTGGCAAGATAAGCTGATACTTTTCCACCCAATGCACCCAGATAACCAGGCCTGGAGGAAGCTATAGAGGGTTATGCCTGCACAATTGTTCATCAAAGCCACTGAAGTTGACCAGTAAGCCGGCTATCCACGAATTGTGAGTGTTACATTATGAGCATTCAGAGTGTTTTTCAAAGGTTTATTTCAGTGGAGATTACTTTAGTTTTGTGATTGTGACTTGAATTTTAATATTTTATTGAGTTGTTTTAAGTTTAGTATTATAATATATATCCGTTATGTTTTAGGATCTAGTGTATTTACAGTAGAAAAAAAAAGATGCTGCAGACATCAACAATGAATCTTACAATTCAGTTGACTTCTTGTTAAATAATTTTAGTGAGGCTTTATCTTTTGAATGAAAAGTTCATGTAAAAGAAAAAAATAGAAAGATATTTCACAGAAGTTATAGCAAAAAACAAATAAATAAATAATATTATTATGATTAGCACTACTACTAGTAGTAATAGTAGTCTGCCAGTATTATATTATATAACTTCATAAAAATCCCATTTTCGACATAGTTAAGTGTGTGCCTTTATGAGTGTTTATTACTCAGCTTACTAATAAAATTATCATCAGACTTTGCCACTGGTATTGAGATAGACTGGTTAGGATTAGCTAAAGATAAGGATAGGTGACGTACTTTTGTAAGTGCGCCAGTGAACTTTCAAGTTCTTAATGTCATAGAGTAAGTAGAGCATTTGAGAAACATTTTAAATTAATAGAAAAAGTCCTGATAACATTTTGTGATGTTTATAACGAAATAGTGTTAAACTCGGTGGTCTTCGGGTAAAGTGTTAATCTCAAGAACTGATGTTTGTGGGTTCAAGCCCAGCCAAGGTCGACAGATTTTTCTTGAGAGATGAATCAATAGCACAACTCCCTTCTAAGGAGAAGTAAAGCCGTCGGCCCCATGTCTACTGTGGAATGTAAAAGAACTCTGGAAGATATGTGAAAAATACCTTACCCAGCAAAATTCGTAGGTCCTTTCACTCTTGCTCATAGAAATACTTGTGTGCTAATAAAATCAGTCAGTTCAGAAAATGCACCTGTTAAATACCTCCAATATATAAAAATAAGATTGAATTATTGCCTAATGGCTTGGGAATATATAATAAGACAGTGTAGAAACATTGTACAGTTATGTAAAGTAAGGGATGGTGAAGGAAGCCAACTTGAAAGGATAGTTAGGTTAGCTCTAGATAAGAACAAACACACATCTTTCTTAATTTTTTCTTACGCCTTTAACACTTTCCACTTAATCATACTTCAAATAAATAAAACAAATATTTAAGATCCATTGGGACTTCAATGTGTAGAAAATTGTTCCACTAGTCTATCTTCTTTAACAAAATAAATATTTTAGAAACACACAAAAATGTGCCACAAACCTAGATTTTGGGTGTAACTCATTAATTATTGTTGCCATTATCCCAAATTGATTTTAAACATTTAAATAAAAAGTAGAATATTGAAAAAATTGAATTGCTTGCATACATTTCTTATGAAATTTTGACATTTTCTCGTAAATAATGTTTTAATGTCTCTGTACAGATGGAGCTTGGAGCGTCTTGAGGTTTGGACAGGAACTTACGAGGTGTTGAAACTCCCCAATAAAAATGGAAGACTAGTTCCAATTTATTTGTCTGTAGACGCAAAAGACATGAGCAAGTACATCGAGGTGCCCAAGTATTTTTGGAAGATATTATACGATGCGTTATCTAACTCGGGGGTTGCGATAGTAATTTCTAACAACCCTTTTATCAGCAAAGAAGACCGAGAGCAGCGGATATGCTCAGATGACATCAGTCACAAAATAAACAAGTGGTTGGAGGTTGTGGAGAATGAACCAGACAAAGGTTTGGTACATTGCTGTGTGATTATGGATTTGATAGCGAAAATACCAGATCTACCTAGCACGTTTCTCAAGAAGGATCTAACCAACCTGGACATAAGATTGTTTCCGAACCTCGAGGTAAAGCTAGCTAATTGAGTCTAAGCCTATGCAAATCTGAAAGTTTCAGTTTTATAATTTGAATCTCTGCTTTCCAATATTTCTGAATTGGATATTTGAAAATAAAAAGTTTTCAAATTAAATCTGAAACTAAATGTTACACTAAATTGATTTACCTGCCACGTGACTTATCTGAAATACTATGATGAAATTGTTAGTTATATTTCAATAACGGCTTGATTCTAGTCTCTATAAAAATCTCTGTAAGGGAAACCTCTTTTCACTTAGAAAGATATATTACATATTTGCATCCAATGTCCTTTTCCTGTGTTTGTTCTTTATGTTCACCTTTAATATGTTCCTAGCCAAGTGTCCTATCATTCTTTACCAATTTCTTTTTTCTTCCTTTTGTGTTTATTGTTTTCTATTTAAGAAAGTTGTGTTACGCATGTATTTATTTTATATTGAACCAATAGTTATTATTTATTTTTATTTAGAAATGACTAAGGTTTTCTGTGAAGGAGTCGATAGCCTTTCATGGGGTACTCCATTTGTGTGAGTCTGCTGTTGAATGAGATGGAAGGTTGGTGAATTTTACAAGTACTGCTTCTCGGTCTGTTGCATGGGCTAATGTTTGTTGTTTGTGGCTGGGTTGGAGAATTTAGGGTGAACTAGAAAGTTGTGTAGATTAGAGGGATGTTTGACTGTGATTCTTGAAGTAATTTTGAGAATTTTTTTTATGAGAGGTGATGAGGTTAGGATATTGTAGCCTGTGTTCAGGATAAATCTAAGTTTGTATAGTCCTTTACAATACTAGGTGGTGATTGGTATGTCAGTTGAAAGATTGTTTCTTGATAGGTTCTTTATCAGAAAGGGTTCTGTTTATTTGATTGTTAACTATGTGTTTAGGGTATACTCTGGCTGTGAAAGCCTTAAAAAGTTGTTGACATTGCTTGTTAATGTCTTTTACCTCAGAACATATACATTTGGCTCTTGTAGCTAGGCTATAGGGTAGAGATAGTTTTATATGAAGAGGATGGTCGCTTTGGAAATGGAGGTCCTGTCGACGGTTGGCGGCTTTGGTGTTTATGTTTCCCTCATGAAGGTTTAGTTCCAGATACAAGAATATGGCATGGTGTTGTGAAATAAAGTGATAGAATTGCCAACAAATAAAGCACACTTAAAAGTAAAAACACTAACAGATATTTACTCAGACTTAATATTTTGATACTTTTATTGCATCTTCCGCAGGAAGTATAAATAAATGTTTTTTTCCCACTGGAGAAGTTTCTTATCAGTCAAAACTTTCAGTGTTACACCCTGCTATTATCTAATGATATCAGTGGATCATGTTAATCAGCTGATCAAAGGACAATTGAAAGCACCCACTGTGGTATGAGGAAAATGTTGAGAGAGGTTAAGCATAAGCAGCAAAACACTGTCTAATGGTGGAATAACAAAGGGTGCAAGCAAGGTGTAAAATGATTAGTCAAACCAGATTCACATATGGAAAGAATTTTAATTCTATTATGATTTCATAGAAATAATAATATAAATGTAGTAATATTCACTTATTTATAATAGGAAACATTTATATGATTTAAAAAAAGAATATACAAACCATGTAAAAATATAGCATGTTTAAAATAAAACTACCATTTTTTGTAGTTTACGATTACAATTTAATAAAAAATATACACTGAGTACATTTTGCACAATCACTTTTTCTTAGGGGAGCACAATTACTCAAAAATTCAAGCTCAAGTCGAGTTTTAGTAGTTGTTTAAACTCAAGACAATTTTTACAAAAATCGAAAAATTCGAATACTCGGAATTACCAATTTTAACGCAAAAATACTGAGTTTAATAAATTGTATTTAGTTCTAATATATTATTTCATAGCAAATAGAGTCCCTCAATATTCTCTTTTGTCTGATTAAAAGATATACAACATGTACAATTAAAGCACGATCTTGCTAGTCTTAGCCTAAAATTGTCAAGGACGTTCAGATTATCTATATATATATCTATATATATTTTTTTACACTACCATTAGCTAATTATAAGCTAATAAAATATTATTCCTAAATGAATCCTTATTTGTATTATTAATTTGGTTTTGAAACACATTCTCGTATCTTTGCAGAATCTATCTTTATATAAAAAATGGTAAACATACTTTGTAGCTAGTTTTATTAACATCTCGCCCTACTCAAGTTTGTATAAAATCGCACATTTCTGTTCTAGGTTTAATGTGCTATGTTTTATTTTGTTCAACAACATTCCACAGTAAATTCATGTATATAAAAAAGCATACTAGCAAGACAAAACATAAACAGCAGGTTATTGTGGGGAGACAAAGAGAAAACACTGTTGTGACCTTGAGTAGGGTTGGAGGAAACAAAACTAGAGGAGGTTCAGATTACCGCAGATTCGGATTAGCAAGAGAGTGCTGAGTATTAAATTTATTTAAAAATCTGGAATTATGTCATTATAATTTTAATTTTTCACAAAAAATGTCAGCTTGAAATATTTCTAGTACAACACTGATCTATATTACTTGGGGGGTGGGGGTGGGGGGGAAGGAGGGAGGGAGGGAGGAGGACTTGATGTTTTTATTTAAACTCAACTCATCGTAAAAATTAAAGATGTTTGCCCGCATATCCCTCTGTTAGATAATGAAACAAAATGGTTCTGCCAAAGTTAAATGTAATATTCTTATAGCGTCAACTATTATCTGCCGAGAAAAGAACTACAATTATGTCAAAACTAATGTGATAGCCAATTTATTTACACTAAGAATTATTCAATATCTTACTGATAATTTACACACTCAATTTCTTTACACAATATTTTGAAAGGTGAGACATTGCATGTTTATAAACCCCTAACACAATGTTATAAGTGCCTCTATAAGGAAAAGCTCTTTTTGCTTTATGAGGTAATTGTTAAATTGGGAAGAAGGTATAGGAGAGTTGGATAGAAACATATAAAAGTAAAGAACAAAATAAAGCTTTAAAATGAAAAGAAGAACACAGTTTACACTTTACATTGCTGCCAATGGACAAAGAGGTAGTGACTGCCCCTTGAAGAAAATTAATCATTACCGACTTTCCTGTACCTTCTTCCAAATATAATAAAGTTATAAGTATAAAATAAATATATACATTTCATCAGACATGTATGACAGACACCAAACCACATTAATACGTAATACGTCATGCAGTAAATCTGTTGGTTGACTCTGCGTATGAGCATTAGCATTTCTTCGACCACAGGACAGGTCCTGGTGTGGATTGCATTCAAAACAAATAAATCCTGTTTAGAAAAACTCAAGTTAAGCCACTTGAAAGTTGAAACATTCCAAGTTAAAAACACACCTGTTGGTACATTTTTAATACTCCTTTAATTCCATTATTTATATATTATGCAATACAATTAGTGAAGCTATAAAAGGTTAAGATTTTATTACAAGGACAAGGATTAAATTGATAATTTAGATTAGGTTTCTGCAGCTAATAGGTTTATCAAAACATTCTAATGTAGACCTGTTATATGTCTCAACTCCAAGTTCTGTCGTTTTACTCCAAGCATACCTATTATTTTTTTATCATCGCGTCTTACTTCCTTTACAGGTTTTACTCATTTATCATAATTTCTATAAAAGGGTAGGGGTGAGAAAAGAAGCATTTTATAGGTAATATATCCACATTCACATGTAAGGAGAGTGAAAAACCATCCTCAGTAGACCTGACTGGGATTCAAACCCAGACATCCCAATCATCAGCAGGCCAGCCTAGCACAAAAGTGACGCCTTAGACCATTAGGCCACTGAAGCAGGTTGATTACGCCATATAAATGTGAATAAGATAATAATAGGGTAAGAGAGTATGGGTAAATCACACGTAAAAAAAAACCCACTATGATTCAGACATCTTATTATTAACTCTCAAAACCAAGTCTCAGTATTAGGAGAAGAGAAAAACACTAAAATTGCCAGGATAAATATATATATTTAAGAATTTATTGGCTTAATCTTGTTAAAGGTGCCACAGAGAGCCAAGACGAGTCTATATAAGTTCTACCTTGTTCATATTCTTACGTAGAGTTTAGAGACTTACACAGTAAATAAGAAAGAGCTGAGTAAGCTGCAAGCACGTGAAATTAATTTTTTTTGAGAAGCCCTCTGCAGAAGACACAAAGAGATAGAATAAGATACGAGGACATGAGAGAGGAATTAGGAGTGAAGGACTACATGGGAGAAAGGTTAGGGTTATTAAGACTCATGTGAAAAGAATGGAAAACACCAGAACATCACGTGTATACATGGAAAGAGAAGTAGGGACAGTATATCAGTTGGACAACCCAGACGAAGGTGGGTGGAGCAGATAAAGGAAGATATAGAAAAGAAAGGAGAGAGTTGGAGAAGAGTAGTGGAAGGAGAAATGTTCCTGGACAGACAGCTTTGGAGAGAGCATGTTCACAAACACCCTACCCAGCAAGCTAGAGGGGTTCCACAATGATGGAGCAACCTCCGAGTAAAAAGATTTGAAAAACAAATATGTTATCAATCTTTTAGGACTATGGATATATATATTACATAATATCAATAAACATGTTATAGTTTTTTGATTATATTAATAAATTTAATAATATTTTTTCCTTCAAACAGTAGCAAAGTGTACTTTCTGACAGAAAAAATGTGTATGAATGAAAATGAGACTACTATGCAAGTAAAATATAATGTTACAAAATATTAAGATTTTAAATTTTAGCCAAACAAAATAAATGAACAAAAAGAATAATATCTTCTTAATAGGTTTAATAATTTTAATACCTATGTAATAAAGTACTTAATGCAATATATAAAAAAAGTTTAGTTACTTACATGGTTTAATATCAGCAGATTTCAGTATTTTAGTCATCAACCTAAAAAAATAAAGTGACATAAACAAGGGACAAAAAAACATATTAAATTTTATAGGTAAAACACACTAATAACAATTGTATTATATTTGAAGAAGGTACAGGAAAAGTGGAGAGAAACATATTAAGATACAAACTCAATATGGCTTTCACAATGTAGTATACACAATCAGTACACCCGACCCAGATTTGGACACCAATCTTCCCGTCATCAGTGGTCCAGTCTATTGCGAGTGTGATGCATTAAGCCATTTGACTACCGAAGCGGGCGATAGCCTTATTAACACTATTGGGCAAGGAACGAGGAAGTTATGGCTTGGATGCAGTGTATCCACATTTGCATGGAGAGAATGTGTAAAAATACCCTCAATACATCTGGCTAGAATTAGAACTTGGACTTTGTTCCCTACAAACTATACCAGAGAAGGCTGACATCTTTGTCTGCGTGTCCATCGGTAAAGGTACTATATTTTGTTGAATACCTACTGTAAGTGACCTGTTTTATTCTCACCAGGAAGATTTAATTTTCTCAAGCCACATTAGTAGTTAATTTTTTTATTTCCTTCCCTCTTCTAATATTTTGAAAATTGATACATTAGAATTAAATTGGTACTACTGACCTTTCGCCTTTTGGCTCCCCTGTCCGGTGTCTCGGAGCTGGTGTAGAGCCTCTTCCTCTTGAAGTGGTGCGGAAAATCGATCCCTTCTTCGTGGGTGGATGTGCCGGGGGTACCCAAGGTAGTGTCCCGGTGCTTGTTGGCTTCCATTGTACGCGTCTCTCTACGCACAGGGCCTTCACCCACCGACTGCGCCAACATCTGGGTGGTTAAGAAATCCTAGCAACAACAGACAGAGTCTGATAGTATAGCAGTTAAATAGAAACAAAGAGGAAAAAATTACTATATTAGTCTTAATATAGTGTAATTTTTTTTAAAATGTACTTTCGAAAACTGTAATTGTATTTTATATGCAGCCTAACATTTTTGCCTGAAAAAAACCCAGCAGATCACTGCAGAGGTATATTGTGTGCCATGCTGGAATTGTACTGGCTGACTCGCGGGAATCATCATTTGTGTCTTATAATAAGTCTAAGGTAAAAACGAGGAGAGAGGATTTCTACCCTTCAGTGTCACTGAACTGGTGATTCAGTGGGTCAGTCTAGGAGATACACAAGTGAGTGTGTTGGAAATAAGGCTTTCTCGGTATCTAAAGTAAACAAGGGAATGAGAAGAAGCTACAATATGAATTTTATACTGAGAGCAATATGTGAGGCGCAACAAACAAATAATATATAGGGTGCTAAGAAGTTTGGTGTAGAATATTTCCAAAATTTTAGGGTTTTATTATGTGTGAGACTGTACTACATTAGGGCCAATACGGTACATCATACTTTGGTCGTTTCGTCTGTAACTGTCAATTTTGATAGATATCACCAATACCTATAAAATAACACTAATATTGTAGTATAATGTTATCAATGTGCTTATTGGTGGTTAAAAACCAATATATTAATAGGATGAACTCAACAACCAGACCCCAGACAAGTAATTTAACACTTAACTGAATGTTTGAATGTTATAATGAAAGGTTTATAAGAAAGAATGTTAACATTTAGTTACTATTTGTATTTTCTGTTATTCTATTATAGTTAAATTTCCTCTTGCACTCATAATTTTTTCAAGATTCGGATTTGTAAAATAGTAAACTCAGCCCAACTCTTTTAGTTACAGCCATTACTGTTTCCAGCCTATGGCCTGAGTCAGTTTTTTATTCAAGCCATATATTTATTTTCCATTACTGGCTGGACAAGCCTGTTAACTTCATAGACCTTATAATTTATCTTAAGACTGTAGACAAAAATATGTAAGTAGATCCCGAACTACTTTCTAGATATCAGGATGTATGAATATTAATTAAATAAATATCTTAAGACTAGGACAGGCACAACATCTCCTGCCGTTAATTTATTAATATCAAAGGGTAAACCCATATGTTCATCAATGACAAATTTTAAGCCATGGCAGGAATCGAGCTTGAGACCCTTAATTCACTAGGCAGACACGCTATTGACTGAGCTAAGGTGTTTCGACCCAATTTTAGTTAGGATCATTATTAGACTCACCTGTATGTGTTGAACACCTTCCTGCTGCATCTGTCTGGCCATAACGTTAACAAAATGACAGCTCTTGTTGTACATCACAGAGTTTTGAAACATCAACAAAACCTCTCTTTGAAACTCGGCCGAAGTTCGAATTATGCCATTCTCGACATTTTTCTTGATGACCGACAGGTCGACTGGCCTAGGAGAGGGGCAGACACAGAAAACAGATTTGATAGAAACCTGGCCCTTTGAAAATGTTTCTGGTGTAAACATCCTTTTAATAAACTAAACTGAAGCATGAACTTTAAGTCTTGGGATATTTTGATTACATTTTTACTCTAGAGCTTTTTTTTTTGGTTCAGTGACTGTCTGTTGGGATATCATTCACTATCCACAAACGAGGTGGATAACTGGTACATGAGGCAGTTTGATTAAAGTTTGTTCTGTTAGTGATGAGTTGAGAATAACAAGAACGATCACATGTTATCAAAAAGGATGAGAAAGGAAGCATTTTAGAGGTAGTTTACCCGCATTTTTAAAGAGAGTGGGAAACCATTTAGGGAAAACCACTCTCAGTAGAGCCGGCCACGATTTTAACATCGGTCTCGCCGTCTTCAGCATACCAATGTAACACGAGAGTGACATCTTAGACCGTTCAGCCACCGAAGAGGGTATTAAATGTTATCTATTCAATATAATTACATTTATAAACAACCAATGTGTTATAAACTCAATGTCTCAATGATTATTGACCGTGTATATGGGATGAACCAGGATTGTTCAATGGGCATGTTTAGGTTGTCAAAAAAAAAAAAAAAGCAGTAATATATTATGCGACTATAGTTTACCTGTGAACAACCATGCTATAACCAGGTGCTTGTTCATTTGTGATCGGGCGAAGAAATAATGATGCGAATTTGTGAGTGGCAATTCGATTGTAGAGAAGCATGATGGACTTTTTCCAAGCCTTGAACTCACGCTCCTCATCACTGAAATATAAAAATATATGAGAGTAAGTAGGTACTTAAGAACCGTTTAGCTATGGATAAGAGAACTAGAATATTTTATTATCTAGGCCTATTTACAATTCATACATACTTTATGTTTTCTGTAGGTTATTTTTGGGAAGATATGTTGTGTAAATATTAGGCCTAGTCAAAATAATGACCAATATAACTAAGAATGACATTAAATAGCCATTTTCTGTCAAATTGCAGTGCATATAGGTTTACATAAATTAACCTGCCAGCTGTTATAACTATTCTACACTATCTGCTATTTTTATCCATGAAAAACAACTCCAAGTCATTTTTACGCTCCAGCTTGATCATAACCACTAGGTATCAAGAGATAGTAAAGTCAAATGCGAAAACTCACCTAATTATTAGCAGTTCAAACCACAGCAGTGAACTGAGAATTAACATTTAGCATTTTACGTCTAACAGTGTTTTTAGTTGTTGATATTATAAGATGTAATTAAAGAGTTCTAGAAAATGTGTGACCATCAATTGACATTTTAATACAAATATCCTCTAACTCAATTATAGCATGAATACAGTATGAGAAAACTGTTATGTGTAAACGTAATAAATATTACATAATCAGCTAATATAAAGTGAATCTGAATGTTTGCCAGTCTTAAAATACAACTTCAACCCCCCCCCCCCACCCACACACATTAATTTGGCAAAGCAAAGTAGTGCTAAGTCTAGATAAATAAGTCATGTAGTCAACCCATTGTTATTTTTTTCATATAAACTTAATCTAACCAAACTGTTCCTTTACTGGGATTAGACGAAAGGTGGAACTACCTGACAGATGCTGCAGGACTGTTGGGTACAAAGTCAACAGGAGTGCTTGTGGCTCCTCGTTTCTTGGTCTGACTCTTACTGGGAGGTTCCACATCACTCATCTTATCATCCTCCATGACTGGAGTCTCAGGTTGCAACATTTTCACCTCCTGTAAATAAATCTTTGAAAAAGTATCAGCAAGCATTATTTCTTTCTCTCTCTCTCTCTCTCTCTCTCTCTCTCTCTACCTTATGGTGAGGTGGTTATGCTAGAAGACATACAGGGTAGGTCTCCCAAAATTTAAGCCAAATTGTTTCTAGAGTTACTGAGGATGGAAAAGGAAGGGATCCCAAAGAGAATAACCGAGTTGAAGTTTGGAGGGAAAAAGATTACAACGGAGACCATCAAAGATATGAGAGTAGCTAGCAGAGATACAGGGTGTCTACCTGACTAAAGTTTTTAAATTCTTGTATATTGCCAATATTTCCAATATATTTTTACTAAGAAATCAAGTATATATGAAAGGTAGTCATAGACAAACAATCCCTATTTCAATATCACGAAATGATAGAACGTTAGGGTAGGCATATGTCTGTCATAGTTAAACATTTTTACATCAAGAATCAAGTGTATTGATGCATATATTATAGTATACACTAAAAATGGGGCTCTAGAACCAATAATGAATATTCATGGATTCAAGACTCAAATCATAATAATTTTCTTTAAATAGGTACTAAGTTTGAGTTCTTTTATAAAGGTATTAAAATAGTTAAATAGTTTCTTGTGGTTAAAACCAAAATAATGATAGAAAAAACTGAACAACCAAACCCCAGATCATTAATTTACCATTTAATGTAAACAAAATAAGAAGTGAAGGAAAAAATGCTAGTCATATTTTAATTAGGGATTTGATGGCAAAATGAAGTTTCAGATTTGAAAAAAAGTTGGATCTGACCTATCTTTAAATGTTTGTGGGTTCAAACGAGGGTGAAGGCTTTTTCTTGAGCGAGAAAATATCATAGCTCAACATCCTTCGAAGAGGAAGAACATTATTAAAAATTAAGAAGATAAAACCCAAAAACAAAATATTGTTTAGAATGTTGACAAAAGTTAAAATTTATTCAACCACAAAACTTTTTTCAATTTTTGCATTTGATGTTCTAGCACTTCTGCCTCTTCTTTTGCTTTCTGCAAAACTGTTCTTCTTTTCATTTCTAATTTTCTATTTCTTCAGATAGTATTTTTTACTTAAGTCTACTTCAATCTTTTTCTTCTTTCCAAGCACTTCTTTCCTTATTACGAATGCATTCCTCATAGCATGAGTAATATTTTTTGAAATTGTCATATTTAGAAGTCCCTCGGCTGCAGGGCTTATCATAAAAGTTACACCATGATCATTATGGCTGTCCTCATGTAGGTTTTCAACCAGACATTCTTTATTAATAGAAAAACTTCACTCAACGGCTGTATTTCTAAGGAAAAGAATAAGATTTTTTTTAGTGAAATATTGTAGTTCCTAGGATGAATTTACTGTAGAAAAAGTATTCATGAAGAGCTTATCAAGCTGGTCACCCCTTGAAGTGAATTGTTTAAGGTAATCAATAACTTCTTGCTTTGATTCTAAGTCCAAGTAGTCTCTTTTTACAACATCAGCTTGAACGCTAGATAGTTATTTCTTGGCTAGTATGACTTCTAATGCAGAACTTATCTTATAAGCCCTAACAGATGGATTGAGCATGATTGCGGGAGAGAGACAATTAGCACCCTTGACAATTTTGTAAGAGATAAGACACTTATGTAAAAGTTTGTTGCAGAGATCAACTAGGAATTTTTGACAATCTCCTCTGAACTGAAGTATCTTGATCTCTTTAATTCCTTTGAAGGCTGCTGATGCTGTGAACCCAATATCTACAGTATGGAGTGATTTCTTGTTGGATTGTTTCTTTAAATCAACAGCTAACAATTTTTTGGAACTATTTGCTGAATTCATTAAATCACATTTTACAATTCTGTTCATCAAGTGCTCAAGTAGTTTATTTAGATCTGCAAACATAAATGGCAATAGAGGTTGATTGTTCTGATATTCAGTGAGAAATTGCTTCAACCCAAGTGAAACTGACAACATGAGTCCCAACTTTGATGTCAGAAGTTCATCCTTCACAAAATTACTTAATGTTTGAAAATTATCAGATTTTGGAGGTGCATGTTAGAATAAAAATACTGTTTTAAATATGGCAGCATTGATATTGCTCTCTAACACCCTTGAGTTATCTAACCATCTAATAGAAGAAAACTTCATGAGGGAAAAGAGGCGATCCTGTTATTCTATGATAGTCTGCATGTTTTGTTGGAAAATCTTTAAGTAAATAATACGAGCGCAAAAACTGTTTAGTAGTCCAACTAAAGTTAGCATGTGTTGTTTTGTAAGAGCCATGGACGATGTGTAAAGAACAAGTTCAAAATTCCAGTAACTCAGGATCTTGTGGAGAATCTTTCTTCAAGTAACTTTTGAGATCACTTAAAAATTTGAGGTTTACATTTGGTCCATCCATGGAAATTGAAGCATTTTTTTAAAGATCCAAGCCATCGTCCTTTAGTGCAGATATAAAGTTCATAAATATATCTTCAGCTGTTGCATGACCTAAAAAGTAAGATGTTAAATATCTTGTACGAATTTCATTTTCACTCCAGAAGCGAACATCATCCATCTGGGTATTCTGAACCACAGTATTTATGCTATCAAATTAAATACAATAAAATGAAAATTGCTTGAACATATTCACATGCTCCCTTTTGAAAAAAAGGATCTAGTCTATACACAATGACATATCCAAGTTTATCTCTATGCATTTGACATTTCTGGGCAATATCACTATTGGAAAACATTACTTTAAAAAGATCACAACAAGGAGAAGAATATGTAATTACTTGATTAATAGCCCACAATATTTCAGCATGAGAAACTTCAACTTTGACAAGGAAGCTCTGAATAGAACTAGGTCTAGTTTCAGGTTTCAAAACTACTTCATGGTCATTGGCACTAAAATGTACATCTTCATGTAGGCCTACAGATGACACTGCATTTTTGGCTGTAGGGACCAAGTCCAATATTTTTTTTGCTTCCACTAGCAGCTTTTACTCTGTCAACATGCTTCTTTCCCTTGGCATTAGATCGGATTGAAGATATTCCCATGTTATTTATATCAAAGTTAGTTTTACACAAAGAACTATGGCCTTTACTTTTATCACAATCCCTTTTTTGTAACCAGAGCCAAACTTTAAACACTGTACTGCCCAACCAATCATCTTTAAAAGAGATTTTTCCTCTGAGTTTAAGTCATTTCTTTTTAAACACAACAAAGGTCAAAAGATAAACAAGTGGGATCTGCAGAACACTCACACCAGGCCAAGCTTAGGAATGGTAGTTTTTGATTTGTTCGACTAGAGCGGGGGAGAAAAGAGAGAGGGGGGGATGAAGTGAAGAACACAACACATACTGTACTGTGCCATTGGAATGTCAATCAGGTACACCAATAGTTTGAAGTGGTGTTTGAACTTGAGCAGTAATTAGTAACTCATCACTCATAATTATTGCTGCTGGAAAAAAAGGGGTGGGGTTAAAGCTGCTAGTGTAGTCAAAACAGTTATTTGTGTCTATCTCTAGTCTCTAAGGGGAATAGGGGAGGGAGGGCTTAGTGTAGAGACTGAGAATAGAAAAGTCAGCAAGTGAGGCACCCATTGCAAGGACAAGGTCAACTAATTGTGCGGCAGACAAGATAGACCAGAGGGGGAGTAATTGAGGGGTGGTCAAAATAGAACTATCAGTAGTCCAAATAATATTAGGGGTTTCAAAATGCTTAATCCAACATTTCATTCAATGTAAAAAAGGCTGAATATTTTTCCAGTATCTGATTCAAAATTCCAGTATATTCCAGTATCAAAAATAAAATCAAGTATATTTCCAGTATTGGTAGACACCCTGAGATAGCAGTGAGTGTGCAAGTGAGAGGAGAAGAATGAATGAAAGCAAGGGAGGAAAAATGGTGGAAGGACAGAGGAAGATGGGAGAATATTTTACTAAACTGACCCATCCACAGACTGAAACCAGTTCACGGGGATTTTTTATTTAGCACCGCGTCTTACTACCCGTTCAGGTTATAAGCTTAAGTCCTGTTTACAATAATGGATTAAGGATTGGGAAGGTTGAATTTAGAGTAAGTGAACCCACACTTGCGTGGACGTAGATTGGAAAACCATTTAGGAAAAACCACCCCCAGTTCAGCCGATCAAGATTCGAACCTCGATCTCCCTGTTCTCGGCAGTCTGGCTCAACACAAAACTAGCGTGTTAGCTAACTACACCATTGAGGTGGGTTTCATGGGGATGGGGATGGGGATTATGATGATAATGATGATACTTCTAAATGTGATTGAAGTCAAATTTTCAACAAATCAAAATTAAAAATAAATTATGATAAAGAAAAAGTAATATTATAATAAATACATTTTTATTACATAAACACTTACTGCTGTTTTGGATCCAATTTGTTTCACTTCGACTACAATTTGAGATGATGATTTGTTTTCATCTTCGTTTTTAGACACCACTAGTTTATGTAATGGTTCATCACTGCAAAAATACACAACACACAAAATATATGAAATATGTTATAATGAAACATTTAAAGGTGCATTAATAATGATGATTGTGATAAAGATCACACAATTCTACGAAAAGGAAACAATAAACTAGTAACTCCACCAATGGTCATACAGTTTAAGGCACCAAGCTCACAAAAGATGGTGATTGAGACATTAAGTTAAAATCTTGTCTGGGTGTGCCAGGAGAGGTTTCCCCATCCTTTATTCATATTTAGAGCACAACACACCACAAAAATAAATTCAAGCCGCATCAAATTTATTCCTATGTTGAAGTAAGGGCCTTCATATTCTCTTTTTAATTTTCAATGAAACAAACCGTTAGCACATTTTCTAATTTATTAAAGTCAAACAAATCTATATTTAAATGTTCAGTAAGAGGATTTAAAAGTAATAGGGTTACTAAATGGCCAAAACACTGATTTTAGTTTCTATTGTGAGACACATTTATATAAAAACTAAATATAATCATGAATTTCTTACCTTTCACTTCCCTCTTCAGTAACTTTCTTGTCCAGCGGCATTTTGGGAACTTTTTCTTTTGGATATTTTTTTATATCTTTCTCTTTAGGTTCCTTTTTTGAAATATCTTTTTCCCTCCGCAGGATATCCTTTACCTCACTATCCGAGCTTTCTAATTTTGTCTCTGGATTGTCTTCTAGGTTGTGCGTCTTTTGGTGTGGCTTGTGATGGCTTGGAGACGGTTTGTGTTTATCTTTTGAGTGTTCAGACTTAGAATAAGAGAGTACTTTTTTATTTGATGAATCTGCTTTTATCAAGTCAAAATCACTAATATTTTCTAGTGATGATCGTTCCAAGTTTTCTGCGATTAAAGTTTTGCTTATTTTCTTACTCTCAATGGCTTTAATCACCTTTCCATCACTCTGTTCTTTTTCTGTAGAAGAATCTTCACTTCCACTACTCATAAACTTCTTGCTTCTCTTACTTTGTGGTGATAATGATGGAGTTTTTAACTTTTCATTCTCTTTAACTTTAATGTCTTTTGTTGATGACCTCTCTTCTTTCTTGTCATTAGCTTGCACATTTTTGTCATCTTTTGCGGGATGTATTCTTTTTACATTCTCTTTTGCTACGGATTCTTTCTTCCTAATAGCATCCTTCTCATCTTTTTTTGATTCACTTGCCTCTTTAGGATGTGCTACACCTTTCTTTGTTTCATCCAAATTAATTTCCTTTTCTTTTTGTGGTGTTTCTGAATGACTTCGATCTTTCTTTATAAACTCTTTCTCATCTTTTTTATTCGAATGGTCTTGTTTATGTGCGATATCTTCTCTAAACTTAGTTTGCTTAGTTTGTTTCTTGCTTTCCTCTTCTTTTATTTGCTTCTTACCATCAGTTTCTTTTAATTTTTCCGTTTTTGAGCTTTTGTTTTCCCCATCCTTCAAATGTTTCTTCTTTTCTTCTCCTTTCAACTGTTTATATTTTTCATCCTCCTTTGAATGTTTACTCCTTCCATCCTCTTTTGCATATTTTATCTTTACATCTTCTTTCAAATGTTTAATCTTTTCATTTTCTTTTGAATGTTTAGATTTTTCATCTTCTTTTGAAAGTTTATGTTTTTCATTTTCTTTTGATTGTTTAAACTTTTCATTTACTTTTGAAGGTTTGTGTTTTTCATTTTCTTTTGAATGTTTGGGCTTTTCATCTTCTTTTGAAAGTTTGTGTTTTTCAATTTCTTTTGACTGCTTAGACTTTTCACTTTCTTTTGAATATTTACTTTTTTCGTCATCTTTTGAATGCCTAGCTTTTTCGTCATCTTTTCCATATTTATGCCTTTCATCTTCTTTACCATGCTTGTACCTTTCATCTTCTTTTCCGTGTTTATATCTATCATCTTCTTTCCCATGTTTATACCTCTCGTTCTCTTTTCCACTTTTATACCTTTCATCTTCTTTCCCATGCTTGTACCTTTCATCTTCTTTCCCATGTTTATACCTTTCATCTTCTTTCCCATGTTTATACCTTTCATCTTCTTTCCCATGCTTGTACCTTTCATCGTCTTTCCCATGTTTATACCTTTCATCATCTTTCCCATGTTTATACCTTTCATCTTCTTTCCCATGCCTGTACCGCTCATCTTCTTTACCATGCCTGTATCGTTCATCTTCTTTCCCATGTTTATACCTTTCATCGTCTCTCCCATGCTTATGCCTTTCATCATCTTTCCCATGCTTATGCCTTTCATCCTCTCTCCCATGTTTATACCTTTCCTCTTCTTTCCCATGCTTATACCTTTCCTCTTCTTTCGTATATTTAACATTTCCCCCATCTTTATAATGTTTATTTTTTCCATCTTTACTGTGTTGAGATTTCACCTCATTTTTTGAATGCTTCACCTTTTCTTCATCTTTTATACCTATCACAATTTGTTCATCTTTCCCATGTCTATCCCTATCTTCACTTCTTGAATGTTTAGATCTATCTTCATCTTTTACATTCTTTGTGTTTTCATCATTTTTGCTATGTCTAGGTTTTTGAAGATCATTAGAAGATATATTTTTACTTTCATCCATAGTATTTATTGCCTTCGCTTTTACATTTAAATTAGCTTCTTCTCCTTCACTTCGTTGAACCTTGTGTTCTTCTACAATGTTTTTTGTCTTATTTTTTTCTTCATTATCTTTTTCTTCGTCTTCTTTATAAGGCTTGCTCTTTACTTGGTCATCTTTTGTAGACTTTTTGTTTTTTACCTGTTTCGCATCTCCTTCCTTTAGGTTTTCAAGACTATCTTTCAATTCTATGTCCTCATTATTTATCAAAAGCTCTTCTAAATTTTCAAGCTGTATTTCATCAGATTCCTTTCTTGTAGATGATCTTCCTTCTTTGCTAACAATTCTTTCACCAATCGCTGTGTTAGTATTAATTTTTTCAAAATTTTTAACTTCAAAATTCTCTTCAACTGTCTTAAACTCGACCACTTGTGTATCGGCAGTATATTTAACATTTCCCCCATCTTTATAATGTTTATTTTTTCCATCTTTACTGTGTTGAGATTTCACCTCATTTTTTGAATGCTTCACCTTTTCTTCATCTTTTATACCTATCACAATTTGTTCATCTTTCCCATGTCTATCCCTATCTTCACTTCTTGAATGTTTAGATCTATCTTCATCTTTTACATTCTTTGTGTTTTCATCATTTTTGCTATGTCTAGGTTTTTGAAGATCATTAGAAGATATATTTTTACTTTCATCCATAGTATTTATTGCCTTCGCTTTTACATTTAAATTAGCTTCTTCTCCTTCACTTCGTTGAACCTTGTGTTCTTCTACAATGTTTTTTGTCTTATTTTTTTCTTCATTATCTTTTTCTTCGTCTTCTTTATAAGGCTTGCTCTTTACTTGGTCATCTTTTGTAGACTTTTTGTTTTTTACCTGTTTCGCATCTCCTTCCTTTAGGTTTTCAAGACTATCTTTCAATTCTATGTCCTCATTATTTATCAAAAGCTCTTCTAAATTTTCAAGCTGTATTTCATCAGATTCCTTTCTTGTAGATGATCTTCCTTCTTTGCTAACAATTCTTTCACCAATCGCTGTGTTAGTATTAATTTTTTCAAAATTTTTAACTTCAAAATTCTCTTCAACTGTCTTAAACTCGACCACTTGTGTATCGGCATTAGCACCACTATCTTTCTCTTCTTCAATTTTATTAAACGCACCATCTTCCTTCATCCATAATTTTAGTTGAGTTAACTCATCGAGACCTTTGTTTTCTTCCAATTTTTCGGGTAGTATTTCTTTTCCTTTGTTAGCCTGTGTGTTTGTGACCATAGTCAGAGAGGTGCCAACAATCATTTCCAGTACCTCTTGCTCAGAAATAGTTCCTAAATCACGTTGGTCTTTTTCGAGCATCATCATCTCTTGCTGCGAATCTTCACCCATTATTTCAACTACCTGGGCGACAGAGTCCACAGATGGAACCTCTACTTGAACTATGCCTACCACCTCGATACGACCGAAATTCCCTTCCATACTTTGATCGACTGTTGAAACAAGAGTAGATTCAATTTCATTAACACTTGTATTGAGATTTGTTAGAACCTCTTCGGTGTTATTCGAAACACTCGCTTCAATGTTTTTAAGGCTTTCCTCAATTTCATTGAGTTTTTCAATGTGTGTGTTTCCAATCTGTGAGATGTTTGAAGGATTGTATCCTGTTGTGTGAACCTAGAAAAAAAATTGAAATCATATTTTAAAAAACGAAACCAGTGTGAAAACACTGTGAATTAATGTAATTTAATGTAATAATCTTAAGATTAGACACACTTCTTTAGCACCATGTCTTACTATCCACTTGGGTTATACACGAATGTTTAAGAAAGTCTTACAAAAAAAAAGAGAACGATAGAAGACCTATTGGAAGATCATGGACAAGATGGCTGGACCAAGTGCAGAAGGACATGGAGGCTAAAGGAGCGGACTGGATACGCGTAGGTGAGGGAGAAGTTTGGAAAGATCGACAGGAATGGAAGACAATGTGCCAGGCGGCCTGCAGAGGCCAAAAAGTTGAATGATGATGATGTTGATATATGTACTAATTAAGCTAATGTGTTAAGGATGAGGAAGATTGAATTTAGAGGAAGTGTATCTGCATTTGTGTGTGAGGGGAGAGGAAAAATCATTTAGGAAAAATCACCTTCAGTACACCCGACCGGGATTTAAACCCTAATCTCCCTCTTATCAGCAGTATGGTCTATCAAAAAAATCTGACTCTTACAAAGAATAATTAACTTAAGAGGAAATTGAAATATAATAGAAAATTGTAACTAAATTATTATTTTTTGGTATAATGACGCTTTATTAATAACATTCATACATCCAGCAAAGTGTTAAATTAATGGCTTGTGGTTTGTTTGTTAAGTTTGGGCCTATAATTAGCCAAACCATCAATAAGCAGTATTAGAGCTCTAAAAACAATTACAATTTTAAATTTACATTAATTTTTTTAATCTTTACACCGGGTATTTTCTTGAATTTTCAAATCTCAAATAACCTTACAACATTTGAGGGATTCGAGAAAGCAATGACACCTGAACACGAAAAGTGTTTACCCTTAAACAAGTTTAATTTGAAAAATTTTACTTTTTTTTGTGGCTATTTTGAAGCAATAATTAATTGACTTTTTAACTTACACTATCCATATTAGAGCCCTGATGCAGAAATGTGAAAGATTCTCTTGTTGAAGGAGACTTGGAGATAGGAGTAGAAAGGTCCCCAGAGACTTCAGAAGAAAAGTCTTGTTTATTCGAAACATTCATCTCAACCACTGATGCATTCACATTATTCATTATGTCAGTCAAAACCTAGACAAGAGATTGTTTCCTTTAACAACAGGATATTTGTAGGGATAGGATTCTTGAACTTTTGAATCCTTTGATATTTGGGATTCACAAAATTCTTTAAACAGCATCTAAAATACAATTACAAAGACGTTGAATTAAAATTATCATTTTAATCAAATAGTAAAAGGAATTATATATGTAGACTTGTGTAGTTTTGAAAATAACAAAAAGACAAACTAATATAACATAACTAAACTAAACTAAACTAATATAATTAATTTACATACATTACAAGAGCCTGATCCCTTAGATCAGTCGGTAGTATATCTGCCTATTGAGCTAAGAGTTTGGGTTTGACTCCCGGCATGGCCGAAAATTTATCATTGATGAAAATATGGGTTTACCCTTTCAAAATGATAAATTAATGGCTGAGGACTGGATGATGTGCCTGCCCTAGTCTTAAGTTAGATTATTAGACATATGAAGCTACGAGATGTCTAACCAGCCGGAAGCCGAAAAATATATAATTTTAATAAAAAAAACTACCCAAGCCATAGGCTGGAAATAGTAATGGATGTAAAAAAAATTACATGACTTAATTAACATGACAAACAAAACACAATTTTTCAGTGGCACCACACCTTCCTTAAAACAACTTTTATTATTATTAAATTTTATATATTTTCAATTGAACTAAAATTGTGTATTTTTATAGATTCAGGGATATGAATTTGGATTCGAGAAAGATTTGACACATCTATAAGATAGTTTAAGAAGAAATGAAGAGAGAAGTGTGTTTTTTCTATCTCGGCCTAACCTAACTATCCTTTCAGGTTGGCTTCCTTCCCTATCACTTACTTTACATTATTGTCCAGTGTTTCTACACTGTCTTATTATACATTTCCAAGCCATTAGGCACTAATTCATTTTATTGCCATCCTGAACTGATATATACATTACAAATATTCATATGGAAACATTCTGAAGCAAGTGAATTACATATTGGGATGGTAGCTTGATTTATGAGATTAAAACAAAATATTACAAACAAAAGTACAATTACACATTTTTCAAGTAATTTTAGTGCTTAAACTAATAAAAATATCAACAATATAATATTTTTTCATACATAAAACCACAAACAAAAAATATTTGAACTTCAATCCAGCTTCGAGAATATTTCATATATTTGATTTGAGATCACTTCAAATTGAAAAAGTGGACTTCGCACATCTATTATGAAATCTTATCTTAAAATGGATTCGAATTAATTAAACTCTAAATGTTCACAATAAAATTGAAAATTACTTAGATTAAATTTTTTGAGTTTTGTAAAAATCTCCAAGTCAAGTTTGAAATAATACTCAAACTTGATTCAAACTTCAATTTTAGAGTACCCACATACCCATATTGTTGAAAGTATTTTACATAATGTTTTATATTTCCTTTTTTACAAAATTTCAAATAGACTAAAAAGCAGAGATAAAATACACAGACATTTTATCATTTATTCTGATTCAAATTTTATGTTGTTAAATAAAGGTATTTAGTTTGATTAATATAAATTATTATTACAATAATAATATGGCTAGGACTAGAGAGCTTGACTAATGAGAAAGTTTCTGATTTTAATCCAAGGAAATTGTACTTTGGGTAAATTTTCCACAATGTAGTTACCAAATCTCTTAAAACCATTAATTGTGGTGTATTATTAAATTTAACTTTTCTAATTTTTTTTTCATAGACTAGATACATTAAGTTGATAGTCGGCACCTAGGCACTAAGGTATATAATTAAATTATGATTTTCCCCCTCCCTTTACAGTAAATTTTGGAGATGGGGTGAGTTAATATAATATTTATATTTAGAAGTTACACAAATTAATTGAAAATTTGACATAAATTAAACACTTTATTTCCTATTTATAGAACTTAATATTTTACTGGAAATAACTTAGTGAGTCATTAATGACCAAATAACTTTGAATGGTAATTTGTATATAGCTTTAATGCAGCTTAATGGTAGTTCAGACTAACTATAATTATAGGAAAAACTTAATAACCAGTCCCCAGGCCAATAATTTTACACTTAACTGACTGTATTAACGTTATAGTGAATACATTAGAGTAGAAAATATTAAAATTCAGTTATGTGGAATAGAGCACTAGGCTAAATCATGGTTTAAATTAGGAGAGATAGCTTCATTAGTTCAAGAGAGTAGACTGACAGTCAACCTTACAGTTCAACCAAAAGCATCAGTCTACTCTCTTGAACAGATGAAGCTGTCTGTGACAGTGAAAGCTTGTCCTTAAAAATGTATTTGTGTTTTTTTAGTGTTCTATCTAAACAATTTCTAATCCAGTTTCACCAAGATAAGTGTGCTGGTTATCCCTCCTAGTTTCAACGTAAAATTCAGTTATTATTTCTACTTTCTATTATTTTGTTATATTTCTACTGTCTCTTTTGTTAATAATTTTTCCTAAGATTTGAATTATAATTCAAGATTAGTAAATAAAATAAAGATTCATATTTGAGATTCATATTCGTCAACTAATAGATTTGACCCAACTCTACTTTTAACCTACGATGCTTCTATGGAAGATTATTTTCTGTTCAAAACGCTGAGTGCTGCTATCTATGCAGAGCAATTCACACTTATGAACAATACAAAACCAACTCCTGGGTTTAAAATTTCAGCTTGATAAAGGAGACAGTGAAAGCTAAAAAAGAAATAAACTGGACATCGTAACTTATCTTAGGATCTACTTAATGGTAAGAATGAACAATAATTTTATGTTCATTATTCTCTTTTAAATAACAGGTAGTTTTGTTATTTAGAAGAATATATGATAAGGTTCAAGTGTGTTTCAAAAATTGTGCCACAAGTAGTCAATATAAAATTTACAAATGTATAATAAATCAACACAAGATGAGGAATGAAAGGATGAGAGCGATAGATAAGTCGCAACTAAGGTGATACAGCCGTGTAAAGGGAATGTAGGAGGATACCTAATATGAGGTCGAATATGGAAGTAGGGAGTGGAGACAGAAGTCTGAAGGGATTACGCGGGGTGGGGGGCAGAGAGGAATGGACCATGGCAAGGAATAAGAGATTGGAGAGGCTTATGTTTCAAATAACGGACCCAACCAGTGGCTGAGGAAACTGTTCATGATGATTATCAAATCTGTGACAGTTTAAAAAAAATGTTGTGCTCAATTGTTTATTTATTGTTTTCTTAATATATATCTTATTTTTACTTACATTTTTCATAATATTTATTATATTTGTAAATGTTATATAGAGGGCTTCTTGTGACACAATATTAATTTTACTAAATAATATAATAGTGCTCTTTACCAACCTTACAAGTTTAAAATATTTTCAAGACATATTGTGTATGCACATCTATTTGCTTTGATCTCCTTTCCTCTTTTCCCACATACGTACTCAAGATATTTAATGTTAATGTATTGAAGAAATACCTACAGATAGGATGGATGGGTCTAGGGCTGTATGTAGCTTCAAAAACTTTGACTTAGCTTCGTATATTCGTTCCCTTCGACTTAAAAATGAAATTCCGGATTCGACAATTACGAAGCTTTGGAAAAAAATAAATAAAAAAAATATGTTGTTATTTCCATTACAATAAGTGTTTGCTTGGGGGGGAAAAAAAAATCAATCTTGTGATAGTAGCATAGTTTATAATTTTAAGACAAAATGTATGAATTATCTTTGGAATAAAGCATTTTTCAAATTATATTTATTACCTGAATTTTGTAACGTACAGACATTAATGCCCCTCATTGAGACGCCAATTGTAACGTACAGAACCGCTTCACGTTGGGATGCCAATTGTAAAGTACTACATATCACTGTCGTTAATTGTTACCTTGTTGAGATGCTATTTGTAACATCACTAACTTTTGATCTTAACTGTACTCCACCTTATTTTAAGTTGTATGCGTGGATACTAGTATGTATATACTAAACTTCCGTATATTTCTAAGTATTATTGAGTTTATTGTACATGATTGTAAAATTACAGTTCGTCAAACTTATAAACATTGTACATGATAGACATCAAATGAACAGTATGCCCACTTATTCAAACATTATAATATGACCTTCCCAAACACGCCTACTTCAATATACGTCAAGCGGGGAAGCCGTTTTGAAGAAGAATGATGCATCTACAAAACTAACGTCTTCTTGAGCCGAGGAGTGAGAACCCCGTAGTTCACACTCTCGAACCCAGACCACTTTTTGCTTTCTTTCCATCGACCAATGGGGTTAGTTTCTATGAGCGCGCAAATTAAGAAAACAGACGTGTTACCCTGAACCTGCTATTAAATTACTGCATAATACAACCCGGAAACAAAACCATGCTTCTGACACGTGCAGCTAAACTAAAGATAAAAGAAACATGGCTGTAGTCTAGAAAAGATGAGTTTACTTTATATTAACTGAAAAGAAGAAATATTAATATATTAACTTTAAAATATGATCTCAAATATTAATAAAGACAGGAAAAATTGATATCAATACAATTTAAATAATTTAGCAAAGTATAATGTTTTTACCAGACATAAAAGTTTTTTTTAAATATAAAACTTTGATTTGCTTCGAGAATATTTCATATTAGTCAATTTGACAATGCTTCAAATTGAAAAAGTGGACTTCGCACACCTCTAGATGAGACAGATATACATTTCCTTCAGGGGTAGTTTTATTTTATTCAATATAATTGTATATTTTTCTGAAACTTACCACAAATTATAGAATCCTATAGAGACCGTACCAGATTTGTGCTACAAGTACAATGCTGGACACCCTCCTCTCTCTCACCTCATGTACGTCCAACCCCACAACCTGTGGTGCTGTCTTCTCAAGTACCTGCTGCGGGGTGACCTTGCTAGGACTTGCCTGCAGGTTTTTGTTTGCCGCCTGTGCTGGGTTCGTGTCGCTTGGCGTTTGGCCCACTGCATCATCTGCAGACGGCGCCCAGTCTTGATGGGAGGTCGGCGTCGATTGTTTCAACTCCACCACTTCTACATGCTCACCTGTCTCAATCTTGTGGTGGGGGTCAGGTTGTCGGCGCGGTTGACCTGCAGTCACAGATAATAGAGTACTTTTTATTTGTTGACAGTTCTCACTCCCTTTTAAGGTTACACGCATATGTAACAATTAAGCTGATGTGTTAAGGATAGTCAAGATTCAAAATTTCAGATTTGAGACAATTTTTAAATTTATTTTTCTGACTTTTCAAGTGAAACTTGTTTTGTAGCTCTAATTCTGCTTAATGGTGGCTGGGAACCATTTATAATTATAGACCAGTGTATAAGTCAGCCTACTTTTGCGTTTTGTATGGCAATTTAAACAAATAAAGGATTAATATCTAAACTTAAAAGATTTGGTTACTATTACTTTGGTTTATTTTATATAGTAAAAATAACAAAGCTTCTTTATAGATTCCCCGTGTAAAGAACAGGTACACCAGATAGTTAAAAATAAACAATGAATTTAACTAAAAGGATATGTATAATTATTCTAGAAGTGAGAAAAGCTCACTAGCCACAGTCGAGAGTCCACCAATATTTGCTTCGACTACACCAACAAACCTTATTCATATAATCAAGGAAGAAGACCTGAAAACTATAAAAAGTGTCTCAGTGACGTTTAAGACTTAACCTGACATGATGTAGTTTAAACTTTCTAGTTTTTCAAATGATTTATTTTATATTTACTTACAGCATTTCTTGCACTGATGTTGGACTCATTGTGTCAATATTACAAAGCCATTTGGTCCCACACACTGAATTTGTATTTAACTTTAATATACAATTTTTAAAATTTCATTTATATCAACTCTGGAAAAATTATGACCCGGAGGCTGCATGCGATCTGTTACATATTTTTACTTTGCCTGAAAACTATAACTATCTATCTATGGAAGTGCTAAAAATACCAGGATTAAAAATATATTCTAATGGATAAAACAATTTCTATTACAGTATCCAGTATCACCTCGGGGTAAGTGTGCTGGCTATCCCTCCTAATCTAAACCATGATTTAGCCTAGTAATCTATTCCAAATAACCTTTATATATTTTCATGGAAGTAATATATATAAAATTTATTTTCACACAAATCAACGAAATAACTTCAACTAAAGATAATACACTTGTGGTGTAATCAAAATATAAGAGAATTACAGCACCATAAAGAATTAGGTACATTTTAAAATGCTCTTGATTTTGACTAATCAGAAAACATTCAGGATTTTACATATCAATTAATTTAAAATAGTTGAAAAATGACACCTCGACACGAGAATCGAACCCGGGATATGTGCCATTTTATCCAACTAGTTTAAATTAATTGGAATGGGATCTTCTGTATATGGACATTTCTGTAGTCACAATGATTTGCAACCTGTGTGTTGACAATCATTCATAATGTTGCTCAAAAAATGCTGGTTATTTTTGTATTAATCAATATATGTTAACAAAAGTTTTCAATAATTCCAATTAAAACTCCTTATACCATTACCAATAAACATTTACAAGCAGTTTTGAAAATCTCAAATACTAATTTTACACCTGGAATTAAATAAATTAATAAAGATTAGAAAAAAATTGCATTCGTCTCATTGGTGTTTTATTTGAGAGTCACTACTTATTTTGTAATGTATTTTTTTTTACGCTATCTAAATTTTTTTACAATACATTACATCTACCAAAATATCGTATTTTATTTGGTAGACAATATTATTATATCCAAATTTTCAATACAGCCCTCCAACCAAAAAAGTTTCCCAGGCTTTATTTGGCCTTAACTTTACTTATGACCAATCTTTATAGGAAAATATCTTCATAAAAAATCTAAAGATTATTATTATTATTATTAGCACCACATCTTACTACCCGTTCAGGTTGTACGCACTTACGCTAATGTGTAATGGGAGGGTGATTGTGAGATGAATTGCAGGACCTACAGTTTAACGTGGAATCCGAACCACGGTGGAGGCATGGCATTCCCCACACTCACTCACAAGTTGTAATTAATACACGTCTTGTCAGAGTTGAAGGAAGGGTTTGGTAATCAGATAAATCTGTGCCGGGACCGAGGATTGAATAAAGATAATTTAGTGAAAATGTTTTTTATTTATTTTTATCAACGCGTCTTATTTCCTGTTCATGTTATATGCATATATGATAATTACTCTAATGAGGTCAGGATGAGGAAGGAAGAATTTACACTAAAGGTAATATACCTGCATTTGTTGAGGGAGAATGGGAAACCATTTAGTAAACACTGCCCAGAGTAGACCCGACCGGAATTAAAACCCCTATATCTCAGTCATTAGCAAGCCAGTCTATTGTGGGAATGACATCTTATACCATTTGGCCACTGCAGCAAGTGAGTGAGTGAAAATAAAGCATGATAAATACAGATGATGTATTAAATGGTCAAAGCAATTTTATGAGACTTACAAATTGAGTTATTTTGTAAATTTGTTATCTGTAGTTGCTAATTTGAAATGTTATTCTAAAAGTGGTACTTATAATATATTAAAACACTAGTGGACTTTCGACAATTGTTACTTTCTACACTATTTGCATCCCCAACCTCTTTAAGACACATTATGAGGAAAAGAAAAAAAAAGTTTGTAAATGAGGCCGGACAGAGGTGTACAAACCGTCCTCACCTGCACTGGCAGTAGAGGTTGTGGTTGTTGGCGTGCTGGGAGGGTTGACAACACTGTGTTGTGGTGCGGTGAGTGGTTTGGCAACAGTGGGCAGTTCTGGCAGTGGCTTGCCTGGTAGGCTGGGTGGCAGTTCAAGCAACATGGACAGGGTTGGTGCCCCTAACACACATCACACACAACACAAATCAAGCCGGGGCTAGACATGCAACAAGAGGAGAGTTTCCGCCGTCGAATTGGTAATATGTTAACAATCAGAATACTTTGTCGTTTGTGGCATTGGTTTGTTATGATTGAATAGGACCAAGTCGATATCAAAACTTCAGTTTGATAATGGTTATCTTGAACATAATTTTTTATCAAATTATGTGTCTCACTACCAATCTGGGCTATCTGCATATTTACACTAATGGAGCAAGAATTTTTGAACAGATTTACCAACATTTGTATTTATCAACTACCCTTATAGACTTGCCCTAGGATTCGAACCTCGGCCTTCCATTAACCAGCAGACTAGAGCACACAAGATTGACCCACTTTAGCTCGTGTCCATCAGTGTGGGTTATGTTTTACTTGGATTTAAATCGAGCACATAATTTAAAAAAAAATCCAATGAGACAAAACTAAAAATAAATTGATCACATTACAACTTCAGTCAATTATAACTTTGTTTTAGTCAAGATTCTAGCATCTAAAATGTTTTTGAAGTAATTTAAAGCCTAGAACTAGAAAATAAATTGCTTGATTTCTCCAAATTTATTTTAGCTGTCTCAATAATGTTATTGTGCTAAATTTAATTAAGAGAGCATCCTACAGGCTAATAAGCGTGAATAAATACACGATTATGCAACAATCAGAAATCACATTGTTTTATGGATTCTTCATTTGATAACAGTAAAATAATTGACTACAGTTTTAATAGCTTTATTGTTTTGAATTTGATTTTTAATTATTATTTAATATTGTGAAACGCTTTCACTGGTTTCAATTTCACAATTTTTTTAAAGTAGAATATAGAAAACTGTACCATGATGCGACTTATGGTTTCAGATGTGTTATCTAAGTTAGGTGTTATCCATGGGGCAAGATGAGAACTTATGATATCAAATTCGATAATAGCCGGCACATGTTGAAACAAATTTTTACATTGAAGGCACAAAAGTTATTTTCACCATTCAACTAGTCTAAAGCATTTGAACCAATAACAGCTTCCTCTACTGTCTCTTGTACTCCCTGTACCCCAAATCTTCCCCGGACAAATTCATTCGTAATGTTGTTTCGCCTCGTGACAGCTGACAAATTTCATTCCCATGGCCTCCTCTTTCCTTGTCTCTCTTACATTCAATGTCCATGTTTCTGCTGCATGTGTGACAATGGGTATAAACCTTCCATTAACCAGCAGACTAGAGCACACAAGATTGACCCACTTTAGCTCGTGTCCATCAGTGTGGGTTATGTTTTACTTGGATTTAAATCGAGCACATAATTTAAAAAAAAATCCAATGAGACAAAACTAAAAATAAATTGATCACATTACAACTTCAGTCAATTATAACTTTGTTTTAGTCAAGATTCTAGCATCTAAAATGTTTTTGAAGTAATTTAAAGCCTAGAACTAGAAAATAAATTGCTTGATTTCTCCAAATTTATTTTAGCTGTCTCAATAATGTTATTGTGCTAAATTTAATTAAGAGAGCATCCTACAGGCTAATAAGCGTGAATAAATACACGATTATGCAACAATCAGAAATCACATTGTTTTATGGATTCTTCATTTGATAACAGTAAAATAATTGACTACAGTTTTAATAGCTTTATTGTTTTGAATTTGATTTTTAATTATTATTTAATATTGTGAAACGCTTTCACTGGTTTCAATTTCACAATTTTTTTAAAGTAGAATATAGAAAACTGTACCATGATGCGACTTATGGTTTCAGATGTGTTATCTAAGTTAGGTGTTATCCATGGGGCAAGATGAGAACTTATGATATCAAATTCGATAATAGCCGGCACATGTTGAAACAAATTTTTACATTGAAGGCACAAAAGTTATTTTCACCATTCAACTAGTCTAAAGCATTTGAACCAATAACAGCTTCCTCTACTGTCTCTTGTACTCCCTGTACCCCAAATCTTCCCCGGACAAATTCATTCGTAATGTTGTTTCGCCTCGTGACAGCTGACAAATTTCATTCCCATGGCCTCCTCTTTCCTTGTCTCTCTTACATTCAATGTCCATGTTTCTGCTGCATGTGTGACAATGGGTATAAAGTATGCCCTGTACAACACTTCCATACGCTTCAAAGGGCTTTTTCTTCTCTATAGCATGTTTCTTACGCATGTCTACTAATTACACTAATGTGATAGGGATAGAGCAGATTGAATTGGAAAGGAAGTGCACCAACATTTGCATGGATATAGTGTGCGAAAAACTCCGTCCATCCAACAAGGGTTTGAACTCCAATCTCTCTGTCCAGTCTAACGCAAGAGCGATGCCTTAGATCATGTGGCTCCCGAAGCGGGTGGCAATCTAGTTAATTTCAAGAGTGACACCTTGACTATATTTTCTTGTGCTCATTATAATTTTATATATTGTAAGTAATTGGAGTGAGTGAAATTGCCAAGACTGTGCAGTCTCGCTTGAATAATTAACAACATGTAACAAAAAGGTATATTGTCTGAATTTGTAAATCTTTTATTTTATTTTTCATCTTGTTTTCAATTGAAACATTTATTAGATTAATATTTAGTAGTATTGTATTATATTTGGAATAAGGTATAGGAAAGGTGGAAAGCAGTATTATAGGCCTACTTTTACAAGTTTGTGTTAGTAGCTATTGATATAAAATTATAAAACAGTTAATTGAACACTGTGGGAACACAAAAATAAAGCATGCGCCACAGCCATGCACAAAGGTCGAACATCAGTAAAGTAAAATTAAAATTGATTGAAATAAAAATAAAAAATAGCATAAAAGGTGCCAATAAAATATATTTTGTGATTATTGCATTTAAACTAAAAAGGTGTGAAACAAATATAACACAAAAGAACATATAAAAGAAAGAAAAAAGTGTTGATTTATGTTATTTGTGTCTCTCTTAATGTAATAAAAAAAGTATTTAAAACAATTTAAAAACAATGTGTAGCTATGTAAAGATGTGTGATAAATGAGTGAAGACAAAAATAAATGAAGATAGAAGTGTATTTGTTCCTGTATTAGGCCTAGCCTAACTATCATTTCAGGTTGACATCCTTCACTATCACTTACTTTACATTAGTGTACAGTGTTTCTATGTTTCCAAGCTATTAGACAATAATTCAAATAGAGGTGTGTGAGGCTTTGAAACTATGACTTGGCTTCAAAAAATATTCCTGCTTTTACAACTTTGAAGCTTTGCCAATAATAAATATTTGCAGTTAAAATATTTAAGTTACGGTTATGTATTGCCAATCTGAGGTATTATGTAAAGTACAAATCAATATCTATGCAAGAAAATCTGAAGAAATTGAATTGTAATTTGTGATATCTTTATTATTATATACAAATTGTGTAATAAAACATTGTCCAAGTAATTTTAGTCCATAACGTTGTATAAATAACCACAATATATTATTTTTCTCAAATATAAAACAACTAACAAACAATATTTGAACTTTGATACAAATCAATAACTAACAAACAATTAACCAAAAATATTAAAACTTTTGATTCTACTTTTAGAATATTTCATATATTCGATTCAAGTTCACTTGTAATTGAAAAAACAAACTTCGTACACCCTTATAATTCAATTTAAATAACTTTTCCCATTTGTGAGACATTGCCGAGGTGGAGGTGTTTGGTAAAGTAGCAAACTACTTATTCAGTGGTAATCCTAAACTGGCCAATTATATAAAGTACTCACCTGCGGCAGGCGAGGTGGACTGAGGCTTGAGGTGTTCTTCGGCAGCACTGCTGATGGCGCTAGACACCAAATTTTTCAAACTGGAAGAAACACTGGTGGGGGGAGGGGGCCCCACTCCTGGAGAGGAGTGCAACAAACTGCTAATGCTAGGGGACGAGCCCCGTTGAGAAGCTGTGATTGCAGAGTGCAAGATTGATGATGCCTGCACAAAATAATTCTACGGTACAATTTTTACAGAAAGTTTTTTTTATGGTACTATCATATTTTGACAGCTATCATTGAAAATATTTTACTATATTATTTTAGTTATTTTATAAGTATTTGAATACCTATCAAAAGTGACAGCTCTAAATCACATGATCTATCATACGCATACTTTTATAATAGAAGAAATTGATAAAACTAAAGAAAAAGGAAAAATAAACTATTAAGAGTAAATTCGATGAAGAAAGCCCACCTAGGGAAAGAGGAGAAAATGTGGGAAGAGTCCGATACACAAAGGTGATATCTTCTTCCTTTCTTCTGTCTTCTATAGTAGAAATAGTCACACATTTTAACACAAATAGAATAATATTTCGGCATTGTTGCCTTTATCAAACACAAAGAACACTGGCTTACTCCATTTTGAATTTAGAATAGATTAACCCAGTGTTATTTGTACTCTCTTCTTTGTATTGGATAAAGACAACAATGCTGAACGATTATTCTATTTGTGTTAAAAAGTGTGTGTGGGGGGAAGGCAGGGGATCGGGGGTTAAGGGGGGAAGCCTAACTATTCCCTATCTATCTGGAGCTGGCCTCTTAGAAATTAGAGTAGTAATAATGTTTTATAAGTATATAGTTCACTTTTGAATTAAGGTGTACTCAATACTATCTTGCACTAAGCTATTTATGTTCGAGAGATAATCTTTCTATATTCTTTTATCTAGACCATCTCTTCCTTTCATCATCATCATCATCAACAACAAAACCAGTTTACCCAGTTGCTGACATTGACATTTTAATGGCATCTGCTGCCCAATATCCTCTTGTCAAGTTCTATTCTCCCCTCCTCTCCCTACTTAATCCCGTACCCAAATCCTCAAACTTCAGTGGCAAAAAACAAATCCCAGCAAGCCGAGAGAAGCGTAAACAAGTAGTCGTTAATCACCAGAAACACAATGCAAAACAAAGAAAGAACCTTTTTTTTAAGGAGTTTGAAATCGAGAGCTCATAAATCTTTAGCGCCCGAGTTTGACAATCTACATATCTGATTAAAGCTCAGCTTGAAGCTTGAAGCTTGAAATATGAGTATTTACTGAACCCAAAGTGTAAGTAGATCTAATAACTTTTCTAGCTGTTAGATCAAACCTTTCCTATGAGAATTGAACTTAACCTTGCCATCGTGTCTAGGATAAAAAAACAAAATCTTAGTTTTATTTGAGAAAATGTTACAGGAAATCACACAATTAAAAATAAAATTAAATGTCTGGTGGTCATATCCTATCAGATATGAATAAAACCTGAAATAAAAACTTCAGGGTGGAGAGAAATATATGAAAAAACACGATATCGAAGTTTGATAATAAATGCCATTTCCTCATCTGCCAAACTCCTTTCCTCCTGCGTCTCATTGCACTTACTTGCTATACTTATTTTAATAATGCTTGATGGGGTAGTAAGGCTCAATTTATAGGAATTGTACTCAGATCTATGTCAAAAGAGAATGGGGAAATCATTTATAACTAACCAAGCTCTGAGATTTCCACTCTAAGCTCCCTATTATCAGAGAATCAGACTTGGACGAACACAACATTTAGTTTACATGCCCATCAATATGGGTATAATGTCATTTGTTTAGTGTTTTATGTATCTATCCTTCAGGTCTTGATTTAATATTTTATGTATCTATCCTTAAGGTCTTGATTAGCTATTATTTTAAGCCTTTAACAGACTTTGTGGTGGGTTACCTGAGAAGAAGGTGCGGGTGATGGACTCTTGAGCAGACTGGTGAGTAGGGGCGAAGTTGGGGTAGGGGCGGGGTTCAGAGTAGCAACAGGGATAGGCGTGTTTACACGAGCAGTCTTCAAGTCTCCATGGGTGTTCCCTGCTGCCTCCTCAACCACCTGGAAATAATAAAGTGTGAATTAACTTTGAAATGAGTATGTTTTGGAAGTTTAAAAAACTAAACCAAGAAGAAATTACAAAATATATATAAATATGGAAGAAGGTATAGGAAAAGTGGATAGAAACACATACAAGTAGACAAATACAATATAGCTTTCACTTTGAAAACAAGAACACAGTTCACACTTTACATTGCTGCCATCGACAAAGCGGTAATGTTTGCCTCTTAAAGAAAATCTATCGTCACCGACCAATCCCCCGACCTAGGTTTCATTCTATCAGAACTCATCAGGGAGGAGTGTGAAACGCGCACACAACTTTCTAAAAGAGGAAATCAAAAACAACACAAAAGGAAGAAAATGGAAAATTGCAAAGAATGATGGGACACGACAGGTATATGTAAAAGGTATAACATAAAGGACCAACACAATTTTACATTTTCTCCCTTTTGTGTTGATTGGTTTCCTCATTTAGGAAGTTGTGTTGAGCATTTCACACTCCTCCCTGATGAGTTCAGATAGAATGAAACCTGGATCAGGGGTTTGGGCGGTGACGATCAATTTTCTTTTAAGAGGTAACCAACCATTACCTCTTTGTCCATTGGCAGCAGTGTAAAGTGTAAACTGTGTTCTTCTTTTCATTGTAAAAGCCATATTGTGTTCATCCCCATTTATATGTTTGTATCCACTTTTCCTATACCTTCTTCCAAATATAATACTCTTACCTCATAAAGAGAGAAGAGGTTTTCCTTATAGAGAAAAATATATATAAATCAAGTACCAATAATAAGTAAGTTAAAAAATATGATCAAATTGTAGAAAAATGAATCAGAAAAGAAGAAATATTAACACATATTTATTTATAAACACTTAAATTGGTGTTTAATTTAGTTCCCTCATTTCTAAATATGAGTAATACGCACATCCACATTTAGTTGTTCACTTAGTGGGCTATCCATTGCACTATCAGCCTCACTACTCGGCTCCGATTGGCTGCTGTTACGCCGTGGGCCGGTACGATGATACTTGCGTCGAAAAGGTGATGACATTGGTACTAAACAGTGATAAGTCAGATCTATATTTTAGTGGTGTCAATCATATACATAGTAACAACCAATGTTGCACACTTTAAATTCATTTTGTGTATGTGCTAGCTAATCTTTGTGTGAGCGATGAAAGAGCTTAGACACAGGTACATTTTTTTTGGTAACCGTGTATCACTACCCGTTTGGATGTTAAGTATATTTACTAATTATGTTAATGAATTAAGGACAAGGAAGGTTACATTTTAAAGAAAGTGTCCACAAATTTGTGTGAGGGGAGCACACAATTTAAGCATTTTAGGAAAACAAGCTCTAAATACAACCAACAGGGATTAAAAACTCAATCTCCTCATCATTGGCAGTCCAGTCTATTGTGAGAGGGACACCTTAGACAATTCAACCACTGAATAAGGTTAACTCCATGTTGATAAGTTTAATTTTTTACCTGGCGGTTTCCAAACTCGTTCCAACTCTAATTTCTTTTCTTGGCGTTCTTTGAGCCACTGAGTGTTTTGTTCGGCTTCTTTTTCTTTCTGTTTCTTCTCTCTTGTATATTCACAAACAAAAAATAGTATTATTTTCACTTATGATAAGGATCTTTTCATATAGGCCTATATTTATATTGTAATTTATCTTCATGCTTCTTGCAGTTTCCATGAATATGGCACCATAAGTGTCGAAACATGTCGGAATGAAGTATTCTAGCATCTTTCCAATGCTGGATATGCATAAGTAGTAATGGGACAAGGAAACAGATAAGACTTAAGAATATTACACCACATTCTCTACTTCATGAAAATTTGTTTGGTAGATTAGCCTTTAAATCAAATTTTATAATTTTTACCTCAATACATATTTGAACTTTAAACATTGTTCCATTCTATTTTGTATATCTAAAAGTCTTTGTGTGACAACACTTAATTATAGCCCTTTTGGTAGATTCTAGCCTAAAATTTAAATTTTATATTATTTAAATCAGAACATATTTGAACTAACATTGTTTGTCCCGACTATATTGAGTATTTGTAAGTTTTGCAACAACTTTTTTTTAATGCATTTTCATGTATTTTTTAGACTTTTCATCAACTTATTTGTAGTCAAGTTGATGATGAATTATTGATTTATTGTTCAATGTTCATATTCTGATAATATGTTTTTACCAGAAGTAAACTTTAAACATACATTTTAACTTGCAATTTAACCTTATTGCATATACTAACTTGGTAACTTTATAAACCAATTCTTTTTATATATCTTTTGGAGCAATATATTTAAGTTTTAACTTTCAATTTAGTTACTGATATAACAATGAGCTGGAACCATACTTCAATTAAATTAAATCAGTTGTAAAATGACACCTGGAAACGAGAATTGAAACCGGGACTGTTAACTTAGCACATCAATGCTCTACCAGCGAGCTAGCCAGGAATCCTGTGCTAAAGTCATTCTTCACTCGTAATTTAAGGAAGACTATGATGGATATAGAGACTAATAAATTTAACAACTGCCTAAGAGAACAAATTACCACATTCTGAGAAATATTTGCCCTCAGTAGGTCAGGTTTGAAACCCAGCCTTCTGAATCAGAGTTAGATCCGATTGTTTGCCTTAAACTATCAGTTGCTTGAAAACAACTTAATAAGCGTTTCCCAAACATTTGCCAGATCCATACCACTTTCGGGGCTATAGCCTAACCAACTTACCTGTTCTAGCTTTACATAAAAAGTACAATATGTTGTAAGATGCTAAATTTTAACAAATATTTAGTGGAAATCCAAGCAATTAAAGATGTTGCCTACCTATTTTGTCACAACAAATCAAGATAGGATTTTCCATGTTAATGAATTTACATTTTATTCAGCAAGTTTTAAATATAAAATTGAAACAAATAGCATAAATTCTTAAATTATTATAAAAATAGTCCTACAGTGTCAACCTTATTTTGATCATAAAGTAGTTTTTTTTTGTATAAGTATGTTTTATAAATCATCTACAGCTTAGTTTAGTCATGAAAACGGCCTGGAGGAGTTTTCCTGCCAGAATGAAGAAAGAAAAAGTCCATGGTAAGAAATTTCTATCTAGAATGGGAACAATAAAATGGTAGTTTTAAAAAGCATGTCAATGTTTTCAAGGGGCAAATAATATGGTGGCTGTGTAAACTTGTCAGAAGAAGAGGGGAAGTGTTATCAGTAAATAAACAAGAGGCCTCATGGGGTGAACCACTCATTTTCTCGCCTTTCTTTCTATTTCGTACATTGGTGTCTAATTATAATAGTGCTTAGAATGATTAGGTACATTAAGTTAAGATGCAGACTGCGTCGCAAAATAGCATTGAAACCTCCAAGTAGGTAATGTCGTTAAATCCTTTGCATACCCCTGGTAGCACCACGTATCAGAGTTTGGGAAAAACTGCACTATATCATGTGCTCAGAAGTGGTGGTTGGTGGCCTCGGGAGCCGGGTAATCAACTTTGGATGTGGAATCAGCAGTAAAAATCTTCCAAGGCTTGTTTTTATCTTTGGGCTTTAAATAATTTTAGTGGTATAAAATGTATGTAATAATCATATATTGAAAATATAAAACTATACTAAAATAAATAAATTACAGCACAGAGAATAAAAGATGTTTTTAAAAACCTTGCATAATGTGAATTAAGACCCTGTAGAGCAGTCTTGAACACACTACCAACGTAAAACTGACACTGTGCATGCACCAACATTGACCAAGAACATTTGGTAGATCTCTTATTATTCTAGTCTTTCATTGGACAAAATATTCCGCGGCAGTGACAAACAGTTCAAATTTTGCTTGATTGTCCTCTACAGACACGCATTCACCGTACCCTATTTCCCTTACTTTCATCCCTATTGTCGTTTGAATACTTTAGAAGCAAGTTTGATTTGGCTCCTAGAGGGTCCTCTTGGCAGGGACAGACCCACAGTCATGCTTCTACAAACGCCAAGCTCAAACAAAAGTGCTACCCAAATTATAAAATAAAATTAGGTTTGCGATTCAAAACATATTTGTAAACATAATATAATGTTTTATTTTACTTAAAGTAGGCAATCAGCGCTTTCAACACTTAACTGGACGGAATGCGCATGGGGCATATGATGAATAGACAGGCACAGATTACAAATATACTTACTCTTCAATCTGTTGCCAGATGGTCCCCAGCTTGTCATCCAGTTGACCACTCTTGATAAGAGCCATCTCTTCTTTGATTTGCAAGTAGGTAGTCCTCTCCTCGTGCATTAACCTCTTCAGCTCTTCAATACGTTCTGACAACAATATTTTGTTCAAACTTGGTGGCACAGAACTCATTCAGGGGAAGTTATATAGATAGGTACTTTTTTTTTCGTCACACGAGTTTCCCCTGTTTTTGAACAAGTGGCTTCCTACGAAAATCACCCAGTACAAAACGAGGACAGTAATGCGTTGAATAAACAAAACACACTCACTTTTTACAGTCATTATTGGTCGCTATTTTGAAGAAAATACATATTTCAAAGTTTTATTAACATGTTAAGAGTTTCTGAACTTTTAAACTGTATAGCCCATAAAAAGTTTTTAATGTGTAAACTAGACCCTACCAAATTATCTATTCCCTACCCCACCAAAATAATAAACATGATAAATTTTTACATGTGAAAGCAAAAATGAAAAGTTTTTATTCTTTACAGTTTCAAACCAAACCCAAACTAGTGATTCCTTTTGTAGTTAGAGACCTGAACCAAAATAGCATCTGCAAGACCTCGACCTGCCTTTGTGAGCTTTTACCGACATTTGCCTTGGCTGATATTGTGATATTTCACCAATAAAATAGTTTATATGAGCTATACAATTAAAAATTGTAAGATTGTATTTGAATATTTAAACGTGTGGAGGGGGAATATAATGACAAATTTGTTAGATGAACATACTTTGGGTTCATTCCATGTCAAACAAACTATGGGGTAATTCCATGTCAAAATACTTTAGGGTCATTCCCTGTCAGATCAACACAAAAAAGAAACATTTTTTACCTGAACACTTTTGATTTTCATAAAACCTGGCGAACTTTTAGTCCTTATAGAGAACTTAATCAGTGCAAAATTCAATTTCCCTAACTAGAGTAGTTCTATAGTTAGAGGACTTTGAAATTTTTAAAATTATTATTATTATTAGCACCGCGTCTTACTACCCGTTCGGGTTATACGCACTTACGCTAGTGTGTAATGGTGGGGTGGGACCGGGGATTGAACCCCGGCCGCCAGCACAGAAGTCTGACACCTTACCCCTAGACCGCCAGGTCACCGACTTTAGGTTTTATAAATCTAATATATGGCCCCCTGGCATATTCCCCAAGAACTTATGCGGCCCTCAGCCAGGGAATAGTTGGCTGTGCTTGGTGTAAGTAATAGTTTGATTCCTGGTGCTTCCAGATTCTCTGTGAGGAGGTATGTATGGAGCAGAATTAACTCAGCCTTGTGAGGACAAATGAGGAGCTACTTGAAAGAAAATGTAACGGCTCTGATAATAGAAAACTGAGATTAACAGCCAAAAGGTTTGTTGTGTTAACCACATGACACTCTCTATCTGCAGAAGTTGGCAGTCTTCACCAACAGACAGCAGCCACTCTCAGTATGGATTGATTGTGGGGTAGTGACATGATCTTTTTTTTTAAGTTTTACTAAGAGAATAAAATTAAAATTAGTTGTTTGTAGCGCTATATGCTGATCTATTTGTAATCTGTACTTCTATTCAATTTAGATATCCAATTTACTAACGGGTTATTATTGCATGTATTTACACTAGAAACTATGCTAATAAATAAAGCACATGTAAAGCAGTCAAGAGATCACACTAAGTTATTTCCTTTAAATCATTGTTATAACCTTGAGTAAGTTTCCGTGCGATGCTCTCTCCTGGGGTCTCTACTTGCATCTCCCCCTTCTCACCACGCTTTTTGCGCTTTGGTGTCTCCACATTCTCCAGTAAGGTGGCATACTGCACAGCGCAGCTCTTTTGGGAAAACCAATCGGGAGGGCGGTTTGGCTCTCCAAATGCACGTAATGAGCGGCTGACAGACATCCTAAAATAGTATCAAAAGTATCTTAGCAAATTTATCCAATAATATAAAAAAAAGTTAATGTACATTTAAGTTTGCAATAAAACTTTAGATTATTTTGGAAATACCATAGTCTAGACCTAATATTACCATAGATAGCGTTAAAAACTGTAAGATTTATAAGCCTAGTTTATTAATATTTTTAGCACCACATCTTACTACCTACTCAGGTTATATGCATGTACTAATTACATTGTGTTAGGAATGAGAAAGGTTGTATTTAGGATGTGTAGGCCACATTTATGTGAAGCAAGAATAGAAAACCATTTTGAAAAGCTACCCTCAGTCCACCCAACCGTGATCCGAACCTCAATCACCATGTCATAGGCAGTCTAGTCTATTGCAAGAGTGACAGCTCAGACCATGCGAAGCAGGGTTTAAATCTAATTTACATTTTTTTTTTATAAAACTACATCTTTTCAATACATACCAATTTTGATTTCCGCTTCGAAGAACTGATGAACCCAAACATAGTTGTTCCTTTGTTGACCAAGTGTCAATTTGAGCTCTCTTCATCTTAAGTCCTGCAAAAGTAATGTTAAAAATATAGATTACAAGAAGGCAGGTGAGCTACTGTATCATGTGTCGCTTCAGAAAATATAAGTTTCTTATTGAATAAATCAAATGTTTCATCAATAATCCTAGTGAAAAGTGGTGCAAAAATTGAATCTTTCAGTAAAATGGAATTTGGGAGATGGGATGTACAAAAATTTTGTTCTCTAAAGTAGGTCCACATATTAATTAAAAAAACACATATATTCTGACATTTTTTGAGGTGTTGTAGGAATTAGTTAGCCTTACTTCATTATTTGAAAAAGATTTATTTAAATAAAACGGATGATTATTTATACTATCTTACCCAAAATGGTTGTGTAGACAATGTATGTGTGTAGGCTATATTATTGAAATATTCATTAAAGTGTAATTTATTAGAAATTTTAATAGGTAGGCTATCTGGTAATAGGGTATCCTATAAAACCAATTTTATTAAGAAAAAATAGATGAGTAAACCACACATATATAGTATTGACAATTCTGAGTAAAAAAATTACAAAGACACACTTTATAATTGATTAATCAATATTTATAGAATGCCAAATTTCAATCTAGGGCCTATGTTGGTGGTCGTAAGTGAACTTACTATCAAATTCAGGGTTCACTTATTACTATAAAATTAAATCTAGTATTTTATTTTAGAAACAAACTAGTTCTAATGTTAAAAGAACAAGTTATTATGGACACAGCAACTTACTTTCTTGGGTAGTGGTCATTCTTTAGTTTAAGGTTTTAATGATTCAATTTGAATTTATATTATTATGAAGATTATGTTTTTCAATATAAGCTCCACCATCTTGATACATTATCAGAATAGCCAACAACAGAAATGTAAAACTACTTTTAATATTTGGAACCTTCCTAATAAATATGTGTGAAGTTTATAGCTAAGGCACTAATAGCGTTGCAAACGTTTCAATAAAAAGAAGAAAGTTATAAAATGGATTCCAAGACTCAAAATTAAATATTTGACGACAATAAATAAATAAAACACCAATGTATAGCTTCTTCGCCAGACTGTGATTAAAAATATGTCATGGTCAAGAGTTGTTATTAAAAGAAGTCATGGGATGATACCATAATTTCGTTTTAAGCGTTCATTTAAAATATGCTTTTTTTAAACATGTTCTAAGTTAATAATCTCCATTATAATTACTATTGACCATGATACTGTGAAATGGAACCTAAATGATATTAATTAATATATACTATCTAAAATTATCTGGTTTCCACCCAATATTTTTCCGTAAAATCCAGGAACTCTAAGGCTTGTTTAAGGTTCAGAGAAAACCCTAGCTCGGAAACTTAAAGTCCAGAATTTTTGGTTTGGACGTGCGAAGCTGGTCATACTGTTTTAGAATGAAAGAGCTAAACGTTTAGCAAACTAAACTTTCAGAGATTTGTCTTCTCTTTACTTTTGTCAAACACCCGCGTCGGTGGCCAATTGATCTTAATCGTTAAAATCATGTTGAATTTGGTCACTAAAGATAGGGAAATTGTAGTTCAGATCTTGGCCGGGTACTGAGAACGTTTTTCCAAATATTTATTCATCTATACTCTTTCGACGCTAGTTTGGCTGGACTTCCTTAGAACCTATTTTACTCATCCCTATTTTTATATAGTTCTTCTTTTATTGAAAAGTTCGGCCACAAGGGACTATTAACGTCCTAACCTAAAATTAGGGAATATATACGATTTTCTCTGGTTGCATAGTAGTTAGGACTCTTAAAAATTGTCTATATAATTGAAGGTGATTTTAGCTCAAATTTAAACTCAATTAAAGCAAGGTTAACTCCAACAAATTAAAAAAACAACTTAATGAGCAATTATTATGGTTAGTTGGCTACGCAAACTTTCCTAGGAAGGTGTTAGTTGCCATGGTAACCGGTTCAATACATAAACCTGCTCTGCACATACACGCCAGTAGGACACACTGACTGACCTTCAGTCAAACCTTTAACATAACGCCACCCAAAATTAAACAACCCTTTAAATTCTCAATGCAAACAATGTCTTATCAAAGAAATAATTAATATTAAATAGTAACGCGTTTTTCAGGCTCTTAAGATATTATTTATTAATTTTATTTAGATAATTAACATCCACCTTATAAATACCCATCATTCAATATATAAACCAACTTAAAAGAACTGCGAAACTGCAGCGCCCCCTATTTCCACTTGATATTATCGATAACATTTAATATAATGAGTCCTTTTTTCTTTATTACTATATTTATTTTTGTAGTACAATATATATTCCATAAGCTTAATGTCAATACTTACGTAGCTATCCCCCAGTTTATGAAAAGTATATAAACATCTTTGGAACTGTGCGCTTCACAGTTTCAGCAACGTGGTATTTGACTGTTGTGCGCATGCGCACATAGGAGTGGGTGGGGAGGAAGGCGGGACTGCCAGGTAGAGAGAGCACTGTTACTCTCGCAGTGCTGACTCTGGCGTGATGGTGGAACTAAGTTTTTTTTTAACTCAGCGTGTGTTGTGCTTAAAGACTGTGTACCATATTCTTGAATGTAATAAAGTGTAGAAGAGTGTAGAGTTAGATTATTATTATGCTTCCAGCTATTCTATTTGATTCATTTTTGTCGGTTCTTTTATTTAACAGAAAACTTTAACCATGGCCTTGCATCCCCAAGAAATAAGCTATGTGACTGTAAGTGAACTTCAATGGCTTAAGTTTTCACAGCTATCTCTCCATGAGAAAGTTACAGTTAAGAAAAGAGGTCGTTCAACATCTGATACTCTAATATCTCAGACCGGCAAAAGCAACAACAAGAAATATATTCGTAGCTTTAATTCTGAATGGTACCAACGGAAAAGTTGGCTTTGCGGATGTGAAGTAAAAAATGCACTGTTTTGCTTCCCGTGTTTGCTGTTTGGAGGTGATTTACCGTGGACGAAATATAGTTCTATAAATATAAACAAAATGAAAGAAAAAACTGAAAAGCATGAGAAGTCAAAGAAGCATGTTGATAATATTGTTTCACTAACACTTTTAGGAACCGTAAGTATTAAGGAGAAACTTAGTGAGGCATACAGACTTTCAATCAATGATCATAATATAAAAGTTAAAAAGAACCGTGAAATTTTGTCCAAAATAATAGACTGCATTTACTTTTGTGGAAACTTTGAAACTCATCTTACGTGGACATGATGAAAAATACGATTCATTAAATCCAAGGGTATTTAGAGGATTAGTAAATTTTGCATCTAAATTAGATTCAGATTTAAAGAATCAATTAGAAACCAGTGCAGTCTTCAAAGGTGTTTCTAAGACAATTCATAATGAGATACTTGACTGCCTGCTAAAAATATACCATGAGGAGATAAAGACGGAAATTAGAAAAGATTCCTTTGTAGCTGTCATGGCTGATGACACAACAGATGTTTCGGAACACACTCATATGGTCCTTGTTCTACGGTACGTATTGAATGGAGAAATATTTGAGCGTTTTTGGGATTCTGTATTTCAGAAATCAAACTGCAGATAGCATATAAAAACGTATTTTAGAACAATTGGACATAATCCTTCAAGGACATGGATAAAAACTGATAGCTCAGTCATTTGATGGTGCAAATGTCATGAAAGGCAAAAAAGCAGGAGTTCAAGCAAAAATAAAAGCAGTTTATAATAATGCACATTTCATTCACTGCTTGGCACATCAACTTAATTTAATAATGAGAAATGCAGCAAGTATTACATGAAACGCAAGCATTTTTTTCTCTAACATTCGCGCTATTCAAACATTCTTCTCAAGATCACCACAACGTGTGTCCATTCTCAAGAAACATATGGACGTCAGCATTCCATGTCCATCCTCTATAAGATGGAATTTCAACATACGAACCATAAACAGAGTTCATGAAAATTTGCAACCTTTAAAAAACTGCTTTACTGAGATTCAGTTAACATCAAATGCAGGTCAAACGATGGCAGAAGTAACAGGAATTTTAAAATATTGGAATGATGATAATTTCAAGTTTTGGTTAGAGCTTTTTCATCAGATTATGCCTCATGTTGAAATGATTTACAACCAAATGCAATCTCGAAAAATTAGTGTGTATAAAGTTAGTGAATATATAACAAATTTCAAAACTGCTATTTTAGAATTGAGAAACTCAAAGTACTGTGAGAATCCGTCAAATAAGGAAGTGTGTGACTATATATGTGTTAATATAATGGACATATATTCTTCCACTAAACACTTGGTAGCTGCTAAATTGTTCAACAAGAATTGCTTCACAAGATTTAAGAATGAACATCCCACAAAATATATAGTACTGACAACTGAAGCTTATCCCGTGATTGACAAAGAAAAGCTTGAAACTGAACTAAAAGTATTCGTTTGTAGGACTGATATTAATGAATATTGTAAATCAATTGAGCTGCTGAAATTTATCTTGGAAAATAATCTAGATGATGTTTTTAGTAAAAATTACGAAACTGATAAAAATCCTCTTGACAATTCTCATGACTACATCAGGGGCAAAACGCTGATTTTTAACATTAAAAAGAATAAAAACTTTTTTAAGAATCACTATGAATTCGGAAAGACTAAATGCGCTTGCAGTACTACCAATGGAGAAATATTTCCTCAATTGTCATCCAGAGATCAAGGAAAAAATTATTGAACATTTGCGCAAATTAAAACAAGAAGAATGGATTTCATTTTTAAATGAGTAAATCAATCTTAAACTGTAACAATTTAAGTTAAAGTAAGTAAAAAAGTTTTTTTTTTGCTACGATTTTATCAAGTTCCCGAATAAATTTTCTTTTTATACATGTTTCTTTTCCTTTTACACAGTTTTAAAGTGAAGGCTAAAAATTTTTCTAGAGAAGCACCCCCACTAAGTTTAGCTACGAGCCGCCACTGTTTATTATAAGGCAGCGTTCCTATTACTATAATTGGTTCACATTAATTTTGAATTTATCACAATTCAAAAGCCACAAAATTTCTTCGGAATGTATCAAAGTGACAGGACATGTTTGCCAGGCAGATGAGCCCAGATGGGTTTTAAAATAATGTTTCAACTATCAGAAGAGGTCAGAGCTATTCTGACCAGACTACACCCACCCAATAGCTCACAGATACTTGCTAATTAAATAATAGTTTGAGCCCGTTTACAAATAATAGTAAATATACTGGTCAGCATCACCTTAAGTCGAACCAGGGTCCCGTAGTCATGTTGTCAACCACTCTAACACCTTGGCCGTGGGCGTTCGGGATCACACTTGAGAAGAATTTAATAATCACTCTTACGTCACCGGTTTTTAGACCAAGTCAAGAATAAGAAACAGTGACCCCGTGTGGATTCAAACCATCAATATCTTGCTCACGATCCTGCCTCGAGTATGAGACAATAGTTATAATTATTAAAATAAAAAGATAAAATATTGGTTTATAAAGATGCATCAAATTATATTACATATACAGGGGGGAGGGGGTAATAAACTGCTATATTTATTTGAGATATTAAAAAAATCATTTTATAAAATATATAATTAAATATCTGATAGAAGAAGATATGTTAATACATTGAATTACATTTCTTTCAAAGTTAATCCAACAGACGAAGAGTAATATGAATTAACAGCCGTCTGTGAGTATATAACCTGACGCGATGAAAAAAACCCTCTGTTTGTTTTGATAACTTTAAATTGAGAACCGGGATCAAATACGAAATAATTACGAACGTACCGAGAAACTTGTACATCAAAGTTGCTCCATTAATAATGAGAAACACACACTTTAGAAATTATATGAGTGTGAGATGAATATAAGTAAAACATTCTGTTAGTGTAATTCAATTATATATTTAACTGATTTTATGTTTCAAATGTCGCCATTCGCTTTGATAAGACCCCGGCACATGGTATATAATATAAATGCTTGATACAAGATTTGTAAAAACTATGTTATTTTATTAAAGATATTTGATGGCACTTCAAAGATATTTCAGATTTCTTTTAGATAAAATATTTAATAAAAATAAATATGACAAGACAACGTAATACAACATGCAAATGAGTGTTTTTTTCTTTAAAACAAGTTATTTAATTTAACTAGATTAATTTTGTGTGAGCTTGAGAACTATTAATAATTTAAAGTATATAAATATGATCATGGGAGAAAGGAGCAAATTTTTAATAAATGCACCACCATTCATCTGAGAAGAGGACATGAAACTATGGAATGTTAAAAAAAAATATAATTATTCGCACCAGTTTACGTGATCTAAAACACTCACACTGATTAGAACGGCATGATAAAGGAAGAATTTAAAGAAAGTGTACCCGAATTTAAGTTAAAGGAAAGTAGAAAACCATTCAGGAAAGAAAAAAACCCTCAACCCATCTAAGTCGGGTTTTGAGCCCTTTGATCTTTCCATCACTGGCAAACCAGACCAGACGAGACTGACACCCAAGTTTGCGTGTCCACTGATGCGCGTACTCTCGAGATTTAACTAGATACCAATAATATATATTTTTTAGTGTTCATTTTTTATTATTGCAGTGATTCAACTAAAAGGTTTGCTACCGACTTAACCTAAAGGTTTTATTTAGGGACAAGGAGCTTAGAGAAAATCCATTAGCATTCACGTGGATATAGGATGAGAAAACATTATATGGATAGTAATATTTAGTAGAAACTCAACCTCAAATCTACTCGGCCGGGTTTAAAACCACCGCCTTTTTGTCAACGGCCGAATATATTAATAGTTTTTGTTTAGTGAAAAACATAGGCTTCTACGGCTTCCATTTTGTTTGTGAATTAATGTAGCCTGGTTTTGAGCCACGACCGAATTTAGATCTGTGGAGGCCCAGAGATCTGTAAAAAAAAAAACTGAAGGCCCCAACGTTAAACAAACATTTTTACTATCGACGTTTCGACATAATCATTTTTTCTTCTTTAATAAATTAACTTAACTCAGTGTTAAATATATTATTTTAAAATTTAATTACTGTCCTCACAATAAATTAAAGCTTTTTTTAACCAAAAATAAATACATATTATATATGATGTTCATTTCTGCTTAATTTTGTTAAGAACAGGAAATAATGTCAAAACTCTGAAAAGAGAAATATTTTTATTTAATATTCAAAAGAATAAACATTAATGTCCATAAATAAGTTTGTGGAGGCCCTTGGGAGATAGACCCCGTCCTAAGTTATATCTGAATATATAGAATTGACAAACAATCAGCAGGGTGGCGCAGTGGAAGCGTGCTGGGCCCATAACCCAGAGGTCCATGGATCGAAACCATGTTCTGCTAGATTTTCTTTAATTTTACAAATAAGTTTTAATTAAAAACATAACTTTTGTGTTTTTCAATTATTTTTCTGGTAATATATGTGACGTGGTTTCAATCTAATAACATTTCACCGCTATTCAACTGTTACTTTCGTCAGACTGTTGCTTTGAAATTATATTTACACGTGAAAATGAAGCCACAAAAGACGTATAACTATTATTTTCAATTCAAACAAATAGCTAAAATATTATTCTAGCAGAGCGTGGTTTCGATCTAAAGATCTCTGGGCTGTAGGCCTAACACGCTTCCACTGTAGCACTCTGCTCATGGTACAAACTACAGGACGTTTCCTAATTACTTGAGTTGAGGCTACTTTGCAAAGCTGATTGCATTTTAACTCGACGCACTTAAGTACTCTAAGCACAATCACACTCAAACGCCAATTTACGAAATATTATTATTAGCACCGCGTCTTACTACCCGTTCGGGTTATACGCACTTACGCTAATGTGTTATGGTAGGGTGATTGTGAAAGGGTGATTGTGAGATGAAATGAAGGACCTACAGTTTAACGTGGAATCCGAACCACGGTGGAGGCCTGGCATTCCACAATTTAAGAAATAGAAAGAAAAGTAATAAAATGAGCAGTTAATCCTGTGACGCCTCTAATTTACCTGCTGATAAAACTTTCCCTATTCTTCTGACTAAGATAAACACCCATTCTATTTGCGTCTGGAGAGCATTGATTTGTATTTTAAAATTAATTTGTTCTTTGTATACTATTCTAGATAGATATATTATGCTTCCATGAATTTTTTTTTATATTCTACACCCTCCCTGGAAGATTTCTACAGGACATTTTGTATGATTAAACGAGTTTTAGACAGTTAAAAAAAGAGTTAACAACAAAAGACATTTCAATATTAAATAAAATAGTTTTGTGACAGCGTAAAACAATTTTTAGAATCATTTGCTAATTTATGTTTTTTTTCATTATAATATGTTTTAAAGTCGTCGAAAAAAACGTAGATACAATAACATCGGGCATCCTATCGCGACTTGATGTGACGTCACAGCTAGGCGACGTCCTTTAAAGATAGAGTAGAGATCGTTGCATTATGTGGATCTCAATTATAATTTGTTATTTAACTCGGCCTGAAGCTACGCGGCAAAGGTTGATTAGACTCAACACTATTTAACCCGATCCATGATCAATGTTAAATATCAGCAGAGTGGCGCAGTGGAAGCGTGCTGGGCCCATAACCCAGAGGTCCATGGATCGAAACCATGTTCTGCTATAAGCATATTTTTTTACACATTTATTTGAATGAAACGCTTAATTGTATAACTGACATTGTTTCCATTTTCTTTGTGAATATATTTTAAACGCCACAATCTGGAGAGTGGATACCTATTGATAGCCAGGTTCATATATATATATATTTTACAAATCTGTTTTAATAAAAAAAACATAGCTATATATATATATATAAAACTATTTAATAAAAAACATAGTTTTATATATTTATATAAAACAATTTTTTTTAATTAAAACAGATTTGTAAAATAATAATAAAAACATAGTTATATATATATATATATATAAAACTATGTTTTTTTTTATTAAAACAGATTTGTAAAATGAAAAAGTAGCAGAGCGTGGTTTCGATCCACGGACCTCTGGGTTATGGGCCCAGCACGCTTCCACTGCGCCACTCTGCTTGTAATTATTGTAGCTATATAATTAACTTATATATAATATATATAATTTAACCACATATTATTACGGGTTGTAAGCTAATGTACTCTCATTTAAGTGGAAAAGATATTTAGGGAAAGCTTTCGCCCCAACACAGAAAGTCGGGATTATTCGAACCCAGACCTTTTCGTCATCATAAATACCATAAAATATTATTCAGACGCCAAGATAGAGAGAACACCGATGCGGGATATTTCTTATAAGAATAATAATAACCAATCATTTAGCATAGAGTATAGTAATTCATTTGTTTAAAACAGCTCTCTTTCTTCTTTGTGTACTATTAGGTTTTTATTCACTGCTTTTATTCTTAGACTACAAGAAATTTAAATTATATCACTACCAGCACAGGTGGTCACGCTGATTAAGGAGTAACTCATATTACCTGTTGCACTGGTGACAGGTAATTAGGGTTTAGAGTCCCCGTCCAGTGTATTGAGGGGTTTTATTCCTAAATTGTTCCCTCTATACCTTCAAAGCAAATGCGGGTACATTTTATCTGAATTTTACCTTATTTATACCTATATTGCAGTATATATAAAAGAATAAGCTGAATGGGTAGTAAGATGAAAAGAATGATAACCTTTCAGGTAAAGCCACAATATGGCGGACCGGTAGAACCTCAACTTTCCCACTCACTGGTGAACAAGACAAAACGAGTCTGACGCCTCTTCTCACAGTAGCGACTGGCACGGGACACCCTGAAAACATCGGGCGAGACATTGTTGAGAGTCGTTAAACTCTGTCTAAACACTTTAAAGATATTTCGTTGGTTCAAATTGCAGCGTAGTCGAAAATGAGGTTTTGTAAACGCTTGTGATTAAGGTGGGGGTGTAGGGAACACGGGTTGAGGGCACTGGCGCAGTCAAGGGGAGGGTTTCGGGGTTGAACCCTCCCCCCACTAGACCTCGCTACACACCAACCTCTTTCTCGTCCCTAAAGCTGTTGAGATCATACATGAGGAACTCTACAAATAAAGACAGACTTAATGGGCTTCATGTACATACATCCAGAGGTGTCAGTTACGGACCCACGTGGAAAAATGCCAGATCTGGCCCAGAAGTGAAATTAGCCAGATCTGGGAATGCCAGGTTTGCAACCAGTTCTGAGCATATCTGGCCTAAATCTGGATCAGTTCTGGCCAGATATGATCTTTCCACATGGGGAGGATGAAGTTCTCAATGAACTTTATATGAAGCCAAGGAAAATTAACATAAGAATAAAGTGAAATAGTTTAAAAGTGATTTTGTGAGCTAAGAGTTATTGCAAGTTGCTTATTTGAATTTTAAGATTTTAGCCCTTAAAATAATTTAATAAATCAAATTTACAAAATACAATTTATTGAAACTTGCATGTTTATATATTCTAGCAGTATGCATAAATAAAAATGTGTTTATAAAACTTAATAGTCATAATAATAACAACAGAATTATGTCAATTTTTATAAATTTTAAATTATTTTGGATAGTATTGTATTTCTTTTGTTGATGCATTTGTATTTTCCAGTACTTCAATTTTCAAATTTCCAAGCGAGTAAAACCAATGGACCCCAATTAGTTGGTCAGTGAAACTAACCCCCCCACCCCTACAAACGAATTCTGGCTACGCCAGTGGTTGAGGGCAGTGGTTATGCAGTTTTTATAGTAACACTTCTTTTGGCCCAAATAATTAGATTATTACTCCAGTAGAAATATAGTTTAATCATTTTTCACACGTTGATATCGACAGATGTTGAATATTTGCCATGAGTATAGCAACATAAAATAAGAATTATTTTAAATTAACAGCTTGCATCACATGCCCATCGACTCTGTAATGCAGTCGAAATAGTAAATTTACACGAACACTATTGAACGTGGATCATTTCTGATTAAATATTAATGTAGATAAAGAGTTGATAGAAGTTCCTGATACTGAACATTGTTGAAAGCCATGAGTATAGCAACATAAAATAAGAACTCTTTTAAATTAACAGCTCGCATCACATGCCCATCGATCCTGTGATGCAGTCGATTAGAAATCGTAAATTTACACGAACACTACTGAACGTGAGTCATTTCTGATTAAACATTAATGTAAATAAATAGTTGATAGAAGTACCTGATACTGAACATTGTTGAAATATTAAATGATATTTGCATATAAACTGCATCGAAAAAAAAAAGGTTTTTGACGATTTTATAATGGTCTCACAGGTAAGCATTGTGCACAAATATTCATTATATCATAATAGGGACCCACTGTATTTATTAACTATAAACTATGACGCCTTGTCCCTCGTGATCGGGGAAAATTTAGAGTAATCATTCAAATACGAGTGCACTTAGCACATCTCTGATATATATATATATATATATATATGTATATATATATATGTATATATATATGTATATATATATATATTTCCCTTTTACTCCCATATCACGTGCGCACACAAACAAACGCAGATACGAGCCGGGAGCTGAGTTGGGTCTGCTCAAGAGATAAAGTTGTAATTAAATATCAGGGCACCCTTGACATATATTCAACAACGGTTGATATCATAATGTTAAGAAAATCAAACTCTCTCTTTCTACTGGAGAAATAGTTTACTCACGCGCTTAGGTGGCCACGTGGTCTAACCCGTTACTTTCGCAGTAAACTAGCCTGCCGATGACGGAGAGATCAAGGTTCGAGTCTCGGTCAGGTGTACTGACAGATATTTTTCCAAAATGATATTCCATTCTCGCTCTGCTTATATGTGGGTAAACTTAATTTAAATATAAAATTCCTAATCTCTTAATTAATTAGCGTAATGATTAAATAAGCGTGTAACCCAAACAGGTATACGCAATACTAAATACATCCACTTATATTTGCCAAGAAAAAAAAAGTTTTGCTATAAAAACTGCAAAAACTCTGCTCTTTTCTAGCGTTTCCTACACTCCAAGCAAAACATAAAAAATTCCCGTCTTGATTTTTTTTATAAATATATAAACAGTAATTTAAACTCATAATCTTGCTGAATCATACTGTCCTCAAGGCTGGCGAATTCTATTTTTTCAGGAAGGTCTGGAAATTGGACGTAATAAATTAACATTCCTTACGTAGCTGTGTAGTTTTAATGACTAGAGTTCGAGCCCCATTTTAACCATCTCTGGCAAAAAAAGAAGAAGTATATTGCGATATAACATGCTTCGGGGGACGAATGATATAGGTTAATGGTTCCCAAACTGTGGCACAAACAATTATTCCCGATGGTACATACAATTATTCTCGGTGTTATGCGATGAGAAACCAAACAAAACAAGCAAATAAAAGTCGGAAAAAGATAGGGCCTCATTAAAATCCCATAATTATATTAGGGCCAAGTCAAATCAAAGGGAGAACAGATTTAAACAGTGGTCAGAGGGGGAGGGGGTGAAAACACTGGTTCTATTTCAGACAACCACGCAATATGTGGCGTACCATTAAAAAGTACCGAAATAGTAAATATTCGGCTTTATCTTGGTGGTACTCCAAATTACAGAGCTTGATGGGGTGATATGACATTCAAAAAGTTTGGAAACCTCTGCTCTATTATAGCATTACTCTCTCCGGAGACTGGATTGTTGATGACGGGAAGATTATGGTTTCGAATACCAGCTGAGGTGTGCTTGAATGCGCTTTTTCCTAAATGGTTTCCCACTGGCTCCCTTCACACAAATATGGGCACACTTCCTCTAAATTTCAACCTTCCTAATCCCTAATACATTAGCGTGATTAGTATGTAAGAGTGTAACCCAAACGGGTAGTAAGCTGTTGTGTTAATATATATATATATATATATATATATATATATATATATATATATATATATATATAT